>LR738711.1:314098376-314121140 GCA_902687465.1 Secale cereale | reverse complement strand
CCCCCATTAGAATCGACAAGGGCTTTATAGAGCCTGCCTTCACCAATAATGTAAGTTTATCCTTCTCCAGCCTTCAAACTTTGTTGTGTATATTTGCTTAGGCATGACTGCAATAGCTGTTTATTTTTGGTGTTTGCGTCAAATTGCATGTTTAAAGTTTATTATGTACTCCAGTTCATAAAAAAAATGTCCTTCTCAATTTAAGTTTTCTGTTGTACAACCAAGTTCCTTTTTTATACCATGTAAATTAAACTATACAGAGCAAGTGATCTTATTTTTCCAATCTGAAATGGGATAAATTGACAGCACACTAACCATTGATACTTATGTGTTCTTGATCTGTAATCCAGTGGTGTCGTGAAGCTGCCAACTCCTTCACAATGTCATTCCTTCCATGTCTTCACCATATTGTGTTAATGCTATTTTAAATTGTGTCACTTTATTCGTCAGTGAGAAATGTGAAGAATTGTCAGCACTGATACTTATATGTGCAAAACATGTCATCTGTCTGCTTCTTTATCTTTCAGAGTGAGGAGGATATAAGTGTCAAACAAGTGCAGTCTCACCAGCTTGCTCAGCTGCTGGCGCTACAGCTCCCGAGCAGGGCTAACCTTTCTTGAACTCTATTGAAGTGATGTCGGTTTTGTATGGTCGAGCTATATGCAGGACCGGGACCTCGTGACGATCAAGACCCAAAGGCCTCAAGGGCCTGACCTGCCTTGCATACCCTTGCCCCTTGGTCATGTCCTGGTTTCGAACACCCCAATAGTAGTCGAGCTATTTCTGGGACTGGGCACCGCCGGCACAGAACGGAAAGCAAGCTCGGAAGAAACTAAGCATGAAAGGAAAACATTAAATTCAAACAGTAATGTGACGCCCCGGATTTGTCCGTACACTAATCATGCATGCAAATGTGTACGGTAAAGATCAGGGACTCACTGGTAGATATCACAAAACAACTCTAAAAGTAAAATAAGTCATACAAGCTTCATATTATAAGCCAGGGGCCTCGAGGGCTCGAATACAAGTGCTCGATCATAGACAAGTCAGCGGAAGCAACAAATATCTGAGTACAGACATAAAGTTAAAAAGGTGCCATAAGATGGCTAGCCCAAACTGGGATACAGATCCAAAGATGAGCAGGCCTCCTGCCTGGGATCCTCCTAAACTACTCCTGGTCGTCCTCGACAGACTGCACGTAGTAGTAGGCGCCTCTGGTGTAGTAGGAGTCGTCGTAGGTGGCGTCTGGCTCCTGGGCTCCACCATCTGGTTGCATCATCCGTGAAGAATGAATAGATGGGGGGAAAGGGGGAGCAAAGCAACCGTGAGTACTCATCCAAAGTACTCGCAAGCAAGGATTTATACTAAATATGCAATGGTAACAATGATATGGGTAGTATCTGTGGACTGAACTGCAGAAAGACGGAATAAGAGGGGGATAGCTAATCCAAACGAAGACTACGCTTCTGGCAGCCTCCATCTTGCAGCAGTAGAAGAGAATAGATGGTAAGTTCACCAAGTATCATCGAAATAACATAATCCTACTCGGCGATCCTCCCGCACATGACCCTGTGAGAGAGCAACCACCGAGTTATATCTGGAACTCATCTGGGTGTGTTTTAACAAGCATCCGGTTCTAGTTGTCATGACGTCGGAATACAACTCTGGGTCGTCCTTTTGCCGAGGGACACAGCTATTCGAATAGATTAACTTCCCTGCAGGGGTGCAGCACATAACCCAGCACGCTTGATCTCATTTGGCCGGACACACTTTCCAGGGTCATGCCCGGCCTCGAAAGAACAACACGTTGCAGCCCTACCTAAGCACAACAGAGAGGTCAGCACGCCGGTCTAAACCCTAAGCGCACAGGGGTCTGGGCCCATCGCCCAATGCACACCTGCACGTTGCGAGGGCGGCCGGTAAGCAGACCTAGCCTCTCCTGATACCAGAGTAGGCTTTCCAGTCCAATCCGGCGCGCGCCGCTAAGTCACTGACGTCAAGAAGGCTTCGGCTGATACCACGACGTCGAGTGCCCATAACTGTTCCCACGTAGCTGATTAGTGCGTATAGGCCAACGGCCAGATTCAGATCAAATATCCAAACTCGTTAAGCGTGATATTATGAAATAACCGCGGACAACGACCAGCGCCAGGCCCACCTGTCTCCTAGGTGTCTCAACCTGCCCTATCGCTCCGCCACAAAGATCCACACAGAGGGCCGTCGGGAAAGTATGTCCTTTCAGCCCCCAATCCGTCAATCAACCGCGGGTACTCAATGAGCCGACCCGACTTTAGTCACAACATGTATCATGTATAAGTGTATGTAGTACACACCCGTGATCACCCCTAAGTGATCACGGCCTGATAGAATAGCAGGACAGACGGACAAGGGTGTAGGGCCACTTATGGAATACTAGCATCCTATACTAAGCATTTAGGATTGCAGGTAAAGGTGTCAACAGTTGTAGCAACAATGACAGGTTATGCAGCAGAATAGGAGTATCGAAAGCAGTAACATGCTACACTACTCTAATGCAAGCAGTAGAGAGAAGAATAGGCTATATCAAGTTGATCAAGGGGGGCTTGCCTGGAAGCTCGGCAGCGAAGGTGGGGTCGTCAACACCGTAATCGATCAGGACAGCAGCAGCGTCGGTCTCGTAGTCTACCGGAGAGAAGTGGGGGAATAAACAATGAATACAATGCAAACATATGCATGACGATGCATGACATGACATGTAACGGTGCTAGGTGTGTCCTAACGCAGTACCGAGCGATACCGGCGAAGGGGGGAAACATCCGGGAAAGTATTCCCGGTGTTTCGCGTTTTTGGGCGGATGAAACGGCGGGGGCAAGTTGCAGGTTCGGTATACTAGGGAAGTGTGCTTGACGAACGGTCTGCGTATTCGGATGCGTCTCGAAATTCTGAGCAACTTTCATATATAAAGTATTTTCATCCGAGTTACACATTATTTTATATTAATTTTTAAAGTTTTAAAACATTTTCTAATTTATTAGTTATTTAAATAATTCAACATTATCCAGAATAGTGCATGATGACGTCATCATGATGTCAGTATGACGTCAGCAGTCAACAGGGGTGTTGACTGGTCAAACTGACGCGTGGGTCCCACCTGTCATACTCTGTTTAATTTAATTAGTATTTAGCTAATCTAATTATTGTTTTGTTAACTAACTAATTAATTAGATTAATTAAAAATGGATTAATTAACTTCATTAATTCAGTAATTTATCAATTAATTAATTATTAAATTTATTTATTTTTTTATTTTTTTATTTTTTTTTGTAAACGTTCTGGGGGTGGGGCCCCCTTGTCATAGGCCCGTGGGGGCCTGGCGGGTCGGGCGCTTAGCGGGCGTAGCCCAGCACCGCGCTGCGGGGCGCCGGCAGCCAGGGGCCGCGGGGGGGCGGCGAGGCAAGCCGCAGGGGCGGCCCGACGCCGACGGAGGACGGCCGCGGGCGACGAAGCGGCCAGCAGTGGGGCAGCAGTGCGGCGAGAGGCCGGCGCGGCGAGCGAGCAGTAGGTCAGCGGGCGCTGGGCTCCGGCGCCGGCGGCAGTGGCCGTGGCCGCGGCTCGGTGGTGGCGATGTGGGGCGCGGCCGGCGCGGGGCTAACAATGTGGTGCCGAGGCGAGTGCCAAGGTGAGGCAGGGAGGCGAAGGGAGTAGAAGCGGGGGGCAGGTGAGGAGGACTCGGGCGTAGCGGCGACTGCGGTGGTGAGCCCGCGCGTCGTCGGGCGGTCGGTGAGCAAGCGTAGGGCCAGCGACGCGGCAACGGCGTGGCGCGAGGACCGGCAGGCGTGGAAGGCGAGTGAGCCACGGCGGGAGCGTGCGGTGGGCTTCGAGCGAAGCAGCGGCAGCAGGCAGCATGGGGAGGGCGAAGTAGAGCAGCTGCATGCTACAATGGTAGGCGCGGCGGGCGAGGTCGCGGCGAGGATCATGATGAGTACGGGGACCAGAGCGGTAAGCGCGAGTGCGGGTCACGGTGGGAAGAAAGGAGGAGAGGTCGGGCCTCACTTGCGATGCAAGGGAGCGGCATTGTGCTTGAGGAGGAGGACGAGGAGGCGACGAAGTCGACGTAGAAGAGGCAGACCGACGGGGCAGTCCGGCGAGCGCGTCGAGCGGCGGCGGCGAGGCGATCCAGACGGTGGCTTCCTCCTCAGATCCCGATCCAATCGGGGGAGAGAGAGGGGAAATATTTTGGGGGGAGAGTGGGGTGTCGGTGGGGGATTTCAGGGCCCCAGGGGGGGTTATAGGCCAGGGGGAAGTAGGCCGGCCTGGCAGGCCACTGGCTGGGCCGAGGCCTAGTTGTCCTGGGGGGGGGGTTCCTTTTTTGTTTCTTTTGTTTTTGTTTTGTTTGTTTTTCTTTTCTTTTATTTATTTCTCTTTTCTGTTTTATTTAGTTTAAAGTACTTTGGCACTTTATAAAATTATATTTTCTTTACTATAATTACCAAAGCAATATTTGTCACACACCGAACATTTTCATTTAATATTTTGAAAACTTCTATTATTTGCAACATTTTGAATTTGAATTTTAATCGGTTTTGAACTAACGCGAGATTAGCAACAGTAATCGAAGTGACATGGCATCATTAGCGAAGTTTTACTGTAGCCAAATTATCCGGGCGTTACAATTCTCCTCCACTACAAGAAATCTTGTCCCGAGATTTAGGAGGTAGAAGGAAACAGTGCGGGGTATTCTTCATGAAGACGATCCTCGCGTTCCCAAGTGGCTTCGTCTTCAGAGTGATGCGACCACTGGACTTTGAGGAACTTGATCACCTTCTGACGTGTGCGACGTTCAGCTTGGTCGACAATGCGGACCGGATGCTCTTTATAGGAGAGGTCCTGTTGCAACTCGAGCACTTCATGATCCACTGCTCGGACTGGGTCCTTGAAGCAGTGGCGGAGTTGAGACACGTGGAACACATCGTGTACCTGAGAAAGGTTTGGCGGCAGCTCCAGTTGATATGCCACCTTTCCCCGCCTTTCAAGAATAGTGAATGGACCAATATAGCGAGGAGCTAATTTGCCCTTGATCCCGAAGCGGTGAGCACCCTTCATTGGTGTAACTCAAAGATAAGCCCTTTCGCCAGGTTGATAGACCATCTCCTGATGATGGCTGTCATACTGACTTTTCTGATGTGACTGAGCAGTCTTCAGATTCTCGCGAATGACGCGGACTTGCTCTTCAGCGTGTTGAATAATATCTGGACCGAAGAGTGAACGTTCCCCAGTTTCTGACCAGTTCAAAGGGGTTCGGCACTTTCGTCCATATAGCACTTCGAAAGGAGCCATCTTCAAACTAGCTTGATAGCTATTATTATAAGAGAACTCAGCATACGAGAGAGATTCCTCCCATTTCTTGCCGAAGGAAATTACACAAGCTCGAAGCATGTCTTCGAGAAATTGGTTGACGCGTTCAACTTGCCCTTGCGACTGAGGATGAAAGGCAGTACTGAATGACAGATGTGTTCCCATAGCTTCTTGGAAACTTGCCCAGAATCTTGAAGTGAATAAACTGCCACGGTCTGAACTGATAACCAGTGGAATACCGTGAAGTGAAACAATTCTGGACATGTAGAGAGTCACCAGCTGACTAGCAGTAATCGTTTCTTTGACAGCCAAAAAATGTGCAACCTTAGAAAGCCGGTCAATGACGACAAGAATTGCATCATTACCTCTCTACGATTTGGGAAATCCAGTGACGAAGTCCATTTCAACATGGTCCCATTTCCATTCAGGAATAGAGATAGGTTGCAAAGTTCCAGCAGGCCTTTGATGTTCTGCTTTGATACGACGGCAAACGTCACACTCAGCAACATAACGAGCAATGTCTTGCTTCATATTAGACCACCAGAATCTGTGACGAATGTCTTGGTACATCTTGGTACTACTAGGATGAATAGAAAGAGGCGTATCATGAGCTTCTTTCATAACCTCCTAAGTCTTGTCCAGGTTTTCCCTCTTACTCGGAACCACTAGGAAGCCTTTGAAGTACAAGGCGCCATCGGCAATAGTGAAGAATGAGGCCTTTCCTTTTGCGAGATAGTGTTTAATCTTATCGACTTCAGGGTCAAACTGCTGAATATTTTTTATACTGCTCACGAGATCAGGTACGACAGCCAGGGTATTAAGGGAACCCTGGGAAACAACACGAAGACTCATCTTCTGAAATTATGGAGGAGGGGGAGCGAGTGCTCCAGGAGGAACAATATGGAGGTTCAGCCTTCTGAATTCTTCAACAAGCGAGGTTTGAACCGTGTGAACCTAGAGGTGGTTTCAATATAACTTGCGGCTTAAGGCATCAGCCATCACATTGGCCTTGCCCGGGGTATAGGAAATACCCAAGTCGAAATCTGCTACGGTCTCCATCCATCTCTGTTGACGGAGGTTCGGGTCTGGTTGAGTAAACAAGTACTTCAGACTTTGGTGGTCGGTGAATATCTCGCAACGATTACCGAGAAGGTAATGTCGCCACTGTTTAAGAGCATATATGACAGCAGCAAGCTCAAGGTCATGAACTGGGTAGTTCTCTTCATGAGGGCGCAATTGACGAGAGGCATAAGCAATTACTCTGCGCTCTTGCATTAGGACACAGCCTAATCCTTGACGGGAATCATCATAGTATATGACGAAGTCCTTCTTAGTATCAGGTGGAGCAAGCACTGGAGCAGAAGTCAGCTTATCCTTGAGCGCCTGAAAACTTTCCTGTCATTTGTCTGTCCACTCGAGCCTGACGCCTTTGTGAAGTAGACCAGTCAGAGGCTTGGCGATCTTGGAGAAGTTCTCGACGAATCGAAGGCAATAGCTGGCGAGACCGAGAAAACTTCTGACTTGCTTGACATTCTTCGGAGGAGTCCAATCGAGAATGGCCTGAACTCATTCAGGGTTGACGGCAATACCGTCCTTGGAGATGACATGCCCAAGGTAGGTTACTTCAGGAAGCCAGAACTTGCACTTGGAAAACTTAGCATAAAGTTGATGCCCTCGGAGCTTTTCCAGTACAAGGTGTGTTGGGGAACGTTGCATGGGAAACAAAAATTTTCCTACGCTCACCAAGATCAATCTAGGAGATGCATCTACGAGGGGAGAGTCAGATCCACATACCCTTGTAGATCGCTAAGCAGAAGCGTTCAAGAACGCGGTTGATGGAGTCGTACTCGCCGCGATTCAGATCGCCGAAGATCCTAGCACCGAACGGACGGTGCCTCCGCGTTCTTCACACGTTCAGCTCGGGGACGTCTCCTCCTTCTTGATCCAGCAAGGGGGAAGGAGAAGTTGACGGAGAAAACCAGCAGCACGACGGCGTGGTGGAGATGGTGGTGGAGGAATTCCAGCAGGGCTTCGCCAAGCACTGCAAAATAGACGAAGATATTCGTGGGAGAGGGAGGGCAGCGCCCAGGCACGAACTTGTGTTGCTGCCCTCCCTCTGCCTCTCTTTATATAGGGGGGAGAGAGGGGAGGGGGCGCCCTAGGGTTTCCCCCTAGGGGCGGCGGCCAAGGGAGATGGGAAGGGGGCGGCGCCCCCAGGGCTAGGGTTTGCCCCCCCAGGGTGCCTTGCCCCCCAAGGACTCTGGGGTGAGGCTCCCTAAGGGGGGCCAGCCCCCATGCGCAGGTGGAGAGGGCCCAAGGGGGGGCGCACAGCCCTATGAGGGCTGTTGCGTCTCCCACTTATGGCCCATAGGGCCCGCAACACTTGCCGGGACCCCCCGAAACTCCTTTTGGTCATCCGACGACTCCCCGGTGCTCCCCGGAACACTTCCGGACTCCGTTCACTCTCATCCTATATATCAATCTTCGTCCCCGGACCATTCCGGAGACCCTCGTCACGTCCGGGATCTCATCCGGGACTCCGAACAACCTTCGGTTACCATGCACTGTTCTCACTAACAACCCTAGCGTCACCGAACCTTAAGTGTGTAGACCCTGCGGGTTCGGAAACTATGAAGACATGACCGAGACACTCCCAGGTCAATAACCAATAGCGGGATCTGGATACCCATATTGGTTCCCACACGTTCCTCGATGATCTCATCGGATGAACCACGATGTCAAGGATTCAGGCAATCCCGTATACAGCTCCCTTTGTCTCGTCGGTATGTTACTTGCCCGAGATTCGATCATCGGTATCTCTATACCTAGTTCAATCTCGTTACCGGCAAGTCTCTTTACTCGTTCCGTAATACATAATCCCGTGACTAACTACTTAGTCACTTTGAGCTCATTGAGATGACGTATTACCGAGTGGGCCCGGAGATACCTCTCCGTCACACGGAGTGACAAATCCCAGTCTCGATCCATGTCAACTCAACAGACACCTTCGGAGATACCTGTAGAGTGCCTTTATAGTCACCCAGTTACGTTGCGACGTTTGGCACACACAAGGCACTCCTACGGTGTCAGTGAGTTACATGATCTCATGGTCATAGGAACTTATACTTGACATGCAGAAAACTATAGCGATAACTGATACGATCAAAAGCTATGTTTAACGTTTGGGTCTCGTCCATCACATCATTCTCCTAATGATGTGATCCCGTTATCAAATGACAACTCATGTCTATGACCTGGAAACCGCGGTCATCTTTGATCAACGAGCTAGTCCTGAAGAGGCTTACTAGGGACACAAAGTTTGTCTATTTATCCGCACATGTATTTAAGTTTCCAATCAATACAATTATAGCATGGATAATAAACGATCATCATGAACAAGGAAATATAATAATAACTCTTTTATTATTGCCTCTAGGGCATATTTCCAACAGTCTCCCACTTGCACTAGAGTCAATAATCTAGCATTACAAGGTAATGAATCTAACACCCATAGAGTCTTGGTGTTGATCATGCTTAGCCCGTGGAAGAGGCTTAGTCAACGGATCTGCAACATTCAAATCCGTGTGTACTTTGCAAATGCTTATGTCCTCCTCCTTGACCGAATCGCGGATGGAATTGAAGCGTCGCTTTATGTGTCTGGTCCTCTTGTGAAACCTTGGTTCCTTGGCTAGAGCAATGGCACCAGTGTTGTCACAAAACAGAGTCATTGGGTTCAATGCACTAGGCACAACTCCAAGATCTGTCATGAACTCCTTCATCCAGACACCTTCCTTTGCCGCCTCCGAGGCAGCTATGTACTCCGCTTCGCATGTAGAATCGGCTACCACGCTTTGCTTGGAACTGCACCAGCTTACCGCTCCCCCGTTGAGAATATATACGTATCCGATTTGAGACTTAGAGTCATCCGGATCAGTGTCAAAGCTTGCATCGACGTAACCCTTTACGACGAGCTCTTGATCACCTCCATAAACGAGAAACATTTCCTTAGTCCTTTTCAGGTACTTTAGGATATTCTTGACCGCTGTCCAGTGATCCATACCAGGATTACTTTGAAACCTTCCGGCCATACTTATGGCAAGGCTGACATCTGGTCTTGTGCACAGCATTGCATACATGATAGAGCCTATGGCTGAAGCATAGGGGATGACACTCATCTTTTCTCTATCCTCCGCAGTCACTGGGCATTGAGTCTTACTCAACTTTGTACCTTGCAATACCGGCAAGAACCCCTTCTTGGATTGATCCATTTTGAACTTCTTCAAAACTTTATCAAGGTATGTACTTTGTGAAAGTCCTATCAAGCGTCTCGATCTATCTCTATAGATCTTGATGCCCAATATGAAAGCAGCTTCACCGAGGTCCTTCATCGAAAAACTCTTGTTCAAATACCCCTTCACGCTATCCAAAAATTATATATTGTTTCCAATCAGCAATATGTCATCCACATATAATATTAGAAACGCTATAGAGCTCCCACTCACTTTCTTGTAAATACAAGCTTCTCCGTAAACTTGTACAAACCCAAACGCTTTGATCACCTCATCAAAGCGAAGATTCCAACTCCGAGATGCTTGCACCAGCCCATAAATGGAACGCTGGAGTTTGCAAACTTTGTCAGCATTCTCTGGATCGACAAAACCTTCCGGTTGTATCATATACAACTCTTCCTTAAGAAAACCGTTAAGGAACGCTGTTTTGACATCCATCTGCCAAATTTCATAATCGAAATATGCAGCTATTGCTAACATGATTCGGACGGATTTAAGCATCGCTACGGGTGAGAAAGTCTCATCGTAGTCAACTCCTTGAACTTGTGAAAAACCCTTTGCCACAAGTCGAGCTTTATACACGGTGACATTACCGTCAGCGTCCGTCTTCCTCTTAAAAATCCATTTATTCTGAATAGCCTTCCGCCCTTCAGGTAATACTTCCAAAGTCCATACTTTGTTTTCATACATGGATCCCATCTCGGATTTCATGGCCTCTAACCATTTGTCGGAATCCGGACCCACCATCGCTTCTCCATAGCTCGTAGGTTCACTGTTGTCCAACAACATGACCTCCAGGACAGGGTTACCATACCACTCAGGTGAAGTGCGTACCCTTGTCGACCTACGAGGTTCGGTAGTAACTTGCTCAGAAGCTTCTTGATCATCATCATTGGCTTCCTCTTCAACCGTCGCAGGCTCCACAAAAACATCTTTCTGTGCTGCGCTACTCTCTGGTTGAAGTAGAGGTTCAATAACCTCATCAAGTTCTACCTTCCTCCCACTCAATTCTTTCGAGAGAAACTCTTTCTCGAGAAAGGACCCATTCTTAGTGACAAACACTTTGCCCTCGGATCTGAGATAGAAGGTGTACCCAACCGTCTCTTTTGGGTATCCTATGAAGACACATTTGTCCGCTTTGGGTTCGAGCTTTTCTGGCTGAAGCCTTTTGACATAAGCATCGCAACCCCAAACTTTGAGAAAAGACAACTTAGGTTTCTTACCAAACCATAGTTCATACGGTGTTGTCTCAACGGACTTAGATGGAGCCCTATTTAAAGTGAATGCAGCTGTCTCTAACGCATATCCCCAAAACGATAGTGGCAAATCGGCAAGAGACATCATAGAACGCACCATATCTAATAGGGTTCGATTACGACGTTCGGACACACCATTACGCTGTGGTGTTCCAGGTGGCGTCAACTGTGAAACAATTCCACATTTTCTTAAGTGATTGCCAAACTCATAACTCAGATACTCTCCCCCTCGATCAGATCGTAGGAACTTGATCTTCTTGTTACGATGATTCTCAACTTCACTCTGAAATTGCTTGAACTTTTCAAATGTTTCAGACTTATGCTTCATCAAGTAAATATACCCATATCTACTTAAGTCGTCAGTGAAGGTGAGAAAATAACGATATCCACCGCGCGCCGTGACACTCATCGGGCCACACACATCAGTATGTATGATTTCCAATAAGTCACTTGCCCGTTCCATTGTTCCTGAAAACGGGGTCTTAGTCATCTTGCCCATGAGGCACGGCTCGCATGTGTCAAGTGATTCAAAATCAAGAGACTCCAAAAGTCCATCAGCATGGAGCTTCCTCATGCGTTTCACGCCGATATGACCCAGACGGCAGTGCCACAAGAAAGTGGTACTATTGTTATCAACTCTACATCTTTTGGCATCAATGTTATGAACATGTGTATCATCACTATCGAGATTCAATAAGAATAAACCCCCTACTTCGGGTGCATGACCATAAATGATATTACCCATATAAATAGAACAACCTTTATTCTCTGATTTAAATGAGTAACCGTCTCGCATTAAACAAGATCCAGATATAATGTTCATGCTCAACGCAGGCACTAAATAACAATTATTCAGGTTCATAACTAATCCCGATGGTAATCGAAGAGCGAGCGTGCCGACGGCGATCACATCAACCTTGGAACCATTCCCCACGCGCATCGTCACTTCGTCCTTCGCCAGCCTCCGTTTATTCCGTAGTTCCTGTTTAGAGTTGCAAATATGAGCAACCGAACCGGTATCAAATACCCAGGCACTACAACGAGAGTTGGTAAGGTACACATCAATAACATGTATATCACATATACCTTGCTTGTTGTTGTTGTTGGCCCCCTTCTTGTCTGCCAGATACTTGGGGCAGTTCTGCTTCCAGTGGCCATTCCCCTTGCAATAGAAACACTCAGTCTCTGGCTTGGGCCCAGCCTTGGGTTTCTTCACTGGATGAGCAACTGCCTTGCCACCCTTCTTAGAGTTACCCTTCTTGCCCTTGCCATTCTTCTTGAAACTGGTAGTTTTATTGACCATCAACACTTGATACTCCTTCTGGGTGTCTGCCTCAGTGACTTTCAGCATCGCAAACAGCTCGGCGATGGATTTGTTCATCCCTTGCATGTTATACTGCTGCACGAAGCTCTTGTAGCTAGGTGGGAGTGACTGGAGAATTCTGTCAATGATAGCCTCCTCCGGGAACACAAGTCCCAGATCAGCTATGCGGGTATAGTACCCAGACATCTTCAGTAAGTGCTCACTGACAGACGAATTCTCCTCCATCTTGCAAGCAAAGAATTTATCGGTGGTCTCATACCTCTCGATCTTGGCATTCTTCTCAAAGATGAACTTCAACTCCTGGAACATCTCATATGCTCCATGACGTTCAAAACGCCTTTGAAGTCCTCCTTCCAAGCTATACAACATGGCACACTGCACTACTGAGTAGTCATCCGCACGCGACTGCCAGGCGTTCATAACGTCCACAGAGGCCGGAGCGGGGGGTTCACCTAGCGATGCATTTAGGACATAAACCTTTTGGGCAGCTGTGAGGATGATCCTCAGATTGCGGAGCCAGTCCACAAAGTTGCTCCCATCATCTTTCAGCTTAGTTTTCTCTAGGAACGCATTAAAATTCAGGGGAGCTACTGCGGGAGCCATCTACAACCAAAGATTTGCAAAGACATCTTAGACTATTGTTCATGATAAGTGAGTTTTAACTAATCAAATTACTTATAACTCCCACTCAAATTGACATCCCTCTGGTCATCCGAGCGTGACATGATCCAAATCCACCAACCCAAGTCCGATCATCACGTGAGATGAGGTGGTGTCAATGGTGAACATCTTCATGTTGATCATATCTACTATATGACTCATGCTCGACCTTTCGGTCTTCCGTGTTCCGAGGCCATGTCTGTACATGCTAGGCTCGTCAATTCTAACCCGAGTGTTCTGCATGTGCAAAACTGGCTTGCACCCGTTGTATGCGAACGTAGAGTCTATCACACCCGATCATCACGTGGTGCTTCGAAACGACGAACCTTCGCAACGGCGCACACTCGGGGGGAACACAATTTTATCTTGAAATTTTAGTGAGGGATCATCTTATAATGCTACCGTCGTCCTAAGCAAAATAAGATGCATAAAAGGATTAACATCACATGCAAATCATAAGTGACATGATATGGCCATCAACTCGTGCTTTTGATCTCCATCTCCAAAGCACCGGCATGATCTCCATCGTCACCGGCGTAACACCATGATCCCCATCATCATGATCTCCATCATCGTGTCGCCATCGGGGTTGTCGCGCGCCCACCATGCTCTTACTACTATTGCTACCGTTTAGCGATAAAGTAAAGCATTACATAGCGCTTAATGATTGACACGCAGGTCATATAAAAATTAAAGACAACCCTATGGCTCCTGCCGGTTGCCGTATACATCGACATGCAAGTCGATATTAACTATTACAACATGATCATCTCATACATCAAATATATCTCATCATGTCATTGGCCATATCATATCACATACATACCCTGCAAAAACAAGTTAGACGTCCTCTAAATTGTTGTTGCATGTTTTACGTGGCTGCTATGGGTATCTAGCAAGAACGCTTCTTACCTACGCAAAGCCACAACGGTGATATTTAAGTTGCTATTTAACCTTCTACAAGGACCGCCTTTGTCGAATCCGATTCAACTAAGATGGGAGAGACAGACACCCGCCAGCCATCTTATGCAACAAAAGTCGCATGTCTGTCGATGGAACCGGTCTCATGTACGTGGACATGTAAAGTTGGTCCGGGCCGCTTCATCCCATAATACCGCTGAATCAAGAAAGACCAAGGAGGGAAGCAATCTAAACATCAACGCCCACAAACCCCTTTGTGTTCTACTCGTGAAAGCATCTACGCAAGAACCTAGCTCATGATGCCACTGTTGGGGAACGTTGCATGGGAAACAAAAAATTTCCTACGCTCACCAAGATCAATCTAGGAGATGCATCTACGAGGGGAGAGTCAGATCCACATACCCTTGTAGATCGCTAAGCGGAAGCGTTCAAGAACGCGGTTGATGGAGTCGTACTCGCCGCGATTCAGATCGCCGAAGATCCTAGCACCGAACGGATGGTGCCTCCGCGTTCTTCACACGTGCAGCTCGGGGACGTCTCCTCCTTCTTGATCCGGCAAGGGGGAAGGAGAAGTTGACGGAGAAAACCAGCAGCACGACGGCGTGGTGGAGATGGTGGTGGAGGAATTCCAGCAGGGCTTCGCCAAGCACTGCAAAATAGACGAAGATATTCGTGGGAGAGGGAGGGCAGCGCCGAGGCACGAACTTGTGTTGCTGCCCTCCCTCTGCCTCTCTTTATATAGGGGGAGAGAGGGGAGGGGGCGCCCTAGGGTTTCCCCCTAGGGGCGGCGGCCAAGGGAGATGGGAAGGGGGCGGCGCCCCCAGGGCTAGGGTTTGCCCCCCAGGGTGCCTTGCCCCCCAAGGACTCTGGGGTGCGGCTCCCTAAGGGGGGCCAGCCCCCATGCGCAGGTGGAGAGGGCCCAAGGGGGGGCGCACAGCCCTATGAGGGCTGTTGCGTCTCCCACTTATGGCCCATAGGGCCCGCAACACTTGCCGGGACCCCCCGAAACTCCTTTCGGTCATCCGACGACTCCCCGGTGCTCCCCGGAACACTTCCGGACTCCGTTCACTCTCATCCTATATATCAATCTTTGTCCCCGGACCATTCCGGAGACCCTCGTCACGTCCGGGATCTCATCCGGGACTCCGAACAACCTTCGGTTACAATGCACTGTTCTCACTAACAACCCTAGCGTCACCGAACCTTAAGTGTGTAGACCCTGCGGGTTCGGAAACTATGCAGACATGACCGAGACACTCCCAGGTCAATAACCAATAGCGGGATCTGGATACCCATATTGGTTCCCACACGTTCCTCGATGATCTCATCGGATGAACCACGATGTCAAGGATTCAGGCAATCCCGTATACAGTTCCCTTTGTCTCGTCGGTATGTTACTTGCCCGAGATTCGATCGTCGGTATCTCTATACCTAGTTCAATCTCGTTACCGGCAAGTCTCTTTACTCGTTCCGTAATACATAATCCCGTGACTAACTACTTAGTCACTTTGAGCTCATTGAGATGACGTATTACCGAGTGGGCCCGGAGATACATCTCCGTCACACGGAGTGACAAATCCCAGTCTCGATCCATGTCAACTCAACAGACACCTTCGGAGATACCTGTAGAGTGCCTTTATAGTCACCCAGTTACGTTGCGACGTTTGGCACACACAAGGCACTCCTACGGTATCAGTGAGTTACATGATCTCATGGTCATAGGAACTTATACTTGACATGCAGAAAACTATAGCGATAACTGATACGATCAAAAGCTATGTTTAACATTTGGGTCTCGTCCATCACATCATTCTCCTAATGATGTGATCCCGTTATCAAATGACAACTCATGTCTATGACCTGGAAACCGCGGTCATCTTTGATCAACGAGCTAGTCCTGAAGAGGCTTACTAGGGACACAAAGTTTGTCTATTTATCCACACATGTATTTAAGTTTCCAATCAATACAATTATAGCATGGATAATAAACGATCATCATGAACAAGGAAATATAATAATAACTCTTTTATTATTGCCTCTAGGGCATATTTCCAACAAGGTGAAGATGTTCAGCATGCTCTTCCTTATTCTTGGAAAATACAAGGATATCATCCAGATAAACCACGACGAATTTTTCGAGGTATTCCATGAATATATAGTTCATCAGACGAGAGAAGGTAGCTGGAGCATTTGTCAAGCCGAATGACATGACGGTGTACTCGAATGAACCATATCGAGTCACGAAGGTGGTCTTTGGGATATCCTCTTCACGAACACGGATCTGGTGGTAACCCAACCTCAAGTCGAGTTTAGAGAACACTGATGAACCAGCCAGTTGATTATACAGATCATTGATCCGAGGAAGCGGATATTTGTTCTGAATAGTTGTTTGGTTGATAGGACGGTAATCTTGGACCAATCGGTTTGTCCCATCCTTCTTCCTGAAAAAGAGGGAAGGTGCTCCCCAAGGAGAGCAACTCGGGCGAATGAAACCACTAGCAAGAGATTTGTCGATTTCCTCCTTAAGCTCAATGAGTTCATGAGGCGGCATCTTGTACGGTCGTTTGGCTATTGGAGTGGTGCCTGGTTTCAAGTCAATGATAAACTCGACAACTCTAGCAGGGGAATCCCTGGAAGTTCCTCAGGAAAGACATCCTCAAACTCGCGTACGATGGAAATGTTTTTGATGCCCTCGAGTGGTGAAGCGTTCAATGCATTCAATGCATAAAGACGTGCTTCAACATTTTGAACCAGACAAGCTTGATAGCTTACTATCACATTAGAAGGGTGTAATAGGTGGACGGTTTTTGTGCCGCAAGCGATAGAAGCGGTATGCGCTTTTAGCCAACCCATTCCTAGGATGAGGTCAATGTTACAAGACCCCAGTACGATGGGAGAGGCATAGAAGTTCAGTCCATCGATTTCAACAAGGACGTCGTGTCAAACCATGGAGGTTCGACATTTGCCCGCAGGGGTGTGTACTAATACCGAAGTTTTCATGTTCTCACTTCTAATGCCATGCTTGTATGCAAAATCTTCTGATATGAATGAATGCGATGCTCCTGAATCAAATAAAACGGATGCGGGTACTGAATTTACGAGGAGTGTACCCATCACAGTAGCATGTTGGTCTTGAGATTCATTGAGATCAACGTGGTTGGCATGAACATGGCCATAAGGCCTGGCATTGTTGTTGCAGGACTGGTTGTCTCCACGGCCAGTTGCCGGAAGTGCCGGTTGGTTCTTGTTCTGAGTGCAATCCTTAGCACGGTGACCTGGATGGCCACACCTGAAGCACAGAGCATCATTGGGAGCAGAAACAGGAGATGGGTGTGGTGCAGCTGGAAGTCTTGGCTGCCTAGGTGGTGGAGGCAGACGAGGTGCAGCATAGGACTGCCTTGGAGCAGGTGCAGCTAGACGGTACACACTGTTGGGGATCCAGACTCTACGCTTCTGTGAGGGAGGGCCCGAGGATGAGCCCGGTTCACGGTTGCGCCTGAGAGTGCTCTGGTGTTCCTGCAGACCATTTTCAACCTGGATAGCTTTGTTCACCAAGGTGGCGAAATCTCCAAAGTCATGCACAAGAAGTGCGAGCTTGATGTCAGCTTGAAGTCCGTCACGGAACTTTTCCGGTATGCGAGCATCAGTGGCAATGTCTTCTTCAGCATAGCGGGATAAGTCCAGAAACTCCTGCTAATAAGCATCCACAGTGTTGTTGCCCTGGGTGAGGTTGTGGAACTCACGCTTCTTCCTATCCATGATTCCCT
This sequence comes from Secale cereale, assembly GCA_902687465.1. Taxonomy (NCBI): domain Eukaryota; kingdom Viridiplantae; phylum Streptophyta; class Magnoliopsida; order Poales; family Poaceae; genus Secale; species Secale cereale. The sequence continues at coordinate 314,103,589 of LR738711.1, read as the reverse complement.
GAGGAATGAAGCGGGCACGGAAGGTAGCTTGGAATTCCTGCCAAGTGATGATTGTTCCAGCAGGCAGTGTACGCCTATGACTGTCCCACCATTGAGCAGCGGGACCCTTCAGATAGTATGCCGCAAAGGTGACATAGTTGGCAGCGGCAACTCCAGCAGACTCCAGTTCAAAGGCAATGTCACGGAGCCAGTCATCAGCATCAAGGGGCTGAGTTGAGCTGCGGTAGACGGATGGGTTGAGGCGAGCAAAGTCATTCAGTGTTACTGCGCCATGTTGCTGATCCATGTTGGGACGAGGGAACTGAGCCATGACAGTCTCCATGAACTGGCGGTTCAGCTCAAACTGTTGGATCATACCGGCCATATATTCGGACGGTGGTGGGGCGTTGCCACCACGACCACGGCCAGCTGGTCTAACCATCCTGCTAATATTTAACAGGGTAGTTCAGCATTGAGAAATTTGCAAACACAAGAATCATTGATGAATGAAACATGCATAATGAAAGGAGCACGTAAAATACCACATAGTAGTCAGCATATATTACAAAAGGGGTGCATGCATAGAGTTCAGTACACATAGTTCAGTACATAAACTAAGGACATCATAGGTGGCACGCAGGCTCGCGACGAATGCATCTAGTACTAGTAAGTAAGACTACATCAGTCCCAGGCGGAACTTTGGAGGTAGAGGTAGTCTGACAGCTGGCAGTGCTGCAATGAAAAGTCCTCCACGCCATCAACCTAGGGGCCGTGGATACTCTGGTGCAGAACCCGACGTCTAGGTGGTAACAGAGGACCAAGTGCGGGAGTGTAGCCTCCCACATCTGGCCAACTGACACCAGGAGGCATCACGGTCCTAGCTAGGTAGATCACAGTAGGCGGCAGCTGTCTAGATAGGACAAAGGGGTGCAACAACGTCAAGGCGCGGTACAGGTGCTGACGGGTGGTGTACAACTCGTGGCGAAGAGCTCAGTTAGCTCGATCCAGCCCATCAGCATGCAGAACAAGGTTCTGATGATGGAAGGGCTCTCGGGTGATAGTGGAGTAGGCAACAGTGTAGTATCCCTTCGTTCCATCGTCGAAGGCGATAGCAACGTGCCTGAAAGGGGAAGTGTCCAACGCCTGATACTCTCCACGAAGGCGTGTCAGAGCAGCGTAAGCAGCATCATGAACTGCCATATCGATGGTCACTCCAACACCATGAGTGGTGTGCAGCACAATGGAGGAGTCCTCCACATGAGAGTAGAGGCGAACGGTGGCACGATACTGCTCCTGGTTAAAGTCCTGGTACTGCTCGTACACGGTATACTCAGGATGCCAGCAATAACCCAGATAGGTCATCATCTCAACTAGCACAGCAGGTGATCCCGAGGCACCAATGGCCTGCGTGTGGCGCACGACCTGCCTCATGGGTTCCATCTGAAAACAACGATGTTTCAACGGAGTCAAATGACAATGTGGGGATTATGCAAAATACTATTCTAAGCAATAACTATGGCTTATCCAACTTTGGGGTGAGGGGTCTCGGGGATCCTAATGTTAGAGTTAGTAAAATCGTTTTACCCGAAATAGGAGAGTGTTCAGAGTCCCGAATAAGGATCGAGGAGTAAAAGAACCTAGTACCACCCAAATGGCGACGTGGGCCCGTAAGCCACACAGCCATGTTAGTAAAAGTCTTGCAATGTCTAGACTCGACTTTGGCCAAGGAGTGTGGAAGAGGGATTCCTACAGGCAGTCGGCTCTGATACCAACTTGTGACGCCCCTGATTTGTCCGTACACTAATCATGCACGCAAATGTCTACGGTCAAGATCAGGGACTCACTGGTAGATATCACAACATAACTCTAAAAGTAAAATAAGTCATACAAGCTTCATATTACAAGCCAGGGGCCTCGAGGGCTCGAATACAAGTGCTCGATCATAGATAAGTCAGCGGAAGCAACAAATATCTGAGTACATTCATAAAGTTAAACAAGGAGCCATAAGATGGCTAGCACAAACTGGGATACAGATCGAAAGAGGAGCAGGCCTCCTGCCTAGGATCCTCCTAAACTACTCCTGGTCATCGTCGGCAGACTGCACATAGTAGTAGGCGCCTCCGGTGTAGTAGGAGTCGTCGTAGGTGGCGTCTGGCTCCAGGGCTCCACCATCTGGTTGCATCATCCGAGAAGAAGGAACGGAAGGGGGGAAAGGGGGAGCAAAGCAACTGTGAGTACTCATCCAAAGTACTCGCAAGCAAGGATCTATACTACATATGCAATGGTAACAATGATATGGGTAGTATCTGTGGACTGAACTGCAGAAAGCTAGAATAAGAGGGGGATAGCTTATCCAAATGAAGACTACGCTTCTGGCAGCCTCCATCTTGCAGCAGTAGAAGAGAATAGATGGTAAGTTCACCAAGTATCATCGAAATAACACATTCTTACTCGGCGATCCTCCCGCACATCACCCTGTGAGAGAGCAACCACCGAGTTATATCTGGAACTCATCTGGGTGTGTTTTAACAAGTATCCAGTTCTAGTTGTGATGTGGTCGGAATACAACTCCGGGTCGTCCTTTTACCGAGAGACACGGCTATTCGAATAGATGAACTTCCCTGAAGGGGTGCACCACATAACCTAGCACGCTTGATCCCATTTGGCCGGACACACTTTCCAGGGTCATGCCCGGCCTCGGAAGATCAACACATCGCAGCCCTACCTAAGCACAACAGAGAGGTCAGCACGCTGGTCTAAACCCTAAGCGCACGGGGGTCTGGGCCCATCGCCCAACGCACACCTGCACGTTGCGAGGGCGGTCGGTAAGCAGAACTAGCCTCTCCTAATACCAGAGTAGGCTTTCTAGTCCAATCCGGCGCGTGCCGCTAAGTCGCTGACGTCAAGAAGGCTTCGGCTGATACCACGATGTCGAGTGCCCATAATTGTTCCCACATAGCTGGTTAGTGCGTATAGGCAAACGACCAGACTCAGATCAAATATCCAAACTCGTTAAGCGTGTTATTATGAAATAACCGCGGACAACGGCCAGGGCCAGGCCCACCTGTCTCCTAGGTGTCTCAACCTGCCCTGTCGCTCCGCCACAAAGATCCACACAGAGGGCCGTCGGGAAAGTATGTCCTTTCAGCCCCCAATCCGTGAATCAACCGCGGGTACTCAACGAGCCGACCCGACTTTACTCACAGCATGTATCATGTATAAGTGTATGTAGTATATACCCGTGATCACCCCCAAGTGATCACGGCCCAAGAGAATAGCAGGGCAGACGGACAAGGGTGTAGGGCCACTGATGGAATACTAGCATCCTATACCAAGCACTTATGATTGCAGATAAAGGTGTCAACAGTTGTAGCAACAATGACAGGCTATGCAGCAGAATAGGAGTATCGAAAGCAGTAATATGCTACACTACTCTAATGCAAGCAGTAGAGAGAGGAATAGGCGATATCAAGTTGATCAAGGGGCGGGGGCTTGCCTGGAAGCTCGACAGCAAAGGTGGGGTCGTCAACACCGTAGTCGATTGGGGCAGCAACAGCGTCGGTCTCGTAGTCAAACGAAGAGAAGAGGGGGGAGAAACAATGAATACAATGCAAACAGATGCATGACGATGCATCACATGACATGTAACGGTGCTAGGTGTGTCCTAACGCAGTACCGAGTGACACTAACGAAGGGGGGAAACATCCGGGAAAATATTCTCGGTGTTTCGCGTTTTCAGGCGGATGAAACGGAGGGGGAAGGTTGCAGGTTCGGTATGCTAGGGACGTGTGGTTGACGAACGGTCTGCGTATTCGGATGTGTCTCGAAATTCTGAGCAAGTTTCATATATAAAGTACTTTCATCCGAGTTAAAGATTATTTTATATTATTTTTAAAGTTTTAAAACATTTTCTAATGTATTAGTTATTTGAATAACTCAACATTATCCAGAATAGTGCATGCTCACGTCATCATCATGACATCAGCATGACGTCAGCAGTCAACAGGGGTGTTGACTGGTCAAACTGACGCGTGGGTCCCACCTGTCATACTATGTTTAATTTAATTAGTATTTAGCTAATCTAATTACTGTTTAGTTAACTAACTAATTAATTAGATTAATTAATATGGATTAATTAACTTAATTAATTCATTAATTTATTAATTATTAAATTTATTAATTCTTTTTTTCTTTTTTCTTTTTTTGTAAATGTTTTGGGGGTGGGCCCCCCTATCATAGGCCCGTGGGGGGGCTGGCGGGTCGGGCGCTTAGCGGGCGCAGCCGCAACAAGCTCAGCCCAGCACCGCGTTGCGGGGCGCCGGCAACCATGGCACCGGCAGGCGAGCGGCCAGGGGCCGTGCGAGGCCGGCGAGACAAGCCGCGGGGGGCGGCGGCGAGCCCAGCGGGGGCGGCCCGATGCCGATGGAGGATGGCCGCGGGCGACGGAGCGGCCAGCAGTAGGGCAGCAGTGCGAGGAGAGGCCGACGCAGCGAGCGGGCAGCAGGGCGGCGGGCGCTGGGCTCCGGCGCCAGCGGCAGTGGTCGTGGCCGCGGCTCTATGGTGGCGATGTGGGGCGCGGCCGGCGCAGGGCAAACAATGTGGTGCTGAGGCGAGCGCTGAGGCGAGGCAGGGAGGCGAAGGGAGAAGAAGCGGGGGCGAGGCGAGAAGGACTCGAGCGCAGCAGTGACTGCGGTGGTGAGCCCGCGCGTCGACGGGCGGCCGGTGAGCAAGCGTAGGGCCAGCGACGCGGCAACGGCATGGCGTGAGGGTCGGCGGGCGTGGAAGGCGGGTGAGCCACGGCGGGAGCGAGCGGCGGGCTTCAAGCGAAGCGGCGGCAGCAGGCAGCACGGGGAGGGGGAAGTAGAGCAGCTGCGTGCTGCAACGGTAGGCGCGGCAGGCGAGGTCGCGGCGAGGAGCATGATCATGACGGGGACCGGCGCGATGAGCGCGAGTGCGGGTCATGGTGGGTGAGAGAGGAGGAGAGGTCGGGCCTCACTTGCGATGCAGGGGAGCGGAAGTGTGCTCGAGGAGGAGAACGAGGAGGCGACGACATCGACGTAGAAGAGGCAGACCAACGGGGCAGTCCAGTGAGCGCGTCGAGTTGCAGGGGCGAGGCGGCGAGGCGATCCAGACGGCGGCCTCCTCCTCCGATCCTGATCCAATCGGGGGAGAGAGAGCGGAGATATTTTGGGGGAGAGTGGGGTGTCGGTGGGGGATTTCGGGGCCCCGGGGGG
>LR738711.1:314005612-314098347 GCA_902687465.1 Secale cereale | reverse complement strand
GGGGGTTATAGGCCAGGGGGAAGTGGGCTGGCCTGGTAGGCCACTGGCTGGGCCGAGGCCCAGTTGGCCTGGGAGGGTCCTTTTTTCTTTCTTTTGTTTTTGTTTTGTTTGTTTTCTTTTATTTTATTTATTTCTCTTTTCTTTTTTATTTAGTTTAAAGCACTTAGGCACTTTGTAAAATTATGTTTTCCTTACTATAATTACCGTAGCAATATTTGTCACACACCTAACATTTTCATTTAATATTTTGAAAACTTTTATTATTTTCCACATTTTGAATTTGAATTTTAATCGGTTTCGAACTAACACGAGATTAGCAACAGTAATCGACGTGACGTGGCATCATTAGCGAAGTTTTACTGTAGCCAAATTATCCGGGCGTTACAAGTAATTACAAACATAAACTGTCGCACAAATTCAGATTAAAGTCTCACACCTGCACAAGGCACGATAAATGATTGCAGGAATAAAGTCAGGAGGAGGCGCCACCACCACCTTGGCCATCGCCATTGGTCGCCCTAGCCGCTGGAGGCCCATCTTCAAAACCACTACCGCCATCATCACCACCCCCAACCCCTACTGCTGAAGCCTCAGGGTCGAGGACGTAGAGGAACTTCTCGAGAAGGGCATCCACGTGATGCCTCACGGCTTCCACGGCAGCACCGCGTGACTCAGGAGCTACCTGACGGATCAGCGCACCAAGGTCAAAGCTTGGGTCCTGGAGGTAGAGATGGCTGAAGACGCGCATCGTGGCCGCAGTGAAGCGAGAGACACTCCACCTCCAGGAAGGAGTCCACCACAGCGGTGGCGCCCTCGAGCGCTTCAGAAAGCTTGGGGAGGAGCCCTGCAAGGCCGTTTTCAAGGGTCACCAGTGGCTCTTCATATCCTCCCCCACAGATGGAATGCAATGCCTTACGGGACCCGAGCTTGAGGGCAAGAAAAGTCTCGTGACCCGTGGCAGCCTTCTGCTCGGCAGCGACGAGGGCCTTCTCCCTGGCCTCCAGCTAGGTTGCCACTTCGGAGACATGTCGGGTGTGCGACGCCTGGGCCTCGACCGCCTCTGTCTTCAGTTTGGCCAGGCAGGCGTGCTCTATCGCCTATTCAGTGGTCACCAGGGCCAACTTGGTGTCTTGCTCGACGAGCTTCGCCTAACAGGCCTTGAGGTCCTCCTCCTGTTGGTGAAGCCGCGACGTAGTCGCGGCTTGCTCCTCCTGAAGGGCCTTCAAGATATCGTCCGTCTCCCCGCAGCTCTTCGCAATGGACGCATCCTCAGCTTACGCTGCATCCCGGGAGGCCCTGACGTCGGCGGCCTCCTTCCAGCTCTCGGCGCTAGCAGCTGCAGCCCGACTCCAGGCCTTCTTGATGGCAGAGTTGGCATGGACCCACCCGGAGATAAGCCCCAGGCGCTCCCTCACGAATCACATGTCGGCGTCTTGAAGGTCCGCCCGGAGACAACCAAGTGCAACGAAGACCTCGTCCAGGGCTCCGGGCTTGACTATGGGGCCGCAGTTCGCAAGCGCAAGGGTTGGAGGAGAAGGCGGTGCAAGCGTAGGGGGTGCTCCGCGGCCCCAGAGGCGTTGGCAAGGCTGGCTTTGGTTGCCGCAGGTCCAGAACCTTGCCCAGCCACAACGGGCGTAGACAGCTCTGTGGCGTGTGGGCCCACAGGGACTACCTCCTCCCGAAGCGGCGACACCGCGTCCTGAGGGGCCTGCTCCTTTGCAAGAAGATGGGTGATACGTCTCCGTCGTATCTATAATTTTTGATTGTTACATGCCAATATTCTACAACTTTCATATACTTTGGCAACTTTTTATACTATTTTTGGGACTAACATATAGATCCAGTGCCTAGTGTCAGTTCCTGTTTGTTGCATGTTTTTTGTTTCATAGAATATCCATATCAAACGGAGGCCAAACGGGATAAAAACGGATGGAGATTTTTTTTGGAATATATGTGAATTTTGGGAAGTGGAATCAACGTGAGATGATGCCCGAGTGGCCCACGAGGGTGAGGGGCGCGCCCAGGGGGTGGGCGCGCCCACGGGGCAGGCGCGCCCTGGGCCCTCATGGCCACTCCGTAAGGTGGTTGATGCCCTTCTTTCGCTGCAAGAAAGCTAATATCCGGATAAAAATCCTGTCCAAAATTCAGCCCAATTGGAGTTACGGATCTCCGGGAATTTAAGAAACTATGGAAGGCCCGAATCTCGGAACGCAGAAACAGAGAGAGATAGAGAGACAGATCCAATCTCGGAGAGGCTCTTGCCCCTCCCACGCCATGGAGACCATGGACCAGAGGGGGAAACCCTTCTCCCATCTAGGGAGAAGGTCAAGGAATAAGAAGAAGGAGGGGGCTCTCTCCCCCTCGATTCCGATGTCACTGGAGTGCCGCCGGGGCCATCATCGTCACCGCAATCTACACCAACAACTTCACCGCCGTCATCACCAACTCTTCCCCCCTCTATGCAGCATCATAACCCCTCTTCTACCAGCTGTAATCTCTACTTAAACATGGTGCTCAATGCTATATATTATTTCCCAATGAATATGGTTATCCTATGATGTTTGAGTAGATTCGTTTTGTCCTATGGGTTAATTGATGATCGTGATTGGTTTGAGTTGCATGTTTTATTATTGATGCTGTCCTAAGGTGCTCTCCGTGTCGCGGAAGCATGAGGGATCCCCGCTGTAGGGTTTGCAATATGTTCATGAGTTGCTTATGGTGGGTGACATGAGTGACAGAAGCACAGACCCGAGTAAGTAGGTTGTTTGCGTATGGGAATAAAGAGGACTTGATACTTTAATGCTATGGTTGGGTTTTACCTTAATGATCTTTAGTAGTTGCGGATGCTTGCTAGAGTTCCAATCATAAGTGCATATGATCCAAGAAGAGAAAGTATGTTAGCTTATGCCTCTCCCTCAAATAAAATTGCAATAGTGATTATCGTTCTAGTTATCGATTGCCTAGGGACAAATAACTTTCTTGTGACAAAAAGCTCTCTACTAAAACTAATTTAGTTGTGTCCTTATCTTAACAGCCCCTACTTTTTATTTACACGCTCTTTATAATCTTGCAAACCTATCCCAGAAAAACCACAAAGTACTTCTAGTTTCATACTTGTTCTAGGTAAAGTAAACATCAAGGGTGCGTAGAGTTGTATCAGTTGTCGATAGAACTTGAGGGGATATTTGTTCTGCCTTTAGCTCCTCGTTGGGTTCGACACTCTTACTTATCAAAAGAGGCTACAACTAATACCCTACACTTGTGGGTTATCAAGACCTTTTTATGGCGCCGTTACCGGGGAGCAATAGCGTGGGGTGAATATTCTCGTGTGTGCTTGTTTGCTTTATCACTAAGTAGATTTTATTTGTTGTTCTAAGTTGTTCTCTATCTTTAGTTATGGATATGGAACATAAAATACCAAAAAAAATATGTGTACTTGCTACTCATGGAGATGGGGAACCTCCTAAAACCCTCGATGCTCAGTATGTGAAAGATATTATGTACTACTTTGATAATCCTGAGAATACCCCGTTCAACTATATAATGGGAGTTATGTTGGATCAACGTGAATACTTTAGGGATTATTGCTTGACACAAAAAGGGAAACTATTATGGGATCAAATTTATATGTTGCGTTGGTATGCTCGGCAACTATGCTTGAGATATGATTATACTTGTTGCTGTAATGAAGGCTCCACACCTTCCCTTTTCATGCAAATTTAATGATAATGAAACCTTAGCTTCTTATGCTAATAGTATATATGATTATTATGATGTGGAACAAATAGAAGAATTCGTTGCTTTTAAGGGTGCTTATGAAATTGAATCTCTGTATAAAAAGAATGATTCTTTTGATGATGATGTTTCTAGGCCTGGAAATCTTGCTATATTGAAATATTGCTATTTGAATTGTGAATATAACTCCGATATTGATGCGTTTATTGAGAAGGTCTCCACTGTCCAAGAAGAGATTAATATTTTGTAGAAGTCTATGGAGGAAGAAATTAATGACATTGTGAGCTCATTGGATGAAAAAGGTGAGGAGGAGAGCGAAGAACAAAAGGAGGAAGAGTGGATTAGCTACCCGTGCCCACCTTCTAATGAGAGTAACTCTTCAACTAATACATTGTTTAATTTCCCTTCGTGCTTACCGAAGGATGAATGCTATGATGATTGTTATGATCCCGTTGATTCTTTTGAAATATCCCTTTTTGATGATGCTTGCTATTCTTGTGGCCAAGATGCCAATATGAATTATGCCTATGGAGATGAACTTGCTATAGTTCCTTATGTTAAACATGAAATAGTTGCTATTGCACCCACACATGATAGTCCTATTATCTTTTTGAATTCTCCAAACTACACTATATTGGAGAAGTTTGCACTTATTAAGGATTGTATTGATGGGTTGACTTTTTCCGTTATACGTGATGATTTTGATGAATATAATATGCATGTGCTTGCTGCTCCTACTTGCAATTATTATGAGAGATGAACTACATCTCCGCCTCTCTATGTTTCCAACACGATAAAATTGCAAGAAACTGCTTATACTATGCATTGGCCTTTACTTGATGTGCATGAATTGTTCTTGTATGACATGCCTATGCATAGGAAGAGAGTTAGACTTCGTTGTTTCATGACACATATCACTCTGTGCTCACTACTAAAAGCCAAATCATTGTTAATTAAAGTTGGCTTTGATATACCTTGGGATCCGGGTGGATCCATTACTTGAGCACTATATGCCTAGCTTAATGGCTTTATAAAAGCACTGACAGGGAGACAACCCGGATGTTTTAGAGAGTCATTTATTTCTGTTGTGTTATTTTATAAAGTTTAAAAACAAAAAAATAAAGAGGGGAACCTAAAACTTTTTCAAAAAGAAAAGTGAAAGTAAGAAGGACGAGCACCGTTGAAATGGGGGAGCTCCTTGAACTTTGTTCATCCCATGGAAACTTTGCAAATATTAATTACAGAAACTTTTCAACAAAAATAATTATCATCTTGTACAATTCCTTTCTATTATAAAAATAATGTGCCAAGAGTTTCCTTTAGGATGATTAAACTGCTTGTTGGTTTGTGCGGTGCAAAAACAGAAACTTTGGCTGTAGTGCGCGATTTTACATTTTTCACTGGAACGTCGCAAGGATCTGAAACTTTTTGCAAAGTCTTGCTATACAATTCTTTTATTTTTGCTAATTGTTCCAGAATTTTTAGATTTACAAAAGTATGGTTAATGTTCAGATTACTACAGACTGTCCTATTTTCACAGATTGCTGTTATAGCTTCATTATTTGCATATGTTTGAATTCTTGTTGATGCCTCCTTGACTATGGGCCATAGAATTGTGATAGCATACAGTAGGTAATGTTTGTTTATAATAATACAATAATGTTAGAGCAGTACATGAGTGGGATTTTATTGATCATATGCACTAACCCCGCCACTAAAAGCTCGGTTAAGTTTTGTGTGGATGAAGTGTTCGAAGATCGAGGAGGTATCAAGGCGAGGAGAAGGAGGATAGGCAAGAGCTCAAGCATGGGGATGCCCGAGGCACCCCAAGTAAATATTCAAGGAGACTCAAGCATCTAAGCTTGGGGATGCCCCGGAAGGCATCCCATCTTTCTTCAACAAGTATCGGTATGTTTTTGGATTCGTTTCGTTCACATGTTATGCGTAAACTCTTGGAGTGTCGTGTGCTTCTTATTTTTCCTTTTAATAAATGCACCATGCTGGTATGAGATGGTCCTTGGTTGATTTATAGAATGCTCTTTGTACTTCGCTTATATCTTTTGAGTATGGCTTTATAGAATGCTTCATGTGTTTCACTTATATCATTTGAAGTTTGGATTGCCTGTTTCTCCTCACATAGAAAACTGCCATTTGTATAATGCTCTTTTGATTCACTTATATTTGTTAGAGCATGGGCATATATTTTGTAGAAAGAATTAAAACTGTCTTGCTTCACTTATATCTATTTAGAGAGTTGACAGGAATTGGTCATTCACATGGTTAGTCATAAAATCCTACATAAACTTGTAGATCGTTGAATATTATATGTTTGATTCCTTGCAATAGTTTTGCGATATAGAGATGCTAATATGTGGGAGGTACTAGTGAATGATTGTGGTTTTGTAAGAATTTTGGTGTTAAGGTTTGTGATTCCCGAAGATGCACGTATGGTCTCCTAACTATGTAACCAAATTGGCGTGCATTGTATTTTGATTGTTTATCTTTGCGTGAAGGTCGGGGGCGCACGATGATTAATTCCTACCAACCTCCCCCCTAGTAACATGTGTCATAGTATTTTTGCTTCAAGGGATAATAGATTTTTTGCAATAAGTATGTGAGTTCTTTATGACTAATGTTGAGTCCATGGATTATATGCACTCTCACCCTTCCACCTTGCTAGCCACTCTAGTACCGCGCAACTTTCGCCGGTGCATCAAACCACCTTATATCCTTCCTCAAAACAGCCACCATACCTACCTATTATGGCATTTCCATAGCCATTCCGAGATATATTGCCATGTAACTCCACCGTTCCGTTTATTATGACATGCACCATCATTGTCATATTGCCTTGCATGATCCTAAGATAGCTAGCATGATGTTTCCATGGCTTGTCCGTTTTTTGACGTCATTGCTATGCTAGATCATTGCACATCCGGGTACACCACCGGAGGCATTCATATAGAGTCATATTTTTGTTCTAGTATCAAGTTGTAATATCGAGTTGTAAGTAAATAGAAGTTTGATGATCATCATTATTAGAGCATTGTCCCTTGAAAAAAAAGGCCAAATAAAAAAAGGAGAAAGGCCCAAAAAAGGGAAGACCCAAAAAAAGAAAAAAAGGGAAAAGAAAAAGGGGACAATGCTACTATCTTTTTTCCACACTTGTGCTTCAAAGTAGCACCATGATCTTCATGATAGAGAGTCTCCTATGTTGTCACTTCCATATACTAGTGGGAATTTTTCGTTATAGAACTTGGCTTGTATATTCCAACGATGGGCTTCCTCAAATGCCCAAGATCTTCATGAGCAAGCAAGTTGATGCACACCCACTAGTTTTCTTTTGAGCTTTAATACACTTATAGCTCTAGTGCATCCATTACATGGCAATCCCTACTCACTCACATTGATATCTATTGATGGGCATCTCCATAGCTTGATACGCCTAGTCGATGCGAGACTTTCTCCCTACTTTTGTCTACTACCACTTTCTATTCCACCCATAGTGCTATGTCCATGGCTCACGCTCATGTATTGCGTGGAGAGTTGAAAAAGTTCAGAAAAGTAAAGTATGAAAACAATTGCTTGGCTGACACCGAGATGGGCATGAGGGGTACCTTGTGTTAAGAAAAGGGAAGCATAAAAGACTATATGATTTTGTAGGGATAATGTTCTTTAGAATTGATATTTTGAAAGACTTGATTGTTTGTTGGGATGCCCGAGTATTAAATTCTTTATGTCAAATGATAGACTATTGCTTTGAATCACTCGTGTCTTAATATTCATGCCATGATTAGATTAGATGATCAAGATTATGCTAGGTAGCATTCCACATCAAAAATTATCTTTTTATCATCTACCTACTCGAGGACGAGTAGGAATTAAGCTTGGGGATGCTGCTACGTCTCCGTCGTATCTATAATTTTGGATTGTTCCATGTCAATATTCTACAACTTTCATATACTTTGGCAACTTTTTATACTATTTTTGGGACTAACTTAGTGATCCAGTGCCCAGCGTCAGTTCCTGTTTGTTGCATGTTTTTAGTTTCGCAGAATATCCATATCAAACGGAGTCCAAACAGGGTAAAAACGGATGGAGATTTTTTTGGAATATATGTGAATTTTGGGAAGAGGAATCAACGTGAGACGATGCCCCAGTGGCCCACGAGGGTGAGGGGCGCGCCCAGGGGGGCAGGCGTGCCCTGGGCCCTCGTGGTCACTCCGTAAGGCGGTTGATGCCCTTCTTTCGCCGCAAGAAATCTAATATCCGGATAAAAAATTGTGTCCAAAATTCAGCTCAATCGAAGTTACGGATCTCCGGGAATTTAAGAAACGGTGGAAGGCCAGAATCTGGGAACGCAGAAATAGAGAGAGACAGAGAGACAGATCAAATCTCGGAGGGGCTCTTGCCCCTCCCATGCCATGGAGACCATGGGCCAGAGGGGAAACCCTTCTCCCATCTAGGGATAAGTTCAAGGAAGAAGAATAAGGAGGGGGGATCTCTCCCCCTCGCTTCCGGTGGCACCGGAGTGCCGCCGGGGCCATCATCGTCAACGCAATCTACACCAACATCTTCACCGCCGTCATCACCAACTCTTCCCCCCTCTATGCAGAGGTGTAACCCCTCTTCTAACCGCTGTAATCTCTACTTAAACATGGTGCTCAACACTATATATTATTTTCCAATGATGTATGGCTATCCTATGATGTTTGAGTAGATATGTTTTGTCCTATGGGTTAATTGATGATCGTGATTGGTTTGAGTTGCATGTTTTATTATTGGTGTTGTCATATGGTGCTCTCTATGTCGCGCAAGCGTGACGGACCCCCATTGTAGGGTTTGCAATATTTTCATGATTTGCTTATGGTGGGTGGCGTGAGTGACAGAAGCACAGACCTGAGTAAGTAGGTTGTTTGCGTATGGGAATAAAGAGGACTTGATACTTTAATGCTATGGTTGGGTTTTACCTTAATGATCTTTAGTAGTAGTGGATGATTGCTAGAGTTCCAATCATAAGTGCATATGATCCAAGAAGAGAAAGTATGTTAGCTTATGCATCTCCCTCAAATAAAATTGCAATAGTGATTATCAGTCTAGTTATCAATTGCCTAGGGACAAATAACTTTCTCATGAAAAAAAAAGCTCTCTACAAAAACTAATTTAGTTGTGTCCGTATCTTAACAGCCCCTACTTTTTATTTACACACTCTTTATTATCTTGCAAACCTATCCCACAAAAACCACAAAGTACTTCTAGTTTCATACTTGTTCTAGGTAAAGTAAACGCCAAGCGTGCGTAGAGTTGTATCGGTGTTCGATAGAACTTGAGGGAATATTTGTTCTGCCTTTAGCTCCTCGTTGGGTTCGACACTCTTACTTATCGAAAGAGGCTACAACTGATCCCCTACACTTGTGGGTTATCAACGGGGGACGACCTCCCCCGCCTGTGCTGGAACCGATGCGAATGCAGCCAGAGGCGGCACCTCCGGAGTCTGGTCTCCTTCCTTCCTCTTCTTCACCATGACGCCCACCCTGGTCATCAGGGCGGGAGCGTTGTGAGCATAGTGCAAATATATTACTAAGCATAAGCGAGGTAAGATACTTACTCAACGGGATTGATGTACACCCTCTTCCTAACCAAGACTTGGGCACCTCCGCTTTTCCTGGGCACGGTCATCGTCGCACCCGGCGAGTGAGCGGGGCACTCTGCAGCCGGCTCATGTGCGGCACCGCTGCCTGGCAAGGCACAGGCATTGTCACATCCCTAGATCAACCCCTGTGGTCCTTGCCTGATCATCATGTCATCATGTTTAATTTTTGTTAAACTTGAAATGGGGATGACTAAACCCTAGCACCAAATCAAAGCAATTAGGTTTAACCTAATAATATTTTCAATAAACCCAAAAATTGCCTTCAGTAATGTTTGATAATTTTGGCAAGGGTTTTGGTCCAAACCAAAAATATTGAACATTTATGGGGAATTGTTTGGGCTTTGATTTAATTCACTAATGTATTTGGCTTTGATTTAATTCACTAATGTATTTGAGTTGGAGCAAATAAATTCTATAATTAATTTTAATGCTCCAATTATTCTGAAAACATTTTGTGGAGTTCTGGAATAATCCATTTTGCTTTCACAAATAATTCAGAAGCAACAAAAATAGTTTAGTATTAGTACTAAATCAAAATAGAGCAAAACAAACAGAAAACAGTAATTTAAATAGAAAGCAGAGAGGGAGAGTTTTACCTGTGCAGCCCACCTGGCGGCCCAAGTGGCCGGCCCAGCCCACCAGCCGTCGCACCGTCTTCAACCTCCTACCAGTAGGCAGGAGGGCGTGTGCCCGACGTGCCCAGCGCCACCTCCACCCTGCCTGCTAGCCCTGGCCCTCCCTGACGACGCCACGCAGACGCCCGAAGACTTCTCTCCCCTCCCCCTCACTCGCTGCTCTCTCTCCCTCCCCTCTGTTCTCTCGCGTGCAGCCACCGAGCGGAGCTCGTCGCCGCCGTCCTGAACCACCGCGGCCACCGACACCTCCTCGCCTCACCACCGCGTTCCAGAGCTCCGCCACCCTCTCCTATGTCTCCCCGATGACTCACGTGCCGCTAGATGCCCCGAATGCTCTCCTCGTCGTCTTCTTCAACCACGGCCGACCGAGATCGCCGGCGACTGCATGTCCTCACTAGCCCCTCCCCGAGCTCGCTGATGCCACCGCTGGACCCGCCGTGAACTCCTTTTCCCTTCCCTCACTCCTTGCCCTCGATTTCGCCCCCTAGCTAGCTGCCCGCCGGACCCGTGAGCTCACCGCCGCCGGTCATGTCGCCGCCGCACCTAGAGCTCATGCCCGTCACCCACAAGCACACCGGCGTGCTCAGCGCTTCTCCACGAGCCTGTAGCACAACTTAGCTCACCTCCCCGTGCCCCGTAGCACCTATCCCGTCGGTGTCCGAACTCCGGCGCCGCCGCGAGCTCGTTTCCGACGAGCTCCGGCCACCCCAGCTCCTACCACTTGCGTGGATGGATGCGGGTGAGTCCCAGCTCCACGTAGAGCCCTTCCGCCGCTCGTTCAGTCGCCTGAGGGCGAAACCCAACGCCCTCCGCCGTCTCTGGCTCCGCCGGCGACGAGCCACGGGTCAACTCCGGCAAGTTTGACCCGGGCTGACCCAGTTGACCCCCTGGGTCACTGACGCGTGGGCCCCCTCCGCCTCTAATTAGCTAAGATAATTAAGTTAATTGCTAATTAATCTAGTTAGTTAGGTTAGTCAGTGACAGGTGGGCCCAATGCCCTCCTAATTTTAGGTTAGTGCTAATTTGTAATTAGTTAACCCTGTGACTCTTTGACATGTGGGCCCCGCCCGGCTAATTAAACTAGGTTAGTATTAAATAAGTTAGTTTAGTTAGTTGTGTCACTGACCAGTGGGCCCCACTGGTCAGGTTTGACCCGAACAGCCCCTGTTGACTTGCTGATGTCAGCATGACCTAGTGCTGACGCAATAAGTGTTTTCTGGAATTTTAAATAAATCAGAAATGATTTATTTATTTCAGAAAATATTCAAAACTTCTAAAAATCATATTAAATCAACCGTAGCTCAGATGAAAATAATTTATATATGAAAAATGATCAGAAAAATCCAAGGAATCTGTTTATGGCATTTTCATGCATGTTTGAACAAGTTAAACCTGCTGATCAGGTCAAATCAATTAAATGATAATTAAATAACCACATATGGAGTTTGAATTTGAACCTTTGGTTCAAACCAACTTCATTTAATGGTGTTGCTAGTTGCATTAGCTCAATCCACAGCATATTGCCATGTCATGATCATGCATCATATTGTTGCATTGCATTGATTGTGTTCTTTCTCTGCTTGTCGGTTTTGTCCCATTTCAGTAGACGTGTTTCGACGATGTGATCGATGACACCGATGAAGACCCAATGTTATCTTCAGAAGTGCCAGGCAAGCAAAACCCCTTTGAGCATTCTGATACAATCCCACTCTCTCGCTCTTGCTCTCTTTTAATGCATTAGGACAACAACGCTTCAACTGTTACCTGCTGCGGTAGTTGAACCCCTTTCCACTGCATGACCTGCCATTGCCACAGTAAATAGTTGAAACCCACTAGTATGAGTAGGAGTTGTTTGAGCCATGTTGTGCCTACTCTTTCATGCTTTCTGGTTATGCCTGCTATTGCCTAGAGTTGTGTCAGGTCTGATTCATCGGGGATGAATTAGAATGGTGATGAACATGT
The DNA here is from genome assembly GCA_902687465.1 of Secale cereale. Taxonomy (NCBI): domain Eukaryota; kingdom Viridiplantae; phylum Streptophyta; class Magnoliopsida; order Poales; family Poaceae; genus Secale; species Secale cereale. Next base: position 314,086,362 of record LR738711.1, on the reverse strand, counting down.
CCTAATGTGTGTGAGCTAAGTGTGTGAACACGATTTGGTAAAGGTAGCGATGAGAGGCCATGTAGGAGTACATGGTGGGTTGTCTCATTGCAGCCGTCCTCAGGAACTGAGTTCTGTGTTGGTTGATCCATGACCAGTTACTACCATGCATTGGGCCCGAAACCAATGGACCCTCTCGACTTATTAACTGCCCTTGACCTCTGTCCAGGAGTTGCAACTAGTTTCTGGTGTTTGTAGTTTACTAGAGGTCATGCGCAGCGCTGACCCTCGGGGTGGGCTGTGACGCGGCAGGTACGTGGCATGGTGTACCGATCGCCCGTTTGGTGATGCGGGAACCCTATACACATCGTTTGGGGACGTGAGCGACACCCCGGCCGGATCTCCCCACGGATGGAAACCAAATAGGCGATAAACCTGGACGAGAGACTTGTGTGGTTAGTCAGGTCGTGGCCGACACCCTCGCTAGGCTTCCGCTTGAAGGTTGCCGAGATACATGACGTGTACATGGCGGTAAGTGGCGAGAGCGTGTGTGAAGAAGTACACCCCTGCAGGGTTATATATAATCTATTCGAATAGCCGTGTCCGTGGAAATGGACTTCTGGGTTACCTCTACAGTTCATAGACAAGTGAAAGTGGATACTCTAAAACGCGCAAGATAAGCGTGAGTGCTATGGATGGCCTTCTCGTAGGGAGACGGGAGCAGATTTATAGTGGTGTATTGATTGGTGAATATGTGGACTCGTGTGCGCCACCTCAAAAGAGTTACTTGCAGTCGTAGTTTAGGATAGCCACCGAGTCAAAGCTGGCTTGCTGCAGTCAAACTCCACCACCCCCTTTGTTGATACTGATGCATATGCAGCTAGTTCTGATGTAAGTCTTGCTGAGTACCTTTGTACTCACGTTTGCTTAATTTATGTTTTTGCAGAGAGACCTCAGTCTCGCTAGTGGTTCCGCGTGGACTTCGACGTTTAGCTTGTTACCTCAGCTACGATCTTGTAGCCTTGTAGGATCTTGTAGATAGTCAGGCTTCCCAGCCTTTTTCATTTGTAGTTGTCTGTACCCAGACATGTTATGCTTCCGTTGCCTGTATGCTCTGTATGTTGGTTCATGTGACCTCTGCTTGTAATAAATGCTATGATGGCTCTTCTGGGCCTTATCTATATGAGTTGTTGAGTTATGTTGTGATGCCATGTTGTACAGCACATACTTGCATGTTATGCGTACGTGTAATGTGTATTGCTATGTGTGGGATCCGACACCTAGTTGTTTACCTTTGGTAGCCTATCTTACAGGGAAATGTCTCCTAGTGCTTCCACCGAGCCTTGGTAGCTCGCTACTGCTCCGGAACACTTAGGCTGACCGGCATGTGTCCTTCTTCGTTCCTGTGTCTGTCCCTTAGGGGAAATGTCACGCGTTGTTCGTTTAAGTCCTTGTAGCTTGCTACAACTTGGGTTCATACATTGATGACCGACACGTTTGTTGCTGGGTCATGTATGGCTGTCTCTGTAATTTAGTGCCACTTTTGGTTTATAACTAGACATGTCGGCCCGGGTTCTCTGTCATACGGATGCTAGCGACACTATCATATACGAGTGCCAAAATGCGCAAACGGTCCCGGGCCAGGTAAGGTGGAACCCGTGGGGATACCGTGCGTGAGGCCGCAAAGTGATATGATGTGTTGCAGGCTAGACCTGTGTGACTTAGGATCGGGGTCCTGACAGCTTTGGTATCAGAGCCTGACTGCCTGTAGGATTAGCAAGCCAAACTGGTCGAAGTCGTGTCTAGAAACTCTTTAGTTATATAAGGGAATTGATTGTGGAAGGGAACATAAGGCTCTTTTACTCCTTTACCCTATGACCTTCTGATCTGAGTCACCTTCTTCTTCTACGGGGATTAAGAAACTAGGATTGTCATTCTATTTATCATGATCACGTTAATGTGGATTCAACTCTCAGTTCAGTGTCAAGTACTTCTGTCTGTTAAACTGTTGGTCTCAGAACCTTGACTTTATGATGTTGAGTGGTTATGCTATCTTTGTGCACGAGTCTTAAAAGTATTTTCAAGCATTTACAGCCGTTATGCTGTCTGAGTCATCCCAGGTTTCTAAATAATTTGATGCATTTGCAAATCCTTTCTTCCTGTTCCGAATGTTCCTTTTAGGCCAGATTAACCACACTAGTCGGTGTGTTGAGGCACTCTGTTACCTCGACATATATGTTGGACTTATTATTATGACCCTAGGTGTCTTAGAAGATCACCCAGTAATCTAGCAATGCTTCATATCCCTAGTGTGATGATTCTGGCCATCATTCTCGAAAGCATCCCGTGATGCCATTTAGTTAGTAAGCATTCTACTCCTGGGTTCCTGAAAACCCAAGATTCTTTCTACCTACTTCATGTTGGTAGTATTTGCTTGTCCCTTTAGGATATTAGTAACCTTGTGATAGCCCTCGAGGTTCGTGGTATATCCTTCTTCCAACACCATGAACCATTATAGCAGAAGTCCTTCTGAACCAAAAGATCACAACCCGAGTGCTCTTGAGTAGCACTCTATTCATATTGTGACTCTACCAGTCCTACCTTTCTGCATGGATTATCTGGAAGAAATATGTTGAACTAGTTCAACATACTAATCTATGCATCCACAACTCAGAAAGATATATGTTCCTTTGAGTTGTCCCTTTCAGTTGTGTTATGACTCGTCTATTAGTTGATAGTCAGGAGTAGTTGTGCATTCGTGTTTATCGATGCCTTTTATTCTTGTGATCCGTCAATTCATTCTATCTCGGAATGACTAGGAGAAACAAACTCCAGTACCTTATCCATATCCAGGATTGGGTCAAAGAAGTTGTACTTCGCAGATTAAGAATGCTAATCCAGCTTCTAAACTGTTCTATCCCGGAGTATTACCATCTTTATGTCAAGAATATCATGAGAATTGCACCACCTCCTATGAACTTTTGATAAGGTGATACTTCTCGCCATCATCGTTTATTTCTCGGTCTCCATGTTATGGTAACCGGAATACCGACAAGTGAATTGTGATGTGTGAAATCAATACTACTAGCAACTTCGTTGCTTGGTAGTTAATGGACGATAATCTCATTCTTAGCATGATGGTTACCAAATCATCATCCTAAGATTGATCGTGCTACGTAGTCCACTTTCTTGGTTCACTCCTTGATTGATGAGTTAGGATTTTTTTAAGTCCTCACTCATTTGATCATATCGTTTTGCCCTGAAAAGCAAGATTGTTCTCGAGCTTAGTAACATATCTATGGTTCGTGATTTTCCGAATATCTTCTCGGAAGTATTACCAGGTTGTCACCTGACCGCTATGTTGAGTTCGTGATCAAGCTGGTTTCTCTCTAAACCACCCTTTCTCCAAGAATCTGTGTTGGATACCTTGAACTAGTTGGTTAAACTAAACAACAACTTGGAGAGTTGGAAGATAAAAGCTTGTCCGACCTAGTTCCTCCTAAGGGATATCTTTTGTGTGTGTGTGTGTAGAAGATAGATGATATCTTGATCGGTTGATCCTTGTGATCAATTATTGGATCTATTGTCTTGTCCAAAACTTTGATTTGAGTGTGGGCTATCCTCAAATCAAATCAGAACCAATGATATTCATAATGTTGTCTTACTCGTGGTTGATCCCTCGAGCATACACCGTTATATCTCTTGGTCTGACCAATGCTATCACCGTGTTCACTTAATTATGGAATTCCATCTCCATGGAAGCCTCGATGAATTGTTGTCGAGCCCATCGGCAACATGTTTATTCCCTCCATGATTCATGTTGAACATTTAAGCTAGTGTTGTAAACTTTGTATGCATTGCCTTCGTGTCCCGTTCATGAGGTATATGTTGGATGAGAGAAGAGATTTTCCCTAATTCATGTGTAATTGATATAAGTTGCCACCGTGAGTTTGAGAAAGTTTATTTTGCTTCCTGTGGAATCATCCCAAGTCAGTCATGCATACGTGCAAAGTATTCTGTGGTTTGGAGCTTTGCAACCTTCACTCCATATGTATTCCTAGCACACCAAGCCACTGATTGATTTGTTTAAGGAGAAGGAGTTCCTTCTTAAGAGCTAACTCGGGCTTAATCAAGGACTTCGTTATCCGCAATGATGGTTCCCCCCTGAACTCGGTAGTGTTTCGTTATAAGACTACCATGTGGTCATGCTTGTCTTGGACAATGTGTTCACATTTATGTAGCAGAACCAGCTCATGTTTTGAAGCTTGCTATCGTAGTTCACTCCCCGAGAATCTCGCAACATTATCTCGTCGATTTGTGTTGTAAACTTTCATTTTTCCTTCTAGACTCGATGAGTCTGGAATATCCTGACACCAACCAGAACTGAATCTCAGGCAGATATGTTGGTTGGAGCCTTTCCCAAGAACTATAATATTGGTCTCTCGATAACCGGTAAAGTGGATGTCGTGGCCAACACACCCAGCCGGAAGACCTATTGCTGTAGAATCTTGATTGAAGAAGTTGGCCACCTCCCCATAAGGACTTCGTAGGATTTACTCCCTAGTTGTTCCTTATGGATTCTTGTGCTCCCGAAGTCCGACCTTTATTTGATGTTCGAGATGCCAAACATATCTATGAATGGCTTACGCTAACATGTCACAGCCCTAGACCAGCCCTTGCCTGTCTTGCTTGGTCTTCATGTGCATCATGTTTAATTTCCTCAGAAACTGGAAATGGGGATGTTCAAACCCTAGCACCAAATGAATTCAACTAGGGTCAAATTTAAAATCTTTTTCAATAAACCCAAAATGCCCTTTGGAATAGTTCATCATTTTTGGATTGATTAAAAATCTCTGCCAAAAATGTTGCACATATTTCTAGGACCATTCTGGATTTTTGAATTAAATCATATCTTATTTGCATTTGGGCATTTAAATTTTATATATTATTTTAAATGCTCAAATAATCATAAACTAAAATGTTTACTGTTGGAATTATCCTAAACAGTAGCCATGCTTGGTTCCATGATTTTTGAAAATGTTCTGGCATTTTTATTAAAGCAAAACAAAAGCAAAAATAGAAAACAGAAGCAAAAATTAACAGAGAGAGAGAGAGAGTAACTCACCTGGGCTAACTTACTGTCACACCCTGCATTTTGTAACATGTTATTTGCATCATTGTAGCATGAAAATTTGGACCAGCAAAAAATTTTAGCATCATTTGGCTTTCATTTGGATTTGAGTTTTTCTTCATATGCTTTTCATGTGCTCATTAAAGTCAACTATTACCTCTTGTAGAATTCATCTCCATACCCAAAACTTCTGCCCAATGATCATGCCAAGTGTTATATATCAGTATAGTATTTTCTTACAAAATTAATTTGGCCAAAATGTATTTTATAAATTTAGTTTTCCGAAAACCCCTGAATTGAGATTTGCACTGCAAGTGTTTGATTTGGGGTGAGAAAATTATTTCAAAAAGTATATTTGAGACCTAGTAGTCATAGGACTCCCAGAAACCACAAAGGTATAATTTTAAAAGTTATTTTCCTATTTTATTTAAAAGCTTTTTCTTAAGGCCAGAAATGGTCTTTAATAGGGAAAAATTATTTAACTACTTCAAAAATATTTCCAAAATTCAGGGAGACTCAGAGGACATATATTGTCCATATATAAGAGTTTCAACACTTGGTCATGTTCAAAATAATGGGCTAATCCCTCTAAAACCCTTTCTGGATATTTCAAGCTTTTGAAATATTTACAAAGGAAATATTCTCCAAAAATTCCAGGGAAATTCTATCATGTCAAATATGACATTTGATGATCTTGCCAAGTCCCATGCCTTGGGAAGCAAGAAAACATCCTCAAAACCCTTCATGACCATTCTGTCCATATTTGAAGTTTGAGCAACTCTACATTGCCAAACTTGTCCAAATGCTCTCAAACTTGGTGCACATGCTAGAAATGCCTAATAAGGCATCTAGACCAAATGGCACAATATTTGGAATAGAGCAACTTGATCAGAACACCCCAAAACCCTTTCTGTTCAAATGCAAATTTGAACAACTTCACATTACCAACTTTTTACCTGGAGCTTCAAACTTTGTGGGCATGATCAATACCCCAAATGATGAAACTACACCAAGTGGTGCATCAAGGGGAGATGATTAGCTTGACTCAAACAAGATGAAGCCATTTCTGTTGATTTCTAGGGTTCACCAAAGTTACATTGGCTAGTTTCTTCAAATGAGCCCAAATTTGGTGAAGCACCCTATATTCACATGTCATTCAATCCTGTTAAGTGTCATGGCAAGTGGAGATCATTTGCTTGGCCAAACACTGATCAAACACCTTCTGGCTTTTTACCAAAACCCTCTTCTTGATCACTTTTACTATTTATCTTGGCCTCAGCTTTCTACCACATGTTCATCCAGTTACAAGCTACCTCCAGTAACTTCCCTAGGATCCCAGCTCCATGATTGAGGGGTGAAAACCCTGGTTCACCTTGCTGGACAGCCAAAACTCACCAAGTTACCAGCTTCACCTCTCTCTCCTTGACTCTCCAGAGCATCCAAAGCTTCAACCGTGTTGCTTGCATCACCCTGGACCCCCCAGACACGGTGGACGCGACCAGGAGGCCAATGGCATGCCGTGGCATGCGATAAGGGCGCTCCAGAGCGCGCTACAGTGTGCCCACACACTGTAGCCTCGGCCAGTCGTCTGCCCCCGATAGCCTCGGGCTCCCCCCCTTCCTTCGCGCCAGTCGATGCCCCTCGACGTCCGCAACCACCCCGGCGCTATCCCCCCTCCTCCTGCGCCCTCCAGTGGCCGTCGCCGCACGCGCACCGGCCGCCCGCAACGCCCACTCCTCGGGCTCGCACGCGCGCATGGCCTGGAAGCTTCCCCGCTCCTCCTCTCTCCTCTAATGGACGTAGGGATCGTCCAGCAACGCCGTAGACTTGTTCCCATCGCCTCCCGTGCGCTGTAGCATCGAGCAGCAGCTCGCCGGCGCACTGGTCCACGGGGCTCCGCCGTTCCCCTATATATAGGACCCCCCCGAGCCTCTCCAACGGCACCAGCAGCTTCTCCTTATCCCCAGCATCACTCCAGCACCACCAGTTCATCCCTAGAAGGTTCCAGTGCTCGGGATCGACCAGAGCTCTGCCGCGTCGGGCCGCCGGTGATCTCGCAGTACGGGCCTCCTCCGCCCCTCCTTTTGCCCGATCTAGAACCGCCGTGCACCACTGACTCTTTCCCCTCGCTTTCCCCTCTCTATGGCAGTTGGAATCGGCCGGAGCGACGACCTCCCGAAGCTCCTCCGCCGTCCCACCTCGCCGCCGGCGAACCCGACCTCCCCGGCGTGCCGCACCACCACCCCTACCTCCGCAACACGACGCTGAGTCCATTCCTGCCCTCCGTTGCCGTCGCCGTGGCCGGAATCAACGCCGGTGAGCTCGCTGTCGCCGTGGCCGTGAGGTTGGAGATGACAGGCGGGCCCTGCCTGTCATCCTCACCCCCCTCTCCCCCTCCTCACAGCCGCTGACCGCCGGGCCCCGCCCGTCAGGTTTGAAAACCTGACGTGCGCGCGCAGGCGCCCGTGCGGCTGGGCTGGTTTGCCCTGGGCCGTGCACTGTGGCCCCTCTGGCCCAGTTGCACAGGGCTTTTTCTCCTTTTTCTTTTCTGTAATTATTTCAAACATTTTTACAGAAATGAATATTGGTCCAAATGAAATAATTCCAACTCCTAAATTCTTCTAATATTCCAACCTATTTAATGGTGTAACTTTCACTCATATCTATGCAACTTTTCTGTTCTGTTCAAATTTAAATTTAAATTTGAGCAGTAAAACTCCCGTTCTAAAATCCCTAGATTCCATTCTATTACTCCAAAACTCCAACTAAGAATTTTTCCCATCTTAGAAATCCCTCTAGTATTTTACAAAAATGAGTTGACATTTTTCTGAGCACTTTGATTTTTCTGTTTTAGTTGTGGTATCATTTTCCGTTGTTATTATGCGACGTATAGATACCGTATTTGACGAAGTTGCTGAAGAAGGAGAAGGAGAAGGATTTGAAGACTTTGAAGACCAAGCCAATCCAGGCAAGCAGCCCTTTGACCATGATACACTTGTTCTTCGGAACCCGTTTGTTTCCGATGCATGATGATAGGGTTACGATGGTGACCTAGTTGAACCACCACATGATGCATGTCATGATCTTGATCTTGCTATATGCTAGATAACATGCAAATAGTTAGTAGTGATGCCTAGTGATGCATGTGTGATTTGAACCTTTGTGGTTCAAATCTTTGCATGAACCCATCGGGTGCCCCTAATGACCGAGGGTGATGTTGAGTGAGGTCATCACTTGAGGAAGAAGTGATGTGCTGGTAAATCTTGTGCATGGGTGAAATAATGGATTAGATTTATGTGTGACTACCGTCCCAACCAAACATGTGCAACCACAATACCCCTTATGGGACGGGGCTATATTGATTACTTAGGTCGATACTAGCATGGTGCCCGCATTACTAGTGACGGAAAGACTTGAGGTCTTTTCCAGGATGGGGTCGTGCTTGGATAGACGACCATGACTGTTTTCACAGGGCACCGGACACACAGTTGGTCCCTTCGGGTACGCGTGACATTGAATTAGGGCAAGTCCCGTGATCTATTGTTTGTACTCGAGGGCCGTGTACCAACGAGTGGACTCTATGTTAGTGTCGTCTAAGGAAAGATAAATATCGGGTGCTTCCCCCGAGTACTTGAGGTACTGCGGGATCGTGGATGACACGAAAGCTTCCAGGATCTTGTGGGTAAAGTGTGCAACCTCTGCAGAGTGTAAAACTATTCGAATAGCCGTGTCCACGGTCATGGACAGTTGGGTGGTGCTACTTAAACTATGTCCAGAATTTTACTTCATCGGTGAAAGTATGTGTGTGATGAGTCAAGGTGGTGACTTGACTCGATGACTTGAATCATATTCATGTTGATATCGGTAACCTGCCTTCGAGGTTACGCGAGTTTATTGATGCATAAACTTGATGGTAGATTTTTTATTCTGGCCCTTTTGCTAGATTGTTCATTATTGTTCAATTGCACTATTACTTTGAACCACATCATGGGTTGCTTGCGAGTACATTCAAAGTACTCATTGGCTTGCCACTGGTTATTTAATTGGCCAGGCATGGAGGAACAGGAATATGATGAAGAGTTCTTTGGAGACGAACATGCGAACTAGGACACTATCCCAGTCAGAATGCCTGTAGGGTTAAGACAGATGGCATGGGTTCTATCTATTATCGAAGACTTCCGCTATTTGAGTTATTTGCTATTCAGCCCGTGAGGCTTTATCTATGTAAGACTTGGCCATAATGGCCATAATTTGTGTAAGACGATATGTATGGATGTAAGACTCTTGTTATTCAGCTTCTGTGTGTTCAGTGAGCATTGATCTCTGGGATCACTGTACACGTGCATTCGGTGATCTCGACTTCTAAGTTGGGGTCCCCACACTTACCTGTGCGGCCCAGCACTGTAGCGGCCCAGCCCACCTCCCTTTGCGCGTCGTCTTCCTCGCGCCTACTGGCTCGGTGCGTGGCGCGCGCACAGCCGAGCCGCGGCCACCTCCTGCTTGGCGGTGGCAAGGCCCCGACCCCTCTCTCCTCGCCAGCGCGACGCCCTGGCCGCCCTGGTTCTCTCCTCTCCCTCGCTGGACCTCTCCCTCTTCTCCTTCCCTCTCTCACGCGTGCGGCCGAACGCCACCATCGCCGCCGCTCGTCGTTGCCACGGCCACCGCCTCCCCCTCTCCTCCCTGACTAGCTCGACAGCTCCGCCTCGTCGCCCTAAACCTCCCCGCCGAGCCACGCGGCACCTGACCCCCCTGGACGCCGTCTGCGCCGCCGTTCACCTCTTCGACTGCCGGCGATTCTCGCCGTTGATTCGTCGTCTGCAGGCCTTCCCCGAGCCCGCCGAGCACTCCAATCGAACCACCGTGAGCCACTGAACCCATTCCCTCCGCCTCTTCCTTCGCGTACGACCCGTAGCTGCTGCCCCGCGATCACCCGAAGCCGCCGTCCGCCATGGCCGATGAGCTCCGTGTTGCCGAGCCCCTCCGCTCCAACCAGAGGCTCCGACGAGCTCCTGCTGCCCCTTAGGTGCTTCTAGTACCCCGTTTGCTCTCCCTCGAGCTGTAGCGCCGCGCCCGCGCAAGCCCGACCTGCTGCCGCCGCTGAACCTCGTCGCCGGCCACTTTTCCGGCCACCCCAGGGCCAACTACCGCCACCACTCGATGCGGAAGAGTGCTCGCGTCACGTTGATGCCTTCCGCCGACCATTTGGTCGCCGGAGGAGGATTTCCGCACCTCGCCGCCGTGTCTGGACTTGCCGGCGTCGAGTCGCCGGTGGGCTTGACCCCTTTGACCACGGCTGGACCCCCCCTGTGTCCATGACATGTGGGGCCGGCCGTTGATTAATTTTAGTTTAGGTTTTAATTAAGTACTAATCTATGTGCTTAGCTCTATGAGTTACTGACGCGTGGGCCCCCTCCGCCTCTAATTAGCTAAGATGGTTAAGTTAATTGCTAATTAATCTAGTTAGTTAGGTTAGTCAGTGATAGGTGGGCCCAGTGCCCTGCTAATTTTAGGTTAGTGCTATTTTGTAAATTAGTTAACCCTATGACTCACTGACATGTGGGCCCCGCCCGGCTAATTAAACTAGGTTAGTATTAAATAAGTTAGCTTAGTTAGTTGTGTCACTGACCAGTGGGCCCCACTGGTCAGGTTTGACTGGACCAACCCCTGTTGACTTGCTGATGTCAGCATGACCTAGTGTTGACGCAATAAGTGTTTTCTGGAATTTTAAATAAATCATAAATGATTTATTTATTTCAAAAAATAGCCAAAACTTCTAAAAATCACAGAAAATAATCCCTAACTCAGATGAAAATAATTTATATATGAAAAATGATCAGAAAAATTCAAGGAATCTGTTTATGGCATTTTCATGCATGTTTGAAGAAGTTAAACCTGCTGATCAGGTCAAACCAATTAAATGGCATTTAAATAATCACATATGGAGTTTGAATTTGAAACTTTGGTTCAAACCAACTTCATTTAATTGTGTTGCTAGTTGCATTAGCTCAATCCACAGCATATTGCCATGTCATGATCATGCATCATATTGTTGCATTGCATTGATTGTGTTCTTTCTCTGTTTGTCGGTTTTGTCCCCTCTCAGTAGACGACGTTCCGACGATGAGTTCGATGACACCGCTGAAGACTCATTGATATCTTCAGAAGTGCCAGGCAAGCAAAACCCCATTGAGCATTTCGATACAATCCCACTCTCTCGCTCTTGCTCTCTTTTACTGCATTAGGACAACAACGCTTCAACTGTTCCTGCTGCGGTAGCTGAACCCCTTTTCCACTGCATGACCTGTCATTGCCACAGTAAACAGTTGAAACCCACTAGTATGAGTAGGAGTTGTTTGAGCCATGTTGTGCCTACTCATTCATGCTTTCTGGTTATGCCTGCTATTTCTTAGAGTTGTGTCAGGTCTGATTCATCGAGGAGGAATTGGAATGTGGTGAACATGTCCTACTGTTGAGAGCTAAGTGTGTGAACACGATTTGGTAAAGGTAGCGATGAGAGGCCATGTAGGAGTACATGGTGGGTTGTCTCATTGCAGCCGTCCTCAGGAACTGAGTTCTGTGTTGGTTGATCCATGACCAGTTACTACCATGCATTGGGCCCGAAACCAATGGACCATCTCGATTTATTAACTGCCCTTGTTCTCTGTCCAGGAGTTGCAACTAGTTTCTGGTGTTTGTAGTTTACTGGAGGTCGTGCGCAGCGCTGACCCTCGGGGTGGGCTGTGACGCGGCAGGTACGTGGCACGGTGTACCGATCGCCCGTTTGGTGATGCGGGAACCCTGTACACATCGTTTGGGGCCGTGAGCGACACCCCGGCCGGATCTCCCCACGGATGGAACCCAAATAGGCGATAAACCTGGACGAGAGACTTGTGTGGTTAGTCAGGTCGTGGCCGACACCCTCGCCAGGCTTCCGCTTGAAGGTTGCCGTGATACATGACGTGTACATGGCGGTAAGTGGCGAGAGCGTGTGTGAAGAAGTACACCCCTGCAGGGTTATATATGATCTATTCGAATAGCCGTGTCCACGGAAATGGACTTCTAGGTTGCCGATAACAGTTCATAGACAAGTGAAAGTGGATACTCTAAAACACGCAAGATAAGCGTGAGTGCTATGGATGGCCTTCTCGTAGGGAGACGGGAGCGGATCCATAGTGGTGTATTGATTGGTGAATATGTGGACTCGTGTGCGCCACCTCAAAAGAGTTACTTGCAGTCGTAGTTTAGGATAGCCACCGAGTCAAGCTGGCTTGCTGCAGTCAAACTCCACCACCCCCTTTGTTGATACTGATGCATATGTAGCTAGTTCTGATGTAAGTCTTGCTGAGTACCTTTGTACTCACGTTTGCTTAATTTATGTTTTTGCAGAGAGACTTCAGTCTCGCTAGTGGTTCCGCGTGGACTTCGACGTTTAGCTTGTCACCTCAGCTACGATCTTGTACCCTTGTAGGATCTTGTAGATAGTCAGGCTTCCCAGCCTTTTTCATTTGTAGTTGTCTGTACCCAGACATGTTATGCTTCCGTTGCCTGTATGCTCTGAATGTTGGGTCATGTGACCTCTGCTTGTAATAAATGCTATAATGGCTCTTCTGGGCCTTATCTATATGAGTTATTGAGTTATGTTGTGATGCCATGTTGTACAGCACATACTTGCATGTTATGCGTACGTGTAATGTGTATTGCTATGTGTGGGATCCGACACCTAGTTGTTTACCTTTGGTAGCCTACCTTACAGGGAAATGTCTCCTAGTGCTTCCACTGAGCCTTGGTAGCTTGCTACTGCTCCGGAACACTTAGGCTGGCCGGCATGTGTCCTTCTTTGTTCCTGTGTCTGTCCCTTAGGGGAAATGTCACGCGTTGTTCCTTTAAGTCCTTGTAGCTTGCTACGACTTGGGTTCATACGTTGATGACCGACACATTCGTTGCTGGGTCATGTATGCTTGTCTCTGTAATTTAGTGCCACTTTTGGTTTATAACTGGTCATGTCGGCTCGGGTTCTCTGTCATATGGATGCTAGCGACACTATCATATACGTGTGCCAAAATGCGCAAACGGTCTCGGGCCAGGTAAGGTGGCACCCGTGGGGGATACCGTGCGTGAGGCCGCAAAGTGATATGGTGTGTTACAGGCTAGACCTGTGTGACTTAGGATCGGGGTCCCGACAGCTTTGGTATCAGAGCCTGACTGCCTGTAGGATTAGTAAGCCAAACTGGTCGAAGTCGTGTCTAGAAATTCTTTAGTTATGTAAGGGAATTGATTGTGGAAGGGAACGTAAGGCTCTTTTTACTCCTTTACCTTATGACCTTCTGATCTGAGTCACCTTCTTCTTTCTACGGGGATTAAGAATAAGGATTCTCATTCTATTTATCAGGATCACGTTATCGTGGATTCAACCCTCAGTTCAGTTTCTACTACTTCTGTTTGTTCAACTGTTGGTCTCAGAACCTTGACATTATGATGTTAAGTGGATATGCTACCCTTCTTGCTTGGATCTCAAAAGTATTTTCGAGCATTTACAACCGTTATGCTATCCGAGTAATCCCAGTTTCTAATAGTCTGATGCATTTGCAAATCCCTTCTTCCTGTCCCGATGCTCCTTTGGGCCAGATTATCCACACTAGTCGTTATGTTGAGATACTTTGTTACCTCGACAAATGGTTGGACTTATTATTATGACCCTAGGTGTCTTAGAAGATCACCAGTAATCTAGCTATGCCTTCTATTCTTAGTGTGATGATTCTGGCCATTATTCTCGAAAGCATCCCGTGATGCCATTTAGTTCGTAAGCATTCTATTTCTGGGTTCTTGAATCCAAGATTCATTCTACCTACTTCATGTTGGTAGTATTTGCTCGTTCCTTTAGGATATTAGTAACCTTGTGATAGTCCTCGATGTCCGTGGTATATCCTTCTTCCAAATACCATGAACCACCCTTGGCAGAAGTTCTCCCGAACCAAAAGATCACAACCAGAGAGCTCTTGAGTAGTACTCCATTCGTATTGTGACTCTGCCAGTTCTACCTTTCTGCATGGACTATCCGGAAGAAGTATGTTGAGAGTTTGACATGCTAGTCTATGCATCCACAACTCGGAGAGTTATATGTTCCTTTGAGTTGCCCCTTTTTGGTTGTATTATGACCCCGTCTATCAGTTGATAGTCAGCAGTAGTTGTGCACTCGTGTTCATCGATGCCTTTTACTCTTGTGGTATGTCAAGCCAATCTATTCCGGAATGACTAGGAGAAACATACTCCAGTACCTTATCCATATCCAGGATTTGGTCAAAGAAGTTGTACTTCACAGATGAAGAATGCTAATGCAGCTTCTAATCTGTTCTATCTTGGAATATTACCATCTTTATGTCAAGAATGTCATGGGAATTGCACATCATCCTATGAACTCTTGATACAGTAATACTTCTCACCATCGTCGTTCATTCCTCGGTCTCCGTGTTATGGTAACCGGAATACCGACAAGTGAATTGTGATGTGTGAAAACAATACTCCTAGCAACCATGTTGCTTGGTAGTTAAAGGACAACAATTTCATTCTTAGTGTGTTGGTTACTGAATCACCATTTCTAAGATTGATCGTGCTACCTAGTCCACTTTCTTGGTGCACTCCTTGATTGATGAGTTAGGATTTTGTTAAGTCCTCGCTCATTTGATCATATCGTTTTGCCCTGAAAAGCAAGATTGTTCTCGAGCTTAGTAACATATCGGTGGTCCGTGATTTTCTGAATGTCTTCTCGGAAGTATTACCAGGTTGTCACCTGACCGCTATGTTGAGTTCGTGATCAAGCTGGTTTCTCTCTAAACCACCCTTTCTCCAAGAATTTGTTTATCACCGCATCAAGGCACTATTTGCTTGGACAGGAATCTTTCAATCAGTGGAATCTTTTGTCAACAAGTGTCAAATCTGTCAGCAAGCTAAGGTAGAACATTAAAAACTCCCTGGCCTTGGATACCCTGAACTAGTTGGTTAAGCTAAACAACAACTTGGAGAGTTGGAAGATAAGATCTTGCCTGACTTAGTTCCTTCTAACGGATATCTTTTGTGTGTGTGTGTGTTGAATAAAGATGATATCTTGATCGGTTGATCCTTGTGATCAATTGTTGGATCTATTGACTTGTCCAAAACTTTGATTTGAGTATGGGCGATCATCAAATCAAATCAGAACCAACGATGTTCATAATGTTGTCTTACTCGTGGTTGATCCCTCGAGCATACACCATTATATCTCCTGGGTCTGACCAATACTATCACTTGTTCACATAATTATGGAATTCCATCTCCATGGAAACCTGGATGAATTGTTGCTGAGCCCATCAGCAACACTGCTACCTTCTCCATGATTTTGTAGGACGTTAAGCTAGTGTTGGAAACTTTGTAAGCATTGCCATCGTGTCCCGTTCATGAGGTATATGTTGGATGAGAGAAGAGACTTTCCCTAATTTATTTGTAATTGATGTAAGTTGCCACCGTGAGTTTGAGAAAGTTGTTTTCCTTCCTGCGGAATCATCCCAAGTCAGTCATGCATACGTGCTGTCGGGGGAAACTGTCCACAGCGAGCACCTATGGGACCGGAGCCCCTTGTCGTTGCGGTGAGGGAGCGGAGGGAGCACGAAGAGCAGATCGTAGTGCACACGCGGGCAGTTTACCCAGGTTCGGGCCGCGATGAACGCGTAAAAACCTACTCCTGCTTAGATTGTATTAGATCTGGGAGCTCGAGAGCTTGAAGAACTAGCTACACCGAGCGAATGAGCGATCTACGTTCTGAACCCCTTCTACGTTGTGCATGGGCCTCCTTTTATAGCTCAAGGGGTCACCGACAGGTGTCAACGTAGGAGAAAGGGTAACAAAGTAATAGTGGTGGTAGTTGTAACAGTGCGGGAATAGTGGAGCAACAATGGATGAACAGTGGTCACCACCTACTTTGACAGTGGGGGACAAGAGCATTTAATGCCCGTCGCCGTCGACCCCAAAAGCGCCCGCCCTTGCGTCTCCGTTTGCCACGGTGATGGCTTTATCACCGTGGAGTGCCACCGTGTCCCCCAGGCTGCACAGCCATCCGCCACGCGTCCCTAGAGTGGCCCCAGGGCGACGCATGGTTCGATGAGCTGGAGCGCGGGCACACAGCGTAACTCTCCCCGGCAAGCACCTTGCCGGGGCCTTGACCTTGCCGGGCCCGGAAGCTTGTCGGGCTCTGAAGCTTGTCGCTCCCCGGGCCCTGCCGGGGCGCATGCTGCGCCGAGGCATGTCTTCTGAAATGTGATCTTCTAGTCTTCCTGGCAAGCTCCTCTTGCCAGGGTCTTGTGCTAGTGAGGTAATCTTGAGCCTGGGACGGCCTTCCCGGCAAGCTCCACTTGCCGGGGCCTCGATCTTCTGTCTTGTATACTTTGTTTTTGAATGGCTTTATATGGAGCAGAAAGGTCTCCGGCGAGCACGTGGTAGACCCTGCCGCGGGAAGCTGCTACTGCCCGTGCACAAGTTGGGGTACTGAGGTACCCCTACCTTAGTACACCGACAGGAGCCCCCGGGCATGGGCCACACACGGTGCCGAGCGTTGTTGGGCCAGACCCAAAACAGTGCACGGGCACGCATGGCCCACGGCACGCCGAATCCCCTTCCGCATCCGCCGCGTCCCTCCGTAACGGCACGCGTCGATTGCAGCGTCGTGGGAGGGAACGTGGCCACGTTCTTTAATGGGAAATGCGGAGCGTCCCCCACTTCCCCCTTAAAAGCAGAGGAAGCAGGGGCCGTTACCTTACTTCGTCTTCATTGCTTCTTCTATCTCCAGAAATTCCCCTTTGCGCTCCGACTCCACACCTCCTCCGCCGTCTTCCGCATCTGCGGCGCCGCCGGACTCTTCGCTCTCCCCTCCTCGCCGCCTCCGCCATGGCCCCGAAGACCGAGAAGGCGAAGGCGGAGAAGACCAAGAAAGAGAAATCCGAGCAGGCGGCGAGGCTTGCTCTTCTGCGGAAGAGGAACGTCGTCTTCGCGCCAAGGCTTGGCGCGCGGGAGCTCTGGAACAAATATTACTTGTTCTGGGCCAAGGAGACCAAGGCGCATCCTCGGACCAGAGCTTATCCCGCCGCCGCCAAGGACATATACCCCGGCGGGTATTTCTTCTTCGCTGTTTTCTTCCACTGCGGCCTTTGTCCTCCCTTCTCTGAATTTTTTTGCGATATCATGAACACCTACAACCTCCACCTTCTAGATTTCACCCCCAACGCCATCCTCACGATGGCGGTTTTCGCACATCTGTGCGAAAACTATATTGGGATCTATCCAAATGTAGCGCTGTTTAGGCATTTCTTTACGCCCAGAGTAGAGGCCGGCGCTCCCCTCTCCGGAGGAATCTCTTGGGTCTTCCGCTTGAACAAAAAGGAGTCCTATCTACAAGGGGAGCTCCGCGGCAAGTGGGAGGAGTGGCGCGCGGACTGGTGCTGGATAGTAGAGGACGAGCCGCAGCCCTTCACCGCGCCGCGCACAACCGCCATAGTGCGCGGCAGGGACTGGAGCGACCTGGACTCGAACGACATCAAGCTCAACGTCGCCCTTGTCAGAATTCTTCGTCTCCGGGTAGCCAAGTTGACCATGGGAGAAGTAGGGGCAGACTTCCTCCGCCGCCGCATCGCCCCTCTATAGGAGAGGAAGAGGCCAGCATGGGAGTACGGCAATGCGGCGGACATTATGAGACTGCGCCCAGGGCTAAACTTCAACTTCACGTCGCTAGAGCTGAAGGGGATGGTCCGGGAACTTTTTAAGCACGACCCGGCCCACCCAGAGTGGTTTAGAGCTCCCCGGGGAGTGGTGCCCCTCTGCAACAGCACGGCCCGAGATCCCCTATGCGCAATGATGCCCGCATGCGACTCGCATGGCGTGGATCCAACATGGATAGCGCCCAAGCCAGACGCTATCATGAGCTTCTTCGACAACTTGGTGGAGGTGCCGAAGAACAAGGAGGAGATCAAGGGGCTCACCCGGGACACCACCGAGCGGGAGATTGCTTATATAGCTTCTCGGGTAGAAGAGGCCGCCGCAGCCGCAGCGGCAGGAGAGTTCGGATTCACAGTTGAAGAGGCAGAGGCTGCGAAAGCGTCGTGCCAAGCAGAAGAGGCGGAGATCCGCAGGCTGCTCAAGCTTCCGGCCGACGAGCTCGCCGGGGTTCCCTCTCTGAGGCATGCTGGGATCCCCGGGATCGTGACCGAGGCCGCCGCGAGGGGCGGCGTTGTAGGAGGAAACAGAAGTGCCGGAGGGGGCGGAGGCGCCGGAGGGAGCACGGTCGCAGGGCAGGGCGCTGGGTCCAGCAAGCCAGCCGAGGAGGAGGAGGAGGAGGCCGGGGCCGGTGAGGACTCCGGTGGATCTCTGGGGCTCTATAACGACGACGTCTCTTCGTCATCGGAGACCTCCCCGCCTCGGGCAAGTCCCAGGCGATCTCCGCTGAAGCTCCTCCGCAAGGCGACGACGGCGACGAGGGCGCAGGCGCCCCGACAACAACCAGCTCGCCGGGCGGCGCGAGCTACCCGGGGGAGCCAAGCTGCGACAGGAGCGCCCGGCGCACCAACCGCGGCGGAGGCGCCCCGCACACAGGCTACGGCAGAGGCGCCCTGCACGTCGGCGCCAAGCGGAGGAGGGTCTTCTCAGAGCGGAGCGGCTGCTCCGCCCGCTCCCCGGGCCTCAGCGCCCACAGGGGCCGGGTCTTCGCAGCCCCCAGCCCCGGGGACCGCCAAGCGCCCGAGGGAGTCTTCGCCTCCTGCTCCTCGCGCGGACGCGCCTCAGGTGGCGTTCGACTTCTCCGCCCTGAGCGACGACGACGACGACGAGGAACAGGAGTAAGGACTTGAAGTTTTGTATCTTATTTAACTTTGTCTTGATTCTTTCTTCGATGATTCTGATCTTGCTTCTTGCTTTGATTTCAGGACCCTGGCCCAGCGAGTGGCGAAAAAGGCCAAGGTTCCCGTGGTCGAGGTCGAGGACGACTCGCCCGTCGCGGCGACAGGGGACGTGCCGGCGACGAACTTGCCGGACCCGAGCACTGCTCCGAGGAGCAGCCCCCAGCGTAAGTCTGGGCTTGATCTTCCCACTCGTCGGGCGCGCTTGAGGATCTTGTTTATACTAACATCTTGTTGTTCTTGTTTTGTCTTGTGCAGAGGTAGAGCCGCAGCCACAGGAGCACCCGGAGATCACTCCCGAGGAGCCGCGGGCCCCGCCGTCCCCGCCAAGGACGAACTCTCCGGCGAGGGAGAGCGCTCCGCCAAGGGCGGGTACTCCGCCAAGGGCGAGTACCCCGCCAAGGGCGAGCAGCCCGGCGAGTGTGGCCACCCCGCCAAGGGAGAGCTCCCCGGCGAGGGAGCCTGCCGTCGACGAAGTCCGCCAAGGTAGGTCTTGTAACTCCGTCTTCTCAGATTTGTCTTTTTTGGATATTTGCTTGAACTTCTTCTTTTTCTTCTTCTTCTAGATCCTCCTCCCCCAGAGCAGATGGAGACGGAGATCGTCGTCAAGGAGGAGGGCGCGCAGGGCGACGCGGCAACGCCCCTGTCGTTGAAGACATGGCGGGAGCCGCCGAGCCCGCCGCGGAGGAGACTGCCCCGACCGCAGACGCAGCGGCCGGGGAGGGGGACGGCGACCGCACTGCCGGCCCGGAGGCGGCAGGAGCATCGAGTGCTGCACCGGCCGCCGACCCCTCCGCCGGAAAGGAGCAGTCGGGCTTCTACCTCGAGGCTCCCAACGGCGTCTTCATCCAAGTGCTGTGGGATCCTCGTCGCGAGCCCCCGCGGAGGGAGAGGCCTTTGATGGAGAGGTCCTCGCCTCCGCGGGTCTGAAGATTGTCGAGGCGCCTGGCGGGAGTGACGAGCCCGAGGAGGAGAAGTTGCTCCACCGGCTCCTGGCCCTTTACCGGGCCAGGCAGGCGAAGCTTGAATCTCGAGAAGCCCTCACTGCCAAGGCCGCAGCTGACATGGAGAAACGCGCGGCGGAGCTCCGCGCCGCCAACCAAGCGGCCCTCCGCGACGTGGCGGAGGAGCGCGAGAGGCTCGCCGGAGAGTACCAGGAGTGGCTTCTGGAGAAAGCTGAGGCCGAGGAGCAGCAGCGACTCGCCGGAGAAGCGCTGTCTCGGCGAGAAGGAGAGCTCACCCAACGGAAGGTCAACCTCGACGCTCACGAGGAAGACCTTACCGTCCGGGAGCAGGCCCTTGGCGGGGAGCTGAAGGAGGCGAAGGCCGCCGCGGCCACCGCGGAGACCGCCAAGAAGGAGCTCGAGGCCAAGGTGGCGCAGCTGGAGGAGTACCTAAAGGCGAGCACAGATAGGGTCACCGCGCTCAACATAGAGCGCGAGAAGGATGCCCACACTAACTCCGAACTCCAGGTGCGCCTTTCCAAGCAAGGCGACGAGCTGAAGGCCGCCAAGGACTCGATTGCAGATCTAGAGCTGAAGGTTTCCACGCTGAAGGACTCGCTCGACGCCGTCCGGGACCGGGAGACCAAGCTGAAGGACGAGCTCCGCAAGGAGCGAGGCCTGGTGGAGAGCGCCGCCACTTCAGCTGAGAACTTCCGCCGGACCGTCGAGCTATGGACCGAAGACTTGGTGGCTTCCGCCGCTGCCATCGACAAGGAGCTGATGGCGCTGAGGGTTGAGCATCTCATATACTCTCCGGATCCAAACCTCCCCCACAGCGCCAAGCTCAGCCTTTTCTTCAGAGGGGTCGCGTCGGCCCTTGCAAATCTTCAGAAGAAGCTTCCCGCGCAACTGGCCGAGGAGTCACGCCAGCTCTGCGCGGGAACTTTGGAGCGCGTTCTGACAAAGATAGTGTACCGCAATCCTGGTATAAACCTCGTCAACGTTCTCCGCAGCTTGCCGGCCGACGCGGATATGGAGGCGCTGAAGGCGCAGGTCGCCCACATTATCGCCAAGGTGAACAAGATCTCCAGGGTTGAAGGCGACCGCGTAGATTAGGCCTCTTCCTTTTTATTTCCTTTGTTACTGCAAAGTGTGCCATGGGCACGAACTTATTAGTCATTGCGGCAAGTTATCCCTTGTAAGATATTATCTTATTTTGATCAATCAGTGCAATGTTACTTCCCTTGTCTTGGTCCTTTACTTTGTATGCTTTTCACCCTACGCTTCCAGGGAGCTTGCCGGCAACGGGCCCTTGCCGCGAGCGCTGAGTGTTGGACTCTGAGCAGCCTGCTGGCCAAGGTCTTACCGGCAAGCAACCTTGCCGCAACTAGTCGCAACACACTTAGCTTTTCTGAGTGAACTCGAAAACGAAGCAAGGGCGCGACACTTGTCGCAGCTCACTTAAGTCGTTGAGCGTACTCGAACACAAGATAAGGGTGCGGCTAGCCACGGGTAGGTTCCTCCGCGCACAGGTTTTCCATACAAAGTGTGGTTGTTCAAGGAAAATAACTAAAAAATTAAAAATTTGAACTGCTCAAATTCTGGCAACTTAGCTTTCATATATTGCTTGTTTCTCCGGCAAGGTTTCCCTTTCTTGAACAGCACTCGGTTCCTCTTCCATCTCCTTCCCCCCCGGCAAACTTGTGCGCGAGGAACGTTCCTTCTGCTTAAGAGGGAAAGAAAAAGAAGAGGGAAACAAGTATATGGCCTTTCGGTGTGATAATGCTTACCGGATACGTGTGTTGCACAAGATGCCAAATAATGCATGCAAATAACAAAGAAGAGCATGGAGAAGGCAAATAGCGCAAAACGCAAAAGCTTTACTGATGCACGGGGTCTGCGCCCGGCTTTGTACAAAGGATTACATGCAACAGCGGCAAGGCTTGTACAAAAGGTGGTTGCCGGAGCGGGTCACGGCAACCGCGCCTTATGGGTGAAACTTGCGAAGATGCTCTATGTTCCAGGAGTTGCTCACCGGTAAGCCTTCTTCGGTCTCAAGGCGGACAGCTCCGGGCCTTGTGACTTGTCTCACCCGATAAGGGCCTTCCCACTTCGGCGTCAACTTGTTGGAATTCTTGGCGGACTGAACACGCCGAAGAACAAGGTCGCCTTCCTCGAGACTCCTGGCCTTAACCTTGCGGCTATGATAGCGGCGCAAGGCCTGCTGGTATCGAGCAGCTCGTACAGCAGCCTGGAGACGTTCCTCCTCGAGGAGCAATGCATCATCTTGTCGCAATTGCTCTTGCTCGAGCTCATCATAAGCGAGCACCCGAGGAGATCCGTATACGAGTTCCGTGGGGAGAACTGCCTCTGCTCCATAGACTAGAGCAAAGGGTGTTTGTCCGGTGGCTCGACTTGGTGTCGTTCTGATTGACCAAAGAGCCGCGGGTAGCTCCTCTATCCAGTTTTTTCCGCACTTGCGCAGCCTGTCAAAGGTCCTTGTCTTGAGTCCGCGCAGCACTTCAGCATTGGCCCTCTCCGCTTGACCATTGCTCCTCGGGTGAGCAACAGAAGCGAAACAGACCTTGGCGCCAAGGTCTTGGACGTACTGCATGAAGGTGCGACTAGTGAATTGTGTACCGTTGTCGGTGATGATCCTGTTAGGGATCCCAAAACGGCAAACAATCGACCTGAAGAACCTGACTGCTGACTGTGCTGTCACCTTTCTCACTGGTTCCACTTCTGGCCACTTTGTGAACTTGTCGATTGCGACGTACAAGTACTCAAAGCCCCCGACAGCGCGAGGGAAGGGGCCGAGGATATCGAGCCCCCAGACCGAGAAGGGCCAGGACAAAGGGATCGTCTGGAGAGCTTGAGCTGGCTGATGAATTTGCTTTGCATGGAACTGGCACGCTTCACACTTGGTTACTAGTGCAGTCGCATCTTGGAGGGCTTCTTGCCAGAAGAACCCTTGCCGGAAAGCTTTCCCGGCAAGTGCCCTTGCGCCAATGTGGTGGCCGCATATGCCTCCGTGTATTTCTGCCAACAGCTTCTGTCCATCTTCTCTGGAAATGCACTTCAACCTGACACCATTGAGTCTTCTTCTGTACAGCTCGTTATCCACGAACTGGTACATACTTGACTGCCTGGTTATCTTCTCTATCTCTTCTGGGTCGTCGGGAAGTTCTCCAGTTTGCAGAAAACGGACGATCTGCTGCGCCCATGCCGGAGCCCGAGGCTCAACGGCAAGGACTAAAGGCATGAGGGCCGCTGCGGGAACCTCAGCTTCCACGGCAAGAACCTCTGGTTCCGCCGGAGCGGATGGTCCCTCGGCAAGCTCGCCGGGGCGAGGCTTGTCGGGAACGCTTGCGTCAACTGCACAAATCCTTGGATCTGCAGGAGCAAACTGTTCCTCAGCGTTCTGATCGTTGATCTTGGGGACCTTGGCGGCGGTTTCAGGAAGATCCGCCGGCAAGTAGTCGCCGGAGACCAACTTTCTCTTCTTGGACTGCCCAATTGATGGTGTAACGGATGGTTGAGTCAGCGCGAGCAAGAAGGTCCCTGGTTCCACAGGTAACTTCATCGCAGCACACTTTGAGAGGCCATCTGCAATGTCATTCTGAGCTCTTGGAACGTACTCCATTTGCAGACCTTCAAAGTGTTCTTCAAGTTTCCTCACTTCATCTACATAAGCTTCCATCAAAGGGCTCTGGTAACTCTTGTTAACTTGTCGGACCACCAACTGAGAATCTCCCCGGACAATCAGCTTCCTGATCCCAAGTTCGGCCGCAATCCTGAGGCCGGCAAGCAAGCCTTCATACTCAGCAGTGTTGTTTGTCGCTTGCTCCCTGGGAAAGTGCATCTGGATAACATACTTGAGGTGCTCTCTGGTGGGCGCGATGAGTACCACGCCGGCACCGGCGCCTTGCAGCGAGAAGGCACCATCAAAGTACATCACCCATTCACTTGTCGCTTCTTGTACGGGTACACTTGTCTCTGGAACTTCCTCATCGGGCGTCGGGGTCCATTCAGCTATGAATTCTGCCAAAGATCGGCTCTGTATGGTTGAAGTACTTTCAAACTTGAGTCCAAAGCTCGACAGTTCCAGTGCCCACTCAACGATCCTGCCTGTTGCTTCTGGATTGTGCAATATCCTCTTTAGCGGAAAACGAGTGACCACTGTTATCTGATGTGCCTGGAAGTAATGGCGCAGCTTTCTCGAGGCCATGAGGAGGCCAAAAAGCAATTTTTGCACCCCAGAGTATCTTGATCTAGCCCCCTGCAAGAGGGAACTTACAAAATACACTGGGCGCTGCACCATCTTTTTCCGCACTTCTCCTTGCTCCTGCGCAGAGTTGTCCTTGTTGGGGCCAGAGCTTGTCGGAGGAGCCCCCTGCTTGTCGCTGGATTCGCTTGCCGGTGGTGCTGACTCCTCGTCGGCCTCCCTCTCCGCTACTAACGCAGCACTAACCACCTGGTTGGTTGCCGCTAGGTATAGCAGCAACTTCTCCTGTGGCCTAGGTGCGACAAGTATTGGAGTGGAGGATAGGTACCGTTTCAAGTCCTGCAGCGCTGCCTCCGCTTCCGGAGTCCATTTCATTAGACCTGCCTTCTTCAAGATTTTGAAGAAAGGAAGGGCGCGTTCTGCAGACTTTGAAATGAACCTACTGAGGGCAGCCACACAACCTGCAAGTCTCCTTACGTCCTTGACGCGCTTCGGGGCTTCGATCTGCTCGATGGCTTTTATCTTGTCGGGGTTGGCTTCAATCCCCCTCTGTGACACAAAGAACCCGAGAAGCTTGCCGGAGGGGACTCCAAAGACGCACTTCTCGGGGTCCAACTTAAGCTGGATCTTGCGCAGGTTCTGAAATGTTTCTTCCAAATCTTGGATCAGGGTATCCTTGCTCTTACTCTTCACCACTATGTCATCCATGTAAGCCTCTACATTTGTGTGGATCTGTGGCTCAAAAGCAGTGTGCACTACCCTTGCAAATGTTGAGCCTGCATTCTTCAATCCGAAGGGCATGCGTATGAAGCAATATGTGCCACATGGAGTGATAAATGCAGTCTTCTCTTCATCTTCTTTGGCCATAAAAATCTGATGGTAGCCTGAATATGCATCGAGAAAAGAGAGCAGCTCACATCCGGCGGTGGAGTCAACAATCTGGTCAATGCGCGGCAAGGGGAATGGATCCTTGGGACATGCTTTATTCACATCGGTGAACTCTATATACAGTCTCCACTTCCCGTTGGCCTTACGCACGACAACTGGATTTGCTAACCACGTGGGATGGATCACGCCTCTAACCAGGCCTGCTGCTTCTAGCTTCTTGATCTCTTCGGCAATGAATTCTTGGCGCTTCACAGCCTGCTTTCTGACCTTCTGCTTGACGGGCCGCGCATGAGGACAAACAGCAAGCTTGTGCTCAATTACCTTCCTGGGAACACCGGGGATGTCAGATGGTTGCCAGGCAAACACATCGACATTCGCCCGCAGGAAGGCAACGAGCGCGCTTTCCTATTTGCTGTCAAGCGTGGCACGGATGGTGAAGGTACCACCAGTGCCGTCCTCGTTGGCGGACACCTTCTTGGTTGCCGGAGGAGCGGCCATCCCCTTCTTGCACTTGCCGGTGGAGCTTGATGGAACGTCCTCGACGGCAGCGCAGCACTCCGAAGAGGTGCGTTTGCCGGAGTGGGCCCCAGAGCACTTGCTGGACTTGGTCTTCTTCCCCTCGGGAGCTTCAGCGGCAAGTGTGTTGCTCTCCGCCGCGGCTGCTGCGTCCCGGTAGATCTTGTCGGCGCAAATAAGTGCGTCCTTCTTGTCGCCATGGACAGAGATGACGCTTATCGGCCCCGGCATCTTGAGTATATTGTATGCGTAGTGGGAAGCCGCCATGAACTTGGCGAGGGCAGGACGTCCAAGTATCCCATTGTATGGCAACGGGATATCGGCAACATCGAAGGTTATCCTCTCCGTCCTGAAGTTCAGCTCCCCGCCAAAGGTCACTGGCAGAGTTATCTTCCCCTTGGGCTTGCTCCTCCCCGGGTTTATTCCTTGGAACGACCCGGTCTCTTCGAGCTCGCCATCTGGGATTTGGAGTTTCTTGATCACAGCAGAGGAGATCAAGTTCAGCCCGGCCCCGCCGTCAACCAGCATTTTGGTGACCTTGAGGTTGCGGATGGTGGGTGAGACCAACATCGGCAAGCACCCGACCGCTGTGGTGCGGTCAGGGTGATCCTCAAGATCAAAAATGATGGGCGTGCTGGACCACTTGAGGAGCCTGCGCGACTCCACGGGCGGCTCTGCTGCATTTACTTCCCACACCCACTGCTTGAGTTAGCGGTGGGAAGTATGCAGAGAGGAGCCACCGTCGACGCACAGGACTTCTGTGGCTTTCTGGAACTCCTGCTCACTGTTATCTTCATCCTCCATGTCATCGTCGTCGTCTTCTTCATCCTTGTCGCGGCCCCGGGGAGGTCGGTCACCTTGCCGCTGCTTGGCCTTGCCGCGGCGTCCTCCCCGGCCATTAAATGGCTGCTTCTTGCTGGGCTCTCCTACGCCACCTTGGGCCTTCTCCTTGTCACGCCGCTCGTACTCAGCCTTCTGCTGCTCGACGAGGTACTCGACGCGTTTGCAGTTGGAGAGGTCGTGGCCCTTGGTGCGGTGGATCTTGCAGTATTGCTTGTCGGAGCCGTCCTGCTTGTCGATTGCCGCCACAGGGGTAGGCTCCTTGCCGGAGCCGCCAGCCTGTGCTTGCTTGGCGGGAGCCTCCTTGCCGGACTTCTCGATGGCAAGCACTTCCTTCTTGTTCTTTCTTCTGTTGTTCCGCCGCCGGCTCTTCTTTGCCGGGGCGGCGTCGTCGCTGTCGCTTCCTCCTGCGCCAGCATCCTCCCCGGGGAGTCTCCTTCCCTCCTCGGCGCGCGCGCACTTATCAGCTAGAGCATAAAGCTCGCTGACATCCCGTATCTTGGTCATGGCCATCTCCTCACGCATGCGGCGGTTACGTACGTTCTGGTGAAACGCATTGATAACCGCAGCAGGGTGGACGTCGGGGATGTTGTGCTGCACGCGGCTGAAGCGCTGGATGTACTTGCGCAGAGGTTCTCCCTCCTTCTGGGCCAAGATGTGGAGATTGCTCTCCTGGCCGTGGGGTTTGTGGCCGCCCGTGAAGGCGCCAACAAACTGGTGGCAAAGATCTGCCCAAGAAGAAATGGAGCCTTCCGGCAAGTGCATAAGCCAAGAACGAACGTTCGGCTTAAGCACTAGCGGGAAGTAGTTCGCCAGTATCTTCTCGTCGCGCCCCACGGCAGCTTGCACCGCAATGGTGTAGATGCTGAGAAACTCCGAGGGGTGCGTCTTGCCGTCGTACTTCTCCAGTACGTCGGGCTTGAAGTTCTTCATGCTGGGCCACTGGACGCGCCGCAGCTCACGGGTAAACGCAGGGCAACCTGCCGCGTACGGCAAGTCGCCTGGTTCACCGGGCGCGTGCGTATCGACAGTGTTCCCAGCTCGTTGATCTGATTGTCGCCGAGCTTCTCGGCGGCGCTCGATCGTCGTTCGAGCGTCTTCTTGTCGCCGGTCGTCAAGGACCTGGCGCTGGTCCCGACGAGCCCGCGGATCCGACGACGCCGTGGAGTCGTCGTCGATGTTGATCCGGCGGGGCGGCGTCTTCTGCTTCCGCGGCGGGGAGTGCACCGTAGTTGCACCCCCGGCGGTCTTGTCGCCGTCGGCCTTCGTCTTCTCGACTTGCCGTGGCCGCGAGGTCGCCGGCTGCTGCGGCGTGTCGTTGTTGGCGAAGGCGATCAGGCTCTGGATGGTTGCCCTCTAGTCTTCGGCTTTGTCTGCCGCTGGAGGGAAATCGAGAAGCAGTTGCGCTCTTGCGAGCGCTTCTGCTGGAGAGGAGGGGAGCGGTGGCGAGCGGTGCGAGGAGCGGGATATGCTCGGACTCCTAACAGGGTTAGAAGGAGCAGGGTCCCGCCCCGGCGACCGCGCCTTGCTCGTGCCAGGACGATGGCCCGGAGCATCCCGCGAGCCTCCGGTTTGCCCTTGGCCCAGCAAGCGGATGCCACCTCCTGTGCCATGGCGCTGCTGGGTCGTTGTTTGCTGAGATGGACGTGGCGCATCCACGGAGACCGAGGCTCGGTCATCCGTCTTGTCCTTGGATTTGGTGGCGCCGCGAGTCTCCTCGCCGGCGACCACCCTTCCAACGGCGTCTCCTCCACCCACCGTTGGCTCAGGTGGCGGTGGAACAGACGCGGACGGGCCTCCGACCTCCGAAGCCTTCTTCTTCGGGGCCATGCTGATGTTGCTGATGAAGTTGATGTAGCTGGAGAGGTTGATGAAGAATGCGCCCGCGTGAACGCCGGATCAGGTTCGCACAACCTCGACGCCCCCTACCTGGCGCGCCAAAGATGTCGGGGGAAACTGTCCACCACGAGCACCTATGGGACAGGAGCCCCTTGTCGTTGCGGTGAGGGAGCGGAGGGAGCACGAAGAGCAGATCGTAGTGCACACGCGGGCAGTTTACCCAGGTTCGGGCCGCGATGAACGCGTAAAACCCTACTCCTGCTTAGATTGTATTGGATGTGGGAGCTCGAGAGCTTGAAGAACTAGCTACACCGAGCGAATGAGCGATCTACGTTCCGAACCCCTTCTACGTTGTGCATGGGCCTCCTTTTATAGCTCAAGGGGTCACCGACAGGTGTCAACGTAGGAGAAAGGGTAAAAATGTAATAGTGGTGGTAGTTGTAACAGTGCGGGAATAGTGGAGCAACAGTGGATGAACAATGGTCACCACCTACTTTGACAGTGGGGGACAAGAGCATTTAGTGCCCGTCGCCGTCGACCCCAAAAGCGCCCGCCCTTGCGTCTCCGTTTGCCACGGTGATGGCTTTATCACCGTGGAGTGCCATCGTGTCCCCCAGGCTGCACAGCCATCCGCCACGCGTCCCTGGAGTGGCCCCAGGGCGACGCGTGGTTCGATGAGCTGGAGCGCGGGCACACAGCGTAACTCTCCCCGGCAAGCACCTTGCCGGGGCCTTGACCTTGCCGGGCCCGGAAGCTTGTCGGGCTCTGAAGCTTGTCGCTCCCCGGGCCCTGCCGGGGCGCATGCTGCGCCGAGGCATGTCTTCTGAAATGTGATCTTCTAGTCTTCCTGGCAAGCTCCTCTTGCCAGGGTCTTGTGCTAGTGAGGTAATCTTGAGCCTGGGACGGCCTTCCCGGCAAGCTCCACTTGCCGGGGCCTCGATCTTCTGTCTTGTATACTTTGTTTTTGAATGGCTTTATATGGAGCAGAAAGGTCTCCGGCGAGCACGTGGTAGACCCTGCCGCGGGAAGCTGCTACTGCCCGTGCACAAGTTGGGGTACTAAGGTACCCCTACCTTAGTACACCGACACGTGCGAAGTATTCTGTGGTTTGGAGACTTGCAACCTTCCTCTATACGTATCCCTAGCACACCAAGCCACTGATTGATTTGTTCAAGAAAATGAAGTCTGTTGTGCTAATCCTAGGTCATGCACATGACTTCGCTATCTTCAATGATGGTTCTCAATCTGAACTCGGTAGCATCTTATTATAAGACTACTATGTGGTCACGTTTGTCTCGGACAACGTGTTCACCGGTACGTAGCAGAACTAGCTCATGTTTTGGAGCTGCTATCGTAGTTCATTCCCGAGAATCTCGCAACGCCGTCTCGTCGAATTGTGTTGCAAACATTCATTCTTTCTAGACTCGATAAATCTGGAATGTCCTGACACCAACCAGAACTGAATCTCAGGCAGATATGATGGTTGGAACATTTTCCAAGAACTATAATACTGGTCTCCTGATAACCGGTAAAGTGGATGTCGTGGCCACCACACCCAGCCGGAAGACCTATTGTTGTAATATCTTGATTAAAGAAGTTGGCCACTTCCCCATAAGGATTTTGTAGGATTTACTCCCTAGTTGTTCCTTATGGACTTTTGTGCTCCTGAAGTCCGACCTTTTACTTGACATTCTAGGTACCAAACCATTTTAATAAATGGATTGCACTAGCACGTCAAGGAGAACATTAGAAGCGGAGTGCTAAATGTCTCTCGGTCGATCATCCAGATTTTGCCCCTTGACACCGCTAAGGTGAAATCCGAGAAAGTGTTATCTTCCTTTGCGTCTGCATCATCCATCATTATTCATCATGGTAGTATGTGATGTTGCAAGGATCCTTGACACGGATATTGGTAAAACCTTGATGGATATGGGAATACTCAAGTTCTTGAGAGCACGCACAAGCACTAGGTGCTATCCTCAACACTAACCGGGATTGCTTCCAGTGTTCTTGGTTATATTATACACTCTCAAAGAGTAGATTTACTCTCTACTGTTGGGTTTCACCCCAGTTACCAGAATCATTCCCAGCATTTGCCTTTTGTTCCCAGCTTGCACCGCCAATGTGCCGATTTTCCATGGGTTGCAAATCTCAGCATCTGCTGTTCAGGATTATCTTCAAAAGTGGTCCTACCATGGGTCCCATTCATTTCCGATGATAAGCAAAATCAACCTTGGCATTGTCTTTTACAAGGCGGTCCACATCATCCATTTTAGATGGAGAATGTCATTCTCTCGAACTCCGTCAAACGATCGATTGTGTTGCCTTAGGCTGGTATAGGGAATTTCAATGATCTCTATATCAAAAGTAATTCTTTTTGCCACTTAAGGGAATAACTCTACGAGTCACCTTCTCTAAGGTGCCCCGTCTGGTGACCTCGAATACCCTCTTCTCAGGTGTGGAATTATTGCCTACCGAGTGAACCTTCATTGTTTATTTCACTCCATCCCCCTGGAGGTGTACTCCGTGTCTCAGCTCAAGAGATGTTTCAACGTCTCACTCCATGAGTTGGTCTTGAGTTACTCGATCTCTCAGAAGATCAATTTTGTAGAGTTTCTATCGTCGTCACCGTTTTGGACAAAGATCTCGAAAGCAAGGATGTCAAGATCAACATGATGCAAGAAATCAACATTTCTATGAACTGCAACCTGGATCATGAAGATTGTGTTAGTTAGTGTTCCCTCTGACTTCTTACCCTACGCTTGAATCTCGGGACGAGATTCTTGTTTAGTGGGGGTGAGTTGTCACAGCCCTAGACCAGCCCTTGCCTGTCTTGCTTGGTCTTCATGTGCATCATGTTTAATTTCCTCAGAAACTGGAAATGGGGATGTTCAAACCCTAGCACCAAATGAATTCAACTAGGGTCAAATTTAAAATCTTTTTCAATAAACCCAAAATGCCCTTTGGAATAGTTCATCATTTTTGGATTGATTAAAAACCTCTGCCAAAAATGTTGCACATATTTCTAGGACCATTCTGGATTTTTGAATTAAATCATATCTTATTTGCATTTGGGCATTTAAATTTTATATATTATTTTAAATGCTCAAATAATCATAAACTAAAATGTTTACTGTTGGAATTATCCTAAACAGTAGCCATGCTTGGTTCCATGATTTTTGAAAATGTTCTGGCATTTTTATTAAAGCAAAACAAAAGCAGAAATAGAAAACAGAAGCAAAAATTAACACAGAGAGAGAGAGAGTAACTCGCCTGGGCTAACTTACCTGTGCGGCCCAGCACTGTAGCGGCCCAGCCCACCTCCCTTCGTGCGTCGTCTTCCTCGCGCCTACTGGCTCGGTGCGTGGCGCGCGCACAGCCGAGCCGCGGCCACCTCCTGCTTCGCGGTGGCAAGGCCCCGACCCCTCTCTCCTCGCCAGCGCGACGCCCTGGCCGCCCTGGTTCTCTCCTCTCCCTCGCTGGACCTCTCCCTCTTCTCCTTCCCTCTCTCACGCGTGCGGCCGAACGCCACCATCGCCGCTGCTCGTCGTTGCCACGGCCACCGCCTCCCCCTCTCCTCCCTGACTGGCTCGACAGCTCCGCCTCGTCGCCCTAAACCTCCCCGCCGAGCCACGCGGCACCAGACGCCCCTGGACGCCGTCTGCGCCGCCGTTCCCCTCTTCGGCTGCCGGCGATTCTCGCCGTTGATTTGTCGTCTGCAGGCCTTCCCCGAGCCCGCCGAGCACTCCAATCGAACCGACGTGAGCCACAGAACCCACTCCCTCCGCCTCTTCCTTCGCGTACGACCCGTAGCTGCTGCCCCGCGAGCACCCGAAGCCGCCGTCCGCCATGGCCGACGAGCTCCGTGTTGCCGAGCCCCTCCGCTCCAACCAGAGGCTCCGACGAGCTCCTGCTGCCCCTTAGGTGCTTCCAGTACCCCGTTTGCTCTCCCTCGAGCTGCAGCGCCGCGCCCGCGCAAGCCCGACCTGCTGCCGCCGCTGAACCTCGTCGCCGGTCACTTTTCCGGCCACCCCAGGGCCAACTACCGCCACCATTCGACGCGGAAGAGTGCCCGCGTAACGTTGATGCCTTCCGCCGGCCATTTGGTCGCCGGAGGAGGATTTCCACACCTCGTCGCCGTGTCTGGACTCGCTGGCGTCGAGTCGCCGGTGGGCTTGACCCCTTTGACCACGGCTGGACCCCCCCCTGTGTCCATGACATGTGGGGCCGGCCGTTGATTAGTTTTAGTTTAGGTTTTAATTAAGTACTAATCTCTGTGCTTAGCTCTATGAGTCACTGACGCGTGGGCCCCCTCCGCCTCTATTTAGCTAGTGGTTAAGTTGATTGCTAATTAATCTAGTTAGTTAGGTTAGTCAGTGACAGGTGGGCCCAGTGCCCTGCTAATTTTAGGTTAGTGCTATTTTGTAAATTAGTTAACCCTATGACTCACTGACATGTGGGCCCCGCCTGGCTAATTAAACTAGGTTAGTATTAAATAAGTTAGCTTAGTTAGTTCTATCACTGACCAGTGGGCCCCACTGGTCAGGTTTGACTGGACCAGCCCCTGTTGACTTGCTGATGTCAGCATGACCTAGTGCTGACGCAATAAGTGTTTTCTGGAATTTTAAATAAATCATAAATGATTTATTCATTTCAAAAAATAGCCAAAACTTCTAAAAATCACAGAAAATAATCCCTAACTCAGATGAAAATAATTTATATATGAAAAATGATCAGAAAAATTCAAGGAATCTGTTTTTGGCATTTTCATGCATGTTTGAAGAAGTTAAACCTGCTGATCAGGTCAAATCAATTAAATGGCATTTAAATAATCACATATGCTGTTTGAATTTGAACCTTTGGTTCAAACCAACTTCATTTAATTGTGTTTCTAGTTGCATTAGCTCAATCCACAGCATATTGCCATGTCATGATCATGCATCATATTGTTGCATTGCATTGATTGTGTTCTTTCTCTGTTTGTCGGTTTTGTCCCCTCTCAGTAGACGACGTTCCGACGATGAGTTCGATGACACCGATGAAGACTCATTGATATCTTCAGAAGTGCCAGGCAAGCAAAACCCCATTGAGCATTCCGATACAATCCCACTCTCTCGCTCTTGCTCTCTTTTACTGCATTAGGACAACAACGCTTCAATTGTTCCTGCTGCGGTAGCTGAACCCCTTTTCCACTGCATGACCTGTCATTGCCACAGTAAATAGTTGAAACCCACTAGTATGAGTAGGAGTTGTTTGAGCCATGTTGTGCCTACTCATTCATGCTTTCTGGTTATGCCTGCTATTGCTTAGAGTTGTGTCAGGTCTGATTCATCGGGGATGAATTGGAATGTGGTGAACATGTCCTACTGTTGAGAGCTAAGTGTGTGAACACGATTTGGTAAAGGTAGCGATGAGAGGCCATGTAGGAGTACATGGTGGGTTGTCTCATTTCAGCCGTCCTCAGGAACTGAGTTCTGTGTTGGTTGATCCATGACCAGTTACTACCATGCATTGGGCCCGAAACCAATGGACCCTCTCGACTTATTAACTGCCCTTGTTCTCTGTCCAGGAGTTGCAACTAGTTTCTGGTGTTTGTAATTTACTGGAGGTCGTGCGCAGCGCTGACCCTCGGGGTGGGCTGTGACGCGGCAGGTACGTGGCACGGTGTACCGATCGCCCGTTTGGTGATGCGGGAACCCTGTACACATCGTTTGGTGCCGTGAGCGACACCCTGGCCGGATCTCCCCACGGATGGAACCCAAATAGGCGATAAACCTGGATGAGAGACTTGTGTGGTTAGTCAGGTCGTGGCCGACACCCTCGCCAGGCTTCTGCTTGAAGGTTGCCGAGATACATGACGTGTACATGGCGGTAAGTGGCGAGAGCGTGTGTGAAGAAGTACACCCCTGCAGGGTTATATATGATCTATTCGAATAGCCGTGTCCGCGGAAATGGACTTCTGGGTTGCCTATAACAGTTCATAGACAAGTGAAAGTGGATACTCTAAAACACGCAAGATAAGCGTGAGTGCTATGGATGGCCTTCTCGTAGGGAGACGGGAGCGGATCCATAGTGGTGTATTGATTGGTGAATATGTGGACTCGTGTGCGCCACCTCAAAAGAGTTACTTGCAGTCGTAGTTTAGGATAGCCATCGAGTCAAGCTGGCTTGCTGCAGTCAAACTCCACCACCCCGTTTGTTGATACTGATGCATATGTAGCTAGTTCTGATGTAAGTCTTGCTGAGTACCTTTGTACTCACGTTTGCTTAATTTATGTTTTTGCAGAGAGACTTCAGTCTCGCTAGTGGTTCCGCGTGGACTTCGATGTTTAGCTTGTTACCTCAGCTACGATCTTGTACCCTTGTAGGATCTTGTAGATAGTCAGGCTTCCCAGCCTTTTTCATTTGTAGTTGTCTGTACCCAGACATGTTATGCTTCCGTTGCCTGTATGCTCTGAATGTTGGGTCATGTGACCTCTGCTTGTAATAAATGCTATGATGGCTCTTCTGGGCCTTATCTATATGAGTTGTTGAGTTATGTTGTGATGCCATGTTGTACAGCACATACTTGCATGTTATGCGTACGTGTAATGTGTATTGCTATGTGTGGGATCCGACACCTAGTTGTTTACCTTTGGTAGCCTACCTTACAGGGAAATGTCTCCTAGTGCTTCCACTGAGCCTTGGTAGCTTGCTACTGCTCCGGAACACTTAGGCTGGCCGGCATGTGTCCTTCTTCATTCCTGTGTCTGTCCCTTAGGGGAAATGTCACGCGTTGTTCCTTTAAGTCCTTGTAGCTTGCTACGACTTGGGTTCATACGTTGATGACCGACACGTTCGTTGCTGGGTCATGTATGCCTGACTCTGTAATTTAGTGCCACTTTTGGTTTATAACTGGTCATGTCGGCCCGGGTTCTCTGTCATATGGATGCTAGCGACACTATCATATACGTGTGCCAAAATGCGCAAACGGTCTCGGGCCAGGTAAGGTGGCACCCGTGGGGGATACCGTGCGTGAGGCCGCAAAGTGATATGGTGTGTTACAGGCTAGACCTATGTGACTTAGGATCGGGGTCCTGACATAACACATCAAGGAGAACATTAGAAGCGGAGTGCTAAATGTCTCTCGGTCGATCATCCAGGTTTTGCCCTTTGACTCCGCTAAGGTGAAATCCGAGAAGGTGTTATCTTTCTTTGCATCTGCATCATCCATCATTATTCATCATGGTGGTATGTGATGTTGCCAGGATCCTTGACATGGATATTGGTAAAACCTTGATGAATATGGGAATGCTCAAGTTCTTGAGAGCACGCACAAGCACTAGGTGTTATCCTTGACACTAACCGGGATTGCTTCCAGTGTTCTTGGTTATATTATACCATCTCAAGGACTAGTTTCACTCTCTACTGTTGGGTTTCTTCCCAGTTATTTGCCACTTAAGGGAATAACTCTACGAGTCACCTTCTCCAAGGTGCCCCGCCTGGTGGTATCGATCACCCTTTTATTAGGTGTGGAATTATTGCCACTAGGTGAACCTTCATCGTTTATTTCACTCCACCCCTCTGGAGGTGTACTCGGTGTCTCAGCTCAAGGGATGTTTTGACGTCTCAATCCATGAGTTGATCTTGAATTGCTCGATCTTCGAGAAGATCAAATCCTTTAGAATTCACGTTCTTTTGTTGTCGTGTTGGATGAAGCTTTGAAATCAAAGATGCCAAGATCTACATGATGCTTTGAATCAACAATTCCGAGGAGGAAAAAATGGATCGAGAAGATTGTGTTAGTTAGTGTCCCCTCTGATTTCTTACCCTAAGCTTGAATCTCGGGACGAGATTCTTGTTTAGTGGGGGTGAGTTGTCACATCCCTAGATCAACCCCTGTGGTCCTTGCCTGATCATCATGTCATCATGTTTAATTTTTGTTAAACTTGAAATGGGATGACTAAACCCTTGCACCAAATCAAAGCAATTAGGTTTAACCTAATAATATTTTCAATAAACCCAAAAATTGCCTTCAGTAATGTTTGATAATTTTGGCAAGGGTTTTGGTCCAAACCAAAAATATTGAACATTTATGGGGAATTGTTTGGGCTTTGATTTAATTCACTAATGTATTTGAGTTGGAGCAAATAAATCCTATAATTAATTTTAATGCTCCAATTATTCTGAAAACATTTTGTGGAGTTCTGGAATAATCCATTTTGCTTCCACAAATAATTCAGAAGCAACAAAAATGGTTTAGTATTAGTACTAAATCAAAATAGAGCAAAACAAACAGAAAACGGTAATTTAAATAGAAAGCAGAGAGGGAGAGTTTTACCTGTGCAGCCCACCTGGCGGCCCAAGTGGCCGGCCCAGCCCACCAACCGCCGCACCGTCTTCAACCTCCTGCCAGTAGGCAGGAGGGCGTGTGCCCGACGCGCGCAACGCCACCTCCACCCTACCTGCTAGCCCTGGCCCTCCCTGACGACGCCACGCAGACGCCTGAAGACTTCTCTCCCGTCCCCCTCACTCGTTGCTCTCTCTCCCTCCCCTCTGTTCTCTCGCGCGCAGCCACCGAGCGGAGCTCGTCGCCGCCATCCTGAACCACTGCGGCCACCGTCACCTCCTCGCCTCACCACCGCGTTCCAGAGCTCCGCCACCCTCTCCTACGTCTCCCCGACGACTCACGTGCCGCTAGATGCCCCGAATGCTCTCCTCGTCGTCTTCTTCAACCACGGCCGACCGAGATCGCCGGCGACTGCACGTCCTCACAAGCCCCTCCCCGAGCTCGCTGATGCCACCGCTGGACCCGCCGTGAGCTCCTTTTCCCTTCCCTCACTCCTTGCCCTCGATTTTGCCCCCAAGCTAGCTGCCCGCCGGACCCGTGAGCTCACCGCCGCCGGTCATGTCCCCGCCGCACCTAGAGCTCATGCCCGTCACCCACAAGCACACCGGCGTGCTCAGCCCTTCTCCACGAGCCCGTAGCACAACTTAGCTCACCTCCCCGTGCCCCGTAGCACCTATCCCATCGGTGCCCGAACTCCGGCGCCGCCGCGAGCTCGTTTCCGACGAGCTCCGGCCACCCCAGCTCCTCCCACTTGCGTGGATGGATGCGGGCGAGTCCCAGCTCCACGTAGAGCCCTTCCGCCGCTCGTTTGGTCGCCTGAGGGCGAAACCCGACGCCCTCCGCCGTCTCTGGCTCCGCCGGTGACGAGCCACTGGTCAACTCCGGCGAGTTTGACCCGGGCTGACCCAGTTGACCCCCTGGGTCACTGACGCGTGGGCCCCCTCCGCCTCTAATTAGCTAAGATAATTAAGTTAATTGCTAATTAATCTAGTTAGTTAGGTTAGTCAGTGACAGGTGGGCCCAGTGCCCTGCTAATTTTAGGTTAGTGCTAATTTGTAATTAGTTAACCCTGTGACTCTTTGACATGTGGGCCCCGCCCGGCTAATTAAACTAGGTTAGTATTAAATAAGTTAGTTTAGTTAGTTGTGTCACTGACCAGTGGGCCCCACTGGTCAGGTTTGACCCGAACAGCCCCTGTTGACTTGTTGATGTCAGCATGACCTAGTGCTGACGCAATAAGTGTTTTCTGAAATTTTAAATAAATCAGAAATGATTTATTTATTTCAGAAAATATTCAAAACTTCTAAAAAATCATATTAAATCAACCGTAGCTCAGATGAAAATAATTTATATATGAAAAATGATCAGAAAAATCCAAGGAATCTGTTTATGGCATTTTCATGCATGTTTGAAAAAGTTAAATTTGCTGATCAGGTCAAATCAATTAAATGATAATTAAATAACCACATATGGAGTTTGAATTTGAACCTTTGGTTCAAACCAACTTCATTTAATGGTGTTGCTAGTTGCATTAGCTCAATCCACAGCATATTGCCATGTCATGATCATGCATCATAGTGTTGCATTGCATTGATTGTGTTCTTTCTCTGCTTGTCGGTTTTGTCCCCTTTCAGTAGACGTGTTCCGACGATGTGATCGATGACATCGATGAAGACCCAATGTTATCTTCAGAAGTGTCAGGCAAGCAAAACCCCTTTGAGCATTCCGATACAATCCCACTCTCTCGCTCTTGCTCTCTTTTAATGCATTAGGACAACAACGCTTCAACTGTTACCTGCTGCGGTAGTTGAACCCCTTTCCACGGCATGACCTGTCATTGCCACAATAAATAGTTGAAACCCACTAGTATGATTAGGAGTTGTTTGAGCCATGTTGTGCCTACTCTTTCATGCTTTCTGGTTATGCCTGCTATTGCCTAGAGTTGTGTCAGGTCTGATTCATCGGGGATGAATTAGAATGGTGATGAACATGTCCTAATGTGTGTGAGCTAAGTGTGTGAACACGATTTGGTAAAGGTAGCGATGAGAGGCCATGTAGGAGTACATGGTGGGTTGTCTCATTGCAGCCGTCCTCAGGAACTGAGTTCTGTGTTGGTTGATCCATGACCAATTACTACCATGCATTGGGCCCGAAACCAATGGACCCTCTCGACTTATTAACTACCCTTGACCTCTGTCCAGGAGTTGCAACTTATTAACACCCCGGCCGGATCTCCCCACGGATGGAACCCAAATAGGCGATAAACCTGGACGAGAGACTTGTGTGGTTAGTCAGGTCGTGGCCGACACCCTCGCCAGGCTTCCGCTTGAAGGTTGCCGAGATACATGACGTGTACATGGCGGTAAGTGGCGATAGCGTGTGTGAAGAAGTACACCCCTGCAGGGTTATATATAATCTATTCGAATAGCCGTGTCCGCGGAAATGGACTTCTGGGTTACCTCTACAGTTCATAGACAAGTGAAAGTGGATACTCTAAAACGCGCAAGATAAGCGTGAGTGCTATGGATGGCCTTCTCATAGGGAGACGGGAGCGGATCCATAGTGGTGTATTGATTGGTGAATATGTGGACTCGTGTGCGCCACCTCAAAAGAGTTACTTGCAGTCGTAGTTTAGGATAGCCACCGAGTCAAAGCTGGCTTGCTGCAGTCAAACTCCACCACCCCCTATGTTGATACTGATGCATATGTAGCTAGTTCTGATGTAAGTCTTGCTGAGTACCTTTGTACTCACGTTTGCTTAATTTATGTTTTTGCAGAGAGACCTCAGTCTCGCTAGTGGTTCCGCGTGGACTTCGACGTTTACCTTGTTACCTCAGCTACGATCTTGTACCCTTGTAGGATCTTGTAGATAGTCAGGCTTCCCAGCCTTTTTCATTTGTAGTTGTCTGTACCCAGACATGTTATGCTTCCGTTGCCTGTATGCTCTGTATGTTGGGTCATGTGACCTCTGCTTGTAATAAATGCTATGATGGCTCTTCTGGGCCTTATCTATATGAGTTGTTGAGTTATGTTGTGATGCCATGTTGTACAGCACATACTTGCATGTTATGCGTACGTGTAATGTGTATTGCTATGTGTGGGATCCGACACCTAGTTGTTTACCTTTGGTAGCCTATCTTACAGGGAAATGTCTCCTAGTGCTTCCACCGAGCCTTGGTAGCTCGCTACTGCTCCGAAACACTTAGGCTGACCGGCATGTGTCCTTCTTCGTTCCTGTGTCTGACCCTTAGGGGAAATGTCACGCGTTGTTCCTTTAAGTCCTTGTAGCTTGCTACGACTTGGGTTCATACGTTGATGACCGACACGTTCGTTGCTGGGTCATGTATGCCTGTCTCTGTAATTTAGTGCCACTTTTGGTTTATAACTAGTCATGTCGGCACGGGTTCTCTATCATATGGATGCTAGCGACACTATCATATACGTGTGCCAAAATGCGCAAACGGTCCCGGGCCAGGTAAGGTGGCACCCGTGGGGATACCGTGCGTGAGGCCCCAAAGTGATATGATGTGTTACAGGCTAGACCTGTGTGACTTAGGATCGGGGTCCTGACAGGCATTCCCCTGAGGCGGTGTCGCCCCTTTATTCTTTGGGGTCACCTGTCCTGACCTCCACCGAGCTAGGGGAGTGGCCCCTGACCTCGTGAGGACCCCAGAGGTGAGCGGGGACTCCACGGCCGGGGGCTAGCTGGTGTCGGCGGCGGTGGCTGCGAAGCCACGGAGAAGCTCGCTTTGTGATGAAGGAGAGATCTCCTCCATGTCATCTTCGGTCGCCTCCGAGCCCCCTGGCGCTCTTCGCCGGTGCTGTCACCGGAGGACACCGGCACCGGGGAGTTGGGGGGCCTGGACGACGCGAGCCCCAGTTCGTTGAAGACAGGCATGGCGACGACCAGTGCCTTCCTGTCGGCACGGCAGTATAGCGAGACGTAGGACTTCGGGAGGTTCCGTGGCTCGCCCTTGAGCAGGAAGCTCATGGCCTTGTACATCTCCCCACCCGTCAGGCATCCCAGGTGCAGCCTGATGTCGTCCTCTGCGCCCTAGAGCTTCCACATAGGGCGCGAGTGCAACTAGAGCGGAGCCAAGCGCTGCCTGGGGTACTCCTTCACGAGCATGCCCCCCTTTAGCACCCTGGCGTCCACGTCCAACATCATCTTCCTCCAGATGGGCGCCGCCTGGGGGTCGGAGAGCTTCTTGTGGCCCTACCCATCGAGGTTCTCTGGCAGCCGGGTTGGCAGTTCTAGCCGCGCGTTTAGACCCCTGGCGTACATGAAGACCCAGTGGTGCTGGAAGTCCTCCACCTTCTTCCCGGCTCTCAAGAGCAAGTTGTTCATGTGGACCATGACGAAGGACACACAGCCGGAGCGCTAGGTCAGATCATGTAGCCGCAGGGAGAAGAAGTGTCGAAGAAGGGGCATGGAGGGCCTCACGCCCACAAAGCCTCGCAGTAGAAGGCGAAGATGCACAGGAGGAGAATGGAGAGGGGTTGGAAGTGCACGGCCTGGACCTGGTAGTGGTCAAGGATGGCGGTGAAGAACTCAGAAAGAAGGGGCATGAGCCCGCGAAGATGTTGTGGAGGAAGAAGGGGTAAACTGTCTACGCTAGAGTCCGCTGCTCGGTGGAGCCAGACCAGATTATGGTCTCATACCACTCCTTCTCGTCGCCTGCTGTGTACGGGAGCACGAGGGAAAGGTGCCCCTCCTCGATGATGCAGGGCGCGCTGAGTGCAGGAGCGGTATTGGACGAGGAGCTCGCGACGTGCACCGTGGCCTGTGACTTATTGGGAGCCATCGGCGAGCTCGCCGGTGCCGAAGTTGTAGAAGGGAGAGGGGAAGAGCTTCATTGGATCTGGAGATGTTTTCGGCTGGGAGAAAGGGGATCTGAAGCGAGGCGAAAGGGAAGCAATGATGGCCCCACTGCGAACGCCAGTCTTTTGTCAAGTCCTTGCAGTTGCCGAGGCGGCATCGGGAAGCGGAGGCGCCCACGTCCTGTCGAGCGCCACGCGTCCGCCTGGCCCGCAGGCGATTGGGGCCTACGGCGCTTCGCCCTTGCCCCTTGGATTCGCCTGAAGCCAAGTCCGAGTGTGCCTTGGCCCCGGGGGCTACTGTCGGCGTTCTGTGAACCAAGGTACCCAGACTTGCCTACCTGCGGCCCATCTACAAGAATGCCAAGACAAGACCCTCCTGAGGGGCCAAGCCTCGCGAGGCGGACGACGTCAAGAGGGAGCGACCCCCATGAGCTACCTCCCGAGGGGAGGAGTTTCCTATGCAGTCGCCCCCCCTCATGAGGGCACACCGATGTGAGCCATGACGACCGGCGCCAGGTGGGTGTCAGTGCGCGCAGAGGAAGTAGTTTCCTCTTTCGTGCAAGAAGGATAAGATCAGGCACGCGTTCCCAAGAGAAGCGCCAAAGATTTCCATTTTGGTGCTACAAGACCAAGACCACGGGCTCTGCAGGGTAGATGTCATTGCCGAGCCCACCCCCGTGTTAGGATCAGAGGCTTTGCAGGCGAAGATCACCTTTCGTCAGGATAAGATGTACCTCATGTCTCCCTACAAAATTAGTTGTTATGGATCCCTTCTCGCCCAAATGATGCGGGAAGAGGACCGAGGCCACTATAAATAGGGACTAGCATCCTTCTTAGAGGGGGGTCGATCCTTGGAGAGAACACATCACTAGAGCCCTCCCGAGACTGCCCTCTCACTGTAGCAAGTTCATATTCGACCCCTCGAGAGGCCTATCCACCACAAATCCGAAGTAGGATTTCACACTGCAAGGTGTCTCGTACCTGGGTAAATCTCCGTGTCACTTCCCTCTTTCTCCAATCATCTTGATCGGCGAGCTTTAGCTTTGAGCATGGCGGGTCTCATCTCCCGGTGAAAGCAAAGTCCTTCGTTCACGCCCCTGTGTTCGAACCTCGTTGGGTTTGCGGAGCCCTTGAATCCGACAGTCGGCTCTCAGGACCTCCTTTGGCCGTCGCGCATCGGCCGGAGCGGAGGCGTCCCCTACAACTACATATGCATGCCTTTCGGCCTACTGAACGTGGGCGCCACGTACTAGCGGTTCGCACGGCTTGCGCTCGCATCTCATGAGGCCCGACGCACAGCGCTGGCATATCATGAGGTCTCGGATCCTCGCGAGCCCCCAGGGCTTAAGGAGCCGGCCCCTGAGGGGCCAACTTTGCGGCATGCTTCGCCAAGCGCCTCACACTCCCGCAGTAGCATCATCGCCAGGTGACTTTTTCGTTTGTTCAACTGAGGGCGCCCCTCGGGCTGCATTATCCTCAAACTGTCAGGGTCAGCCCTGCGGCAGCCTCGCCTTTCGGTCATGTCCTAAACATTGTTATGCTTTCATGAGTTTTTCATTCTAGCTAACCCTATGAATGGTGCATCGCTGCCGTTGAGATCGCCCTACCTTCGCGACCTACCCCTTGACCGTTCCAGGATAGGTGGTAGGCACGACGTCTGTGCTCGGGTTTGTCCCTGCAGCATTGACAAACCTAAGTGACCGCGCTCTCTCTCGCGGGCCAGCCCCGTGCACGTCACCTCACGAGGTCCTTGGTGCCTTGCCCCCCTCATGGAGCCATCAACAGTAGGTGACCAAGGGCGCGGTTTGACTTGTATAACCCACGGATTGGCGCCTCGCCACTCCCCAGGAGCTCCGTGTGTCCGCAGCTTCCTCGTGACCGCCCCATGAGTGTGGGCTATCAGCTCAGCACCTATGCTTGGGTTCGTCCCTGCAGTACTGATAAATCCAAGTGACCGAGCTCTGTCTCGTGGGCCGGGCCCGTGCACGTCACCTCCAGAGGTCCTGGGTGCCCTACACCCCCCCCCCATGGGACCTTCGCGAGCGAGTAAGCGGTGGCGCGGGACAATTTGTATGATTTATTGGGTGCTTGGCCACCCAGGCACCGTGGGTCCGACGTTCTTTCCCTTGATCATTCCATGAAGGATCTG
Source organism: Secale cereale (assembly GCA_902687465.1). Classification (NCBI taxonomy): domain Eukaryota; kingdom Viridiplantae; phylum Streptophyta; class Magnoliopsida; order Poales; family Poaceae; genus Secale; species Secale cereale. The sequence continues at coordinate 314,042,788 of LR738711.1, read as the reverse complement.
GACACGGCATATGTGCTCGGGCACGTCCCTTGCAGTGTTGATAAATCCAAGTGATTGAGCTATGTCTGGTGGGCCGAACCCATGGACGTCACCTCCAGAGGTCCTTGGTGTCTGACCCCTACATTCAATAACCTCGAGAAGACCGCTCGATGCACGTCGCCCCCCATGTTTCAGTTTGCATGAGCGCGCGATCACGCCGAGAGATAGGTGCAAACCTCCTAGAGACCAAGGAAGGATCTCCCGAGCCACGCGCTGGTTCACGAGCATCTAACCCCTAATCAAGTTCTATCATGTCGGTCACGCATACGGACAAAGTAGGGTTGTACATGCCCTGGAGACTCTATAACAGAGATCCCGCCCACGCCCAAGTGTAAACCCCATGCTCAGCACTGACGCAATGGTCAAATCAGGACCATGCCCATGCCCAAGTGCAAGCCCCATGCTCAGCGTTGGCGGATCGGTCAAATCAGGACTATGCCCGCGCCTAAGTGGAAGCCACATGCCACACTCTGGTGGATAATCAGCTAAGAGCACCTCGTAGGCCGTGTCGACCTCATGACGGCTTGTGTCAGGCATGGTGACCGCTTCATCCTTCTGCGACATGCACTCGTGACCCTCCCCTGATCCTCCCATGAGCGGGGGCTGGACACAGTGCATGTGCTCGGGTTAGTCCCAATAGCGCTGAAAACCTAAGTGGTCAGGCTCTGACTCACGGTTCTGCCTCGATGCATGTCACCCCACCAAGTCCCTTGGTGTCTAGTCTCCTTGCATAACACTCAGGTGCATCTCAGCTAGTGCATGTCGCCTGAAACAAGCTCTTTGCGCAGGTATTTCCTCAAGACGAATTCACCGGTGCTTTCCCTCATGCCACTACAGGAAAAAAAATGTAAACCGTGTAGCTAATACACTCGGCTTATGCCGATTTAAACTCGGTTTATACATAAGCCGTGTAAAACTCCCAGCTTATAGTACACGGCTTACAGAGGACCGGCTTATCAGGTATAAGCCGGGTGCCATGGAAAAAAACTCAGTTTATATATAAGCCGAGTGTTTCTACAAGGCACACGGTTTAATAAAGTAATATAACGGCAGTCGGCTGTTAACGGCCACGTGTCACCATATGTATAAGACGAGTGCCGGTATGTGTTGCACGGTTTATACATACGCTGAGTGCCCCATATGTTGCACGGTTTATATATAAGCCGGGTGCTGCTGCGGGCCACACGGTTTATATATAAGCCATGTGCCTCCAGGCTGTTCACGGTTTATATGTAAGCCGGGTGCCAGATAGTTGAGCACACGGCTTATCTAGCCTGTCGGTGGCTTATTTGGCATATAAGCCGGGTGCCATGTTGCTGGGTACACGGCTTATAGCCTGCCCGTGGCTTATATGGCCTATAAGCCGGGTGCTATTCGCTGGGGTACACGGCTTACAGGCCATATGGCATTTTTTTTTAACTTGCTTCAGAGGGCAACAACAACATATATACATATCCAATAATATATACATGACCAACAAATATATATCTAACAAGCAAGCAATATACATCGAACGAAGGTTCACAACAATAATATATAAGCATACGAAGGATACATTGAGGTTATATAAGCATACGAAGGCAGGCTATGTAGACATAAGTCGACATCATCGATATTATAGTTCATAGATTCAGATATAGACCGGATATGTTCTCCTTATAGACACCACCAGTAAATACTGTGAAAATACAAAACATGGTGAAACCACTCGTATAATGCGGTAAATCTACTTACAGCGCTGGTAATCTTGGTATACATTGGGTCGGAGAGAGCCGTGAACGAGGTACCGGAGTCCACGACTGCGCTGAATTTTGTGTTGAACGTTTTACCTCCCGCCTTCGCTCCTATGATGCTAATGTTGTAGTATGGACTGCAGAAATAGAGCGTGTGAACGTTGTAAAGGTCAGAGACCTACATTGTTTGCCTGTGAAACAGTCAGACATGAAAACAGACATACTTGTGTTTGTAAATGTTCAGCGGAGTTTCCAGCTGGTCGACGCTTCCCGTGTCCCCGAAGTTGATCCTGCCATGTCCGTCTTCCCCGAAGCACATGGAGAAGGAATTGGCGGCGACTCCTTGGCTCGCCAGCAGACTCGGCACCGACTTGCTGTCCATGCCGAGCCTGAGCAGGCCGTTCGGCGCGGCGATGCCTAGAAACGAACCCGTCTGGACCCGTCCACAGCTAACAATGCGCACAAATTCAAATTCAAATTCAGTACAGAAAAATGAGCAGTGACTCAGAATTGTGCATTGTCATGTAGTAGATCACAAGGGACATACCCGAATGTTATGGGGGCTTGGGTGATCTTGGACTTCCCTGACTCGGTCGCAAGGTATAGGACATCCTCAACCAGCACCCCGTTGGACGACGTGTTGTCCGACAGATACTCGATCTTGTAGGGGCAGATGTTGGTTGCAGCACTGCATTCAGTCTGGAGATCACACAGGTTGCTGCTGCAGGGGACCTTCCGGCTGGTGCTCGACTTGCGCGGGCTGTACACATCGAACTTCAGAGACGAGCACTTCCCCCCCAGTCTGCTGTTAGCTGCAATTAAGTTGTGCAACAGTCATTATCCAGAATGCCAGCTGATTAATACTTGTAGAAAACATAAAAGGCATCACTTTTACAAGGATAACAGTCCAACAAAATAAGCATGGCCTTCAACCGCAGTTTTTAGGACAGTACAACAGCCTAACATAGTAACATCTACACCTTATCATTACTCAAGACAAGGAAGAAGAGGCTGGAGTTTGCTTGCCTGGCAGATGAAATCAGGGCAGTAATCACGGCGGTGGAAGCCCCCTCGTACAATCATAGTGCGCGGTTCTGGAGGACATAGCCTTGATTTTGGCCCACAGAGTTCACCTAGAGCACCGTTCGAGGCAGCTCGTCCTTCTGGACCAGCCCGTGCACGTCAGCCACACCAGCGCCCTAGACGACAAATGAAATTCAGAATGAACACCATCAAATAAGGGAAGTAGGAAAAAATACTAGCCAAAAGACAAGTGCTTGTTGGTCTGTTAGTTATCTTATTAGTGTATACTGTCCAGTCTAGTAAATCGCATCTAATTTAAACTGGTGACTTCCTCAGTTGGTGTTCATTCTGGACATTCAGTCTAGTAAAGCTAGTATAACAAAGCACTTTGCTCCTTACTGTACTACTTTTTTCTCCATACGCCTCCCAAAATTAGGAGTCCGGTTCCATTATAATCATAATAGAACAGATGTACAGAACAAACAAACTGAAAACAAAGAAACTAAGAGAAAAGGACGACCCAACAGAAAGCATCTGAGGATGCAAGACAAGAATATATAGCACACACACATGCACACACCAAGAGCAGATTTTCTGATGCTAAGAGCGCACAGGTTTTTACTTACCAGGCAGCAACTACTGGACATGAGGATCAATCAACCAACCAAACAAACTTTTTGTTTTTGCACAATCAATCAATGTGAAATAAAAATGAAAGTAGATACGCCCCTTGGACAAAAGCTTTTTGGAGATTGCATACATGAAAGATATCAATTTTCAATGCATCTTTTGGGGTAAGAAAGCAAAGCAGTTGGAGGAGGTGGCGTACAGCAACCAACAACGGACGAGCTAGGAACATTGGTTGCAATCTCCTACCTCCTCCTATTCCAGCGGGAATAGAAGGACGAATACAGATCCAGAGGCTCAAGCAGCCATGGCCGGCCTTTTCCCTCCATCCTCTCCTCCACCCCCACACGTAAATGGACTGGACCTTGAGGTACAGGAAGGAGCAGGAGCCCCTCCCAGCCGTAGGGGTTTGGGTCCGCCGGTCTCCAGCTGCCCAACCTCCGCCCGGCCGTGGCGCTGAAGGGCGCCTTGAGCTTCGGCAGCACCTCCCCTGCAGGCAACCAGAGGAAGAGGCAAACGTCAGCCATGGAGGTCGATTTAGAAGTGGGATTGGCACCGGGAGAGGCGAAGTGCGTGCGGTACCGACCGCGGTGAGCGCCATGGACATATATGAGGAGGAGGAGGACGGCCGCGGCGGACGAGAGACCCCCCGTCGCCGACCTAGGCACAGCACCACGCGGAGGCTGCCTCCTCTCCCGACGCGCGGTCTCGAAGCTCTTGACGACGACGAAGACGCAGATCGGGAAGGACGCCGCGGCCCGGAGCGCCATGGGGATCTCCGTCCGATCTCAATCTGGGCCTAGGTTAGGTAGAACAGGTGAGGGGAGGCGCGGTGGCGTTGTGGGTGAGGGGCAAGGAGGAGGCGCGGCGGCGCTGTGGGTGAGGGCCGCCGACGTCGCGGTGGGTGGGGAACGAGGTCGCCGGTGGCGGCGGCGGAATGAATCTGGGGAGGGGAATGAATCCAAAGGAGGGGAGGGGGTGGTTGGGTAGGTCAGATCTATCTCATTTTCTTGATTCGTTTGAACTCTAGAAGCGGGACTGGTTTGTGCGCCGATCTTTTCGCACCACGGCGGCAATTTTCTAGACCGATTGCGAGTTTTCACGAGCCACGGATGCGGATACCGCGAAATCTTTGGGCGGGAGAGGAATCTCCTCTATTGCTTTGTCTTATTTGAGCGGGAATTGTGAAATCTTTTAGCGAGAGAGGAATCTTATCTATTGCGCTTTTGGTCTCAGCGGGTTTGGACATTTTCAGCGGGACGCTCCAGGACCGACTCTTAAACCGCCCACGTACGTCCGGACCGCGCGGTGTCTAGACCTATTGTGCCATCCAATGTGGGTGTGTATCGATTCGTTTTTGTGGGCCTGCATCGATTCGTCGATCGGCCCCGCACGTACCTTTTCCCGCAAAACCAGAGGCAAAACGCACAAAAAATTGGACCACCTCTCTGCGCTTTCCATCAAACGCCTATGTCGCTCGTCGCGCCGCATTCATGTGGGCCCAGAGCATGCAAGGGCCGGCATTCATGCACCGCTTAAATGTCGACGATGTGTCCCGAGAAACCAACTCCGACCGTTGCACCACATTGAAGCGGGTTGGTCGCCCCTTTGCCTGCCTTGGCCACGGCTATTTAAGCCATGAGCCGCCGACGCACGGAGCCGCACTACCCCTCCCCGAGCACCGCCCCCTCCCCTTCTTCATCCCCGAGCCCAACGGCAATCGGCAATGCTGAAAGTCCTGGTTATCCGTGCTGGCAGGCAGAGCCAATGGAAGTTCCTCTTCATGCGGATCGTGGCGCCACCGCCCTCGCTCTCCGTGCCCATCTGCACCCATGGCGGCGAGGCTCCTCCGGCGACGAGGAGGACCAACAGCCACAATAGTGGCCCCTCCTCCTCTCGGAGGCGGCTCTGGTGGACAAAGAATCCGTCCATCAGATGGATATCGTGATGGAGCGCTCCCTCCGTCAGAAGGGCCCAGTACTACCATCGCCGGCATGCGTGACGGAGGAGCCACCGTCCCCAGCGCGCGTCCGCGTGAACCGGGAGCCGGCATCCCCACTCCGACAGGTGAAGGACGAACCGGCATAGGCCCAGTGCAGACGAGGGAGGGGCCGGCCTAGCCACCGGGGGGAGCGAAATTACCTCGGGGGGCAATGCCTGATCCAACTGTTTAAATCCTCGAAAAATCGCACGATGCCGAAAACCCTCGGGAGGTGGCACAATGTCATCACATAACCCATTTAGGGTGTGGTAAAAGTTTGGGTGTGGTTTGAATAGGCCTCACTTGAGGCCGCTTGTAAACTACACCATCTCCGAGGTAGTCTCTGGTTACCGAGAGAGAACGTGTCGGGTTTGTGAAGGAAGTGCGGTTCTTGTTGCTCTGTTGGCCTCAAAAGTTCTCATGCTCTCAAAGGAGGCCATTGAATGACATGTGGCAGGCTCCCGCATTTTTTTGACCCGCTTGCAATATTTGATACATTAATTGCACTGCTTAGGTTTCACGCCGAAAATTGCAGATCTGAAAGGCGGCATATGAAATCATGCCCAGAAGAGGCATGAAAAATCATATGTGATGTCTTTGCGAAATGTGTAGGTCTTGTGCAGACGAGGGAGGGGCCGGACCAGCCACCGGGGGCGAAATTACCTCGGCGGCATGCATGATACAATAGTTTAAATCCACAGGAAATTGCATGATGCCGGAAACCCTCGGGAGGTGGCACAACGTCATCACATGCCCCCTGTAGGTCGTAGTAAAAGTTTGGCCACGTTTCGAATAGGCCTCCCCTGAAGCCGCTTATAAACTACACAATCTCCGAGGTAGTCTCTGGGTACTGAGAGGGAATGTGTCGGGTTTGTGAAGGAAGTGCGGGTCCTATTACTCCTTTGGCCTCGAAACTTCTCGTGGTCCCAAAGGATGCCATCGAATAACACGTGCCAGCCCCCCGCATTTTTCGGACACGCTTGCAATATTTGAGACAATTATTGCACTGCTAGGGTTTCAGCGTCGGAAATTGCAGATTTGCAAGGCGACACATGAAATCATGCCCAGAAGCGGCATGGAAAATCCTATGTGACGTCTTTTCAACATGCATATGCCTTGTGCAGTTGAGGGAGGGGATGTCCCATCCACCGGGGGCGAAATTACCTTGGCAGCATGCCTGCTCCAATCGTTTTGAATCCTCGGAAAAGCGTATGATGCCGGAAACCCTCGGGAGGTGGCACAACGTCATCACATGGCCCCTGTAGGTTATGGTAAAAGTTTGGGCGCGTTTGAAACGGGCCCTCCCCGGAGCCGCTTGTAAACTACACCATCTCCGAGGTAGTCTCTGGGTACCGAGAGGGAACATGTCGAGTTTGTGAAGGAAGTGCAGGTCATGTTGCTCCTTTGGCCTCGAAACTTCTCGTGCTCTCAAAGAAGACCATCGAATGACATGTGCCTGGCCCTACATTTTTTCGGACCCGTCTGCAATATTTGAGACATTTATTGCACTACTAGGGTTTCAACACTGGAAATTGCAGATCTGCAAGGCAGCACATGAAATCTTGCCCAGAAGTGGCATGGAAAATCCTATTTTTTGTCTTTGCGGCATGTGTAGGCCTTGTGCAAACGAGGGAGGGGCTGGCCCGGCCACCGTCTTACTTCGCTTTGCCGAGTGCCCGTGTTTTAGTTGTCGGCGAAGAGCCAAGCACTCTGCATAGAGTGATTTTTCAGTAGTGACTTTTGCATGTGATCCTAATATGGGTATGCTAGGGGGTTGGAAGAGTACAAGGCCATCAAATTATTGAAGTGGCGTTAAATTCAGGGTTTCAAAAATAAGACCCATGAAAACTAGTTGGGAGAAAATGGGTGAGAAAGATGTAATAATGAAATAGTAAAGATAAATGCATTGAAAATCATTTTAAACCAATTTCATGTAAATGTCATGGGTTGCAAAAAATATGCAAAAATGTAAGCCTTGTGCTTTCATTGGGCACACGGCTTATATACCATGTAAGCCGGGGGCTATACTAGGGCACACGGCTTATATACCATGTAAGTCGAGTGCTATCTAAGGGCACACGGCTTATAGGCTGCTCCGTGACGGCGCCGTCAGCCACCTCCGTTGTAGACACGTGGCAGATGTCTTTGCCAACCGTGAGCTGTAAGCCGAGTGCTTTTTTCAGTAGATGCCGTGTGCTCCCTATAAGCCGAGAGCTTTTTTACAACACTCGGCTTATAAATGGCCATAAGCCGAGTTCTTTCTATTTGCCGGGTGTTTTTTTTCTAGACTCGGCTTAGAGGAACATAAGCCGAGTACCCGAAAAATAGCTCACGGCTTATAGGCTAACACACGGGAAAACAGGATTTTCCTGTAGCGTGCAGGCCGCTTGCACGTCAAGGGAGGATACATGAGCACCGCGCCTCACGAGCCTTCACTAGTTCAAGAAACCCCTCACCTCCTGGACTTGTTCGGGCATCGTGACCTGCCATTCCAATGACAACTGAGGCATGCGCGGGACTAGGCCCCACCGACGCAGAGCACAAAGGCAAGCAAAAGAAAACTAAGCATGGAAACAAAACTCGCGGACCACAAGCAGTTATTACAAGCATCAAGTCTTAGCAGAATGAAATCATTGTCTCACGCCTCCACGAGGCAGAATCAGTCTATTGCAGAAAGATAGGGAGGAGCTTCAAGGAGCATGGTCGTCACCGCCGCTGTTGTCGCCCGTCTCAGGCCCGACGGGATCCTGGACGCTGCTGCCGGAAAACTTCTTGAGCAGGGCGGTCACGTGGCTTCCCACAGCTTCCGCCAGGGCCTCGCGATACTCCTCAAGGACGGGGCCTATCACCTCAGAGCATCTCCAACGGGCGCTGAAAAAGGCGCGCGCGCGCGCTAAATCGGCGTTTTCGCGCGCGCGGGAAAAAAACCGCGCTCCAGCGGCGGCGGGAAAGACGCGCGCGCGGGAACCGCTTGCGCGCGCGCGCGAAACGGCGGCCTCCCGCGCGCCTTTTTTGCGGCGGCGCGCCCCGCGCGTGCTATAAAACGCCGCGCGCCCGAACGCCTCGCTGCACCTCTCCCTCTCCCTCTCTCCTCCTCTCTCTCGCGCCCGCCGATCCCTACCGCCGCATCGGCGCACCGCCGCCGCACCGGAGCACCGCCGCCGCACCGGAGCACCGCCGCCGCCCCCGACGCGCCACCATGCCGCCGCGCCGCCGTTCTTCCTCGGGCTACCGCGGCGTCCGCGAGCGCCCGAACGGCGGCGGTTTCTACGCCGAGATACGCTCCGGCGATCTCCGGCTCCCCCTCGGCACGTACGAGACGGCGCACGAGGCCGCCCGGGCGTACGACGCGGCGGCGTGGCGCCTAGGCAGGCCGCGTCGTCAGATGAACTTCGACGACGCCCGCACCCTCGAGCAGGCGTTGGAGCTCGCCCCGCCGCCTCGTCTGCACACCACGCGAGATCGTGCGGAGCACACGGCGGCGCAGAACCGCCTCCTCGTCGCCCAGGAGGACGAGCGACGCATGGCGGAGTGGCGCCGCCTCCACCCGGAGGACGTCGTCGTCGAGCATCAGTTCTGGGAACGTCGCCGCGAGGACAGGCGTCGTCGGAGGGAGTTGGTGTGTCAGCAGACCGCCATCCGCGATGCCGGCGGCCAATCCATCTTCACTGATGAAGATGACCGCTGGTTCGACATTTGGCTGTCGACCTCCTCCGACGACAACAACGAAGGCGATGATGATGACTGGAGCGATTAGTTTTTTTATGTTTTCGAACTATATATCTATCTATCTAGAACTATCTATCTATGTTTTATCTATGTTTTATTATTAGAACTATGTTTTTTATCTATGTTTGAACTATCTATCTTTGTATCTTTTTATTTTAATGCAATTTTAGTATGAAAAAAAAAGTGTGCGCGCGCTGTATTTTTTGGGCACCACTGGAGCAGCACGCGCGCGCTGTAAAATAGCGCTGCTGCTGGAGCCAGCACTGCGCGCCGCGACAAAACAGGCGTTGCGCGCGCGCTATATGGTTTTTTTGGGCGCGCCGCTTAGCGCGCCTGTTGGAGATGCTCTCACCAAAGTCGAAGTCGGGATTGCGGTGAAGGAGGTAGCTGAAGACACAGGTCGCCGCCATGAAAAAAAGGCCACGGCACTCCTCCTCCAGGATGTTGTCCACCTTCCAGGCCACGTCCTCAAGCTCTTCCGCGAGCTTGGAGGAGAGCTCCACATAGCCGATGCCGGGGACTACAATAGGAGCCTCGAGCTCCTCCCTGCATATGGAAAACAGGGCTTCACGGGCCCTGAGCTCAAGGGGGGAGAAGGCAGCAAGGTCTGTCGCTGCCTTCGCGTCGGCGTCGGCTTGAATCTTCTTTTCTCGGGAATCCAACTTCGTGTTCGCCTCGGAGACGTGCTGGGAGCGAGCTTCTTGGGCCTCAATCACTTCACGACGTAGCGTCTCTAGATGCTCGCATTATGTCGCCTTCTCAGCGGCCACTCTTGCTAGCTCAAAGTCACGGTCTGCGAGCTTCGCCTCGTGGGCCTTGAGGTTGTCCTCTCGTAGCTAGAGTTGTTGTGCCTGCGCGGCCTGATCGTCATGCAGCGCCTTCAGGCTGGCTTCCGCTTCTTCGCAGTGCTTGATGGATGTCTTCACCTCGGTGAGTGCGCCATCGCGGGCCGCCTTCGCCTAGGTGGCCTCCTCCTTGATCTCCACAATGGTGGCGGCGTTCTCGGCATGAGCTTTATCGGAGGCAATCCCAAGCTGGCGCCACTTCGTTGCAAGCCTAACCCGCTCACGGGTGAGGCACACCTTCGCGTCCTGAAGGTCCGCCTCGAACGGGTCGAGCATGGCCCGAGCATCTTCCGGAGCCCCGCACCTAAGTAGATCGATGCAGCTCACGAGGGCGAGGGCCTACCGGCCTAGTGAGGAGGCGACCCTCGATGTTCGCCCTCGCCGTGGCCGGAGGAGCCTTGGCAACCCCCACCAGAGGCTCGGGGGGCTCAGGATCCTCCCCCACGCCCGGCTCTCATGGCGCGTCGAGGAGGATTGTCGCGTCGACCCCTAGGCCTCGGGAGCGAACGTGGCCCGAGGCTGCCCAGCGGCACGCCCCGCGACGTGCTCAATCACTAAGAATGAGGTGGGCGGCAGAAGTTGGGACTCCTCCTCCTTGCCCGTTAGCCGGGCCCCGATGGCTTGAATGGACGGCACCAGAGACATCGGGGGCTGGGCCAATGCGGTCTTGGCAATCTGGCATTCCCGCGGGGTCGGGGAAGCGTTGGGCGTCGCTACAGCGCATGCGCGCCCTGCCGCGGCGACGCCCGAACGCCAAAGCATGGTGCCTGGCCGATGAAGAGCGTCCACGCATCCGTTGAAGCCGTGGCCAAATGTTGATATCGCCTGCGAGACGGGCGGGAACTTTGCCCCTGCAGTTGCCTTCTTCTTCTTCTTCTTCTCCTCGCCGCCGCAGGGCTCCTGCATGCTTGAGAAGTCAGCATAGCTAGGAGGGTCGTGCCTGTGCGGTGGAAGGATGGACCGGTGCACTTAGTCATCCTGGGCGTACCACTTCCTCTTCTTTTCGGTGGCTAACAGCCCGCCGTCGTCACCCTCATGCGCCCTCATGGCGCGGCTAGTAGGGTGCTCACCACGTTTCTCAGCGAGCCTGGTCGGGTCCTTCTCCTTCCCCTCCTTGGGTGCTGAAGGGGATCCCAGAGAAGATTCCATCACGGGAGAAGCAGACGTGGTCACCCCGATGGGAGCGCTTGCTACTGGAGGCTGGGAGGCCTGCGCACAGATCTCCGCTCCTCCCACCTTGGCTGCAGGCTGAGGCACTCCTTCAGGTGTTGCGTCCACGTCGTCATCATCGTCTTCGAAACCATGCAATGAACGGCGGTAGCGAGGTGAAGGCACACGCCCGGTGTCCTCCTCCTCCTCCCCTTCCGTGGCCTCCAAGTCCTCGTTGTCTTCGTCCTCTCTAGAGGATACTACCGCCGTCGAGGAAACCGCATATGGGCCAACGCGTTTGCTCGGATCGAGCCCCACTCGTCAAAGGTGGGCATTCCCGAGACCAACTCCGCCACGTCCTCAAAGACGTACAGCGGAGACGCGGCGTCCTGGGGGTCGTCGGGGAGAAGGCCGAGCAGGGTGTTCAGGACCCCATCCAGTTCCTCTGGTGTCAAACCGGGGCCATGTAGCCTCATCGCGTCCCCAGCGTTGGAGTATATATTCCCATATGGGCTGTGAGCGCGCCTGGAGCAGGGAAACGCACAGCCCCAGGTCATTGATGATCATCGCTCTCGTCAGCCTCGCGTGATCGTGCGAGGCTATCCGGTCCAAGACAAGCTTCGCCCTCAGGTCGACGAGCCTCTTGTGGCTCCACTCGGGGCTTCGCTCAAGAGGACCACAGGGGTCGCTCGGCGCGCGTCCATGAAGACCCATCCCTGCTGGTAGCCCTTAGCCTTCTTCCAGTCTTCAGGTGGCCGCCCCGCTCATGACATCAATGATGGATCCACACGTGGAGCGCTGGTTCTGGGCGGAGAACCTTAGGCTAAAAAAGGGGTAGAACAGCACCACGGAGGGCCTCACGCCCACAAAGGCCTTGCAGTAAAAGGCCAAGATAGCCAGGAGAAGGACAGAGTTGGGCTGAAGGTGCAGGGCTTGGATTTGGTAATGGGAAAGGATGGCGTAGAAGAAATCAAAGAATGGAAGACCCAACCCGACGTAGATGATGTAGAGGAAGAAGGGGTAAACGGATTCCCCCAAGCCGCTCCACGCCACCGATCCCGGCCAGATTTGGGTCTCCTTCCCCTTGTTGTGGTCGCCAGCTATCAGTGAAAGTATCGGGCCGAGGCCCTCCTCATCAGTGATGGAGGAGGCCAGGAGCGCTGGCCCGACGGCCGGGGAGCTTGGTGCTGGGGCGGGAGGCTTCAGCTTCTTGGCGATGGGTGCCATTTGAGCACCGCGGGCGGCGACAAAGTGGAGAAGGACCCACGCCTGAGATTGGATCGGGAAGAGTCTTGCGCGAAGAAAGGGCGACGCGGTAAGGTAGATGCAAGGCGAAGGAGCAGTAATGATGACATGCGCAGCGCTTGCCATGCTTTATGTCAGCCTGGACGGTTGACGAGGCGCCTTGGAAAGTGGGGAAGTCCCGCACCCCGTTGTGCAACATGCGTCAGGCCTGGCCTGCAGGCGGTAGGGACCTGCGGCGTTTCGCCCCTCCTCTCCAGGCAGGTTGTACTAGACGGCCCGGGGGCTACATTCGGGCCACTAGGACAGGGGGTACCATGGCCCGTCTGCATGCGGCCCATCGGACGGCGCATCACCTGGGCCTCATGTGCGACCCATCTTGGGGCCATTAAGGTCAGCCCTCAAGAGGACCCCCCCCTCCTCACGAGGCGCGTGCCGTCAGGCGTCGCGGATGGCTTTGCGAGGCCCTCTCATGAGGCTGCTTCACGAGCCAGCTTCCTGGTACGTCTTCAATGTATCTATAATTTTTTTATTGTATCATGCTATTATATTATCAACTTTGGATGTTTTATATGCATTAATATGATATTTTATATTGTATTTGGGACTAACTTATTAACCTAGAGCCCAGTGCCAGTTTCTTTTTTTTGTTTTTGAGTTTCGCAGAAAAGGAATATCAAAGGGAGTCCAAACGGAATAAAACTTTCGCGATAATTTTTCTTAGACTAGAAGACACATGTAGGACTTGGAGTCCAAGTCAGAGAGTTCTCGAAGCGATGACAAGCCAGGGGGCGCACCCTAGGGGGCGCGCCCCTAGGGCTTGTGGCCCCCTCGGAGACCCCCTGACCCCCTTCTTTGGCTTATAAATACAGAAATATTACAGAAACCCTAGAGGCATCCACGAAAATATTTTTCCACCGCCGCAGGTTTCCGATCTCGTGAGATCCCATCTGGAGGCCTTTTCCGGTACTCTGCTGAAGGGGGACTCGTTCACGTAGGGCTTCTACATCAACCTTGTTGCCTTTCCGATGATGTGTGAGTAGTTTACCACAGACCTACGGGTCCATAGCTAGTAGTTTGATGGTTTGTTCTCTAACTTTGATCTTCAATACAATGTTCTCCTCAATGTTTTTGGAGATTTATTCGATGTAATCTTCTTTTACGATGTGTTTGTCGAGATCTGATGAATTGTGGATTTATGACCGGATTATCTATGAATATTATTTGAATCTTCTCTCAATTATTATATGCATGATTTGATATCTTTGTATTTCTCTTCGAATTATTGGTTTGGTTTGGCCAACTAGATTGGTAGTTCTTGCAATGGGAGAGGTGCTTAGTTTTGGGTTCAATCTTGCGGTGTCCTCACCCAGTGACAGAAGGGGTAGTGAGGCATGTATTGCATTGTTGCTATCAAGGATAAAAAGTTCGGTTTTATATCATATTGCTTGTGTTTATCCCTCTACATCGTGTCATCTTGCTTAAGGTGTTACTCTGTTCTTATGAACTTAATACTCTAGATGCATGCTGGATAGCCGTTGATGTGTGGAGTAATAGTAGTAGATGCAGAATCGTTTCGGTCTACTTGTCACGGATGTGATGCCTATATTCATGATCATTGCCTTAGATATCGTTATAACTTTGTGTTTTTCTGTCAATTGCTCGAAGGTAAAATTGTTACCTACCGTATGCTTTATTTGAGAGAGAAGCCTTTAGTGAAATCTCTGGCCCCGGGTCTATTTTACATCTGTTATCTTCATATCTATAAAACCAAAAACCCAAAAATACCTTTTTGCAATTATTTTGTTTTTCAATTTATTTTAATTTTTACTTTAGTTTTAAATATGTCTTTATCAGATCTCACTCTTGTTCGTGACATTGAAGGGATTGACAACCCCTTTTCGCATTGTGTGCAAGTGTTTGTTAGTTTGTGCAGGTGCATATATTTGGGACTTGCTTGTACCTCCTACTGGATTGATACCTTGGTTCTCAAACTAAGGGAAATACTTATCTCTACTTTGCTGCATCACCCTTTCCTCTTCGAGGGAAAAATCAATGCAATGTAAAGAAGTAGCAGGAAGAATTTCTGGCGCCGTTGTCAGGGAGGTCTACATCAAGCCTACCAAGTACTTGTCATAAACTCTCATCTCTTGCATTTACATTATTTTCCATTTGCCTCTCGTTTTCATCTCCCCCACTTCTAAAACGTTTTCAGAAAATCACAAAAATATTTGCCTTTTTATTTACCCTTATGTCTTACTTGGTTTGTTTGCTCGTTTGCTTGGCATAATTGTGTTTATTCGAATTCAGCATGAAAGTGTTATGGATCCTCATCCACTTGCTAATCTTTTTAAAATATCCAATTATGATAAACCAATTTCTAGTGAGTCGAGTGCACTAGAATATGTTAACGAGGTTTTGCTTGAAATTCGTGAATGTGAAAATTGTGAAGAAGTGTTAAAACAAATTTATAAAGTGATTCATGATAGTTCCTTAAATGAAAAGCATGATTGCAATGATGTTATTATAAATTCTATGGGTGACAATTGAGCTAATAATATGCAAAATCCTAAGCTTGGGGATGCTAATTTTGCTATGTCTACTACATGTTGCAACGATCATGATTGGGGTGATTCTTCTTACGATCTTGACAAATTATTTAAACCCCATGATGAATATGAGATTTACAATAATGGTTGCCATAATATTGAAACTGGGTTTGAAATAATGTCAACTTTTGATCCCACTAGTTTGGAGATTGATCAATCTTATGATTGTTTTTATAAAAGTGGGCTTGGAGAAGCAATAACTTTGTTCTATGTTAATCCCGCTATTTTAAATGAGTGTCAAGTTTGCACACATATGGATCATGTAGAGAATATTTTATGTGATAGCTATATTGTCGAATTTGAATATGATCCTACATGCAATTATTATGAGAGGGGGTATATGGTTGTAGAAATCTTCATTTTACTAAATTACCTCTCGTTATGTTGAGATTGCTATTGTTTCTTTCTTCTTCCTTGCTTATGCTAGAAATTGATTGGCTTGATAATTTGGTTGCTTATAAAATTCCTATGCATAGGAAGTATGTTAGACTTAGATTGGTTTGTCACGTGTTTTATGATGCTCTCTTTGTGCTTCAGTTCTTATCTTTCATGTGAGCATCATTGAAACCTCAATACCTAGCTAAAAGGTTTTAAAGAAAAGCGCTTCTTGGGAGACAACCCAATATTTTTATTTTCTGTTATGAATAAATCTATCATCTAGCCTTTGGTTAGATGTGTTTTCAAATTTTAATTTAGTGTTTGTGCCAAGTAAGACGTTTGGGATTATTTGGAAGATAATAGATTGGTTTTGTATGGAAAATAGAAACTTTTGCGTCCAGTGTCAGAATTATTTCTAGTTGATGGAACGTGAAAAGACTCTGAATTGTTTACACGTTTTTTATCTACAAATTTCCCATGGTGTCCTAATTTTTCGGAATTTTTAGAGATGCAGAAGTTTGTTTATTTTGATAGACTTTATTTCCATCAACTAGAATATTTCCTTTGTTTCAAAATAAACTTTATTTCCAGAAAAATTTCCATCAACTAGAATATTCATCCAATTTCCAGGAAATAAAGTCTATCAAAATAAACAAACAACACAAAGGTAATATTCAAGGACAACGAAGCATCTAAGCTTGGGGATTCCCCGGATGGCATCCCCTCTTTCATCTTCAATCCATCGGTAAATTTACTTGAGGCTATATTTTTATTCACCACATGATATGTGTTTTGTTTGGAGAATCATGTATTATTTGAGTCTTTGCTTTTTAGTTTTCCACAAGCATCCTTGATGTACACACATTTTGAGAGAGACACGCATTAATCATGAATTTATTAGAATACTCTATGTGCTTCACTTATATCTTTTGAGCTAGGGTAGTTTCTCTGGTGCTTCACTTATATCTTTTTTTAGCACGGCGGTGATGTTTATTTTGAAGAAATTTATGAACTCTAGTGCTTCACTATATTATTTTGAGAGTCTCTAAACAGCATGGTAATTTTCTTGGGTTATGAATTTAGTCCTAACATGATAGGCATCCAAAGAGGGTATAATAAAAACTTTCATAAGGAGTAGTGAATTTATGAGAAGTTTGATTCCTTGCAATTGTTTTGATATATTGAGATGGTGATATTAGAGTCATTCTAGTAGCAATTTGTGTGGTTAAATAAATAATTGGGTTAATGTTTGTGATTCCCGTAGCATGCATGTATGGTCTTCTAGTTATGTGATGAAGTTGGAGCGCGATTTATCCTTGATTGTGTATCTTGGTGTGAAAGTCAGGAGCGCGCGATGGTTAACTCATCTCCCCTAGGATCATGCATAGTAGTACTTTGCTTCGAGGGCTAATAAACTTTTTTCCATGAGTATGTGAGTTATTTATGACTAATGTTGAGTCCATGGATTATACGCACTCTCATCCTTCCACCATTGCTAGCCACTCTAATACCGCGCAGCTTTCTCCGGTGCATAAAACCACCTTATACCCTTCCTCAAAACAGACACCATACCTACCTATTATGGCTTTTCCATAGCAATTTCGAGATATATTACCATGTAACTCCATCGTTTCGTCATCATGTTCGAGTTACCATCGAGTTGTAATTTTGAGTTGTAAGTAAATAAAAGTGTGATCATCATTATTAGAACATTGTCCCATGTGAGGTTATGAATAAATTGGCCAAAAGAGTCTCCAAAAAAAGAGAAAATAAAAAAGGACAAAAAAAGAAAAGAGACTACAAAAAAAAGGGAGTCTCCAAAAAAGAGAGAAAAAGAGAGAAGGGACAATGTTACTATCCTTTTCCACACTTGTGCTTCAAAGTAACACCATGTTCTTCATTGTAGAGAGTCTCCTATTTTGACACTTTCATATATTACAAGTGGGAATTTTTCATTATATAACTTGGCTTGCATATTCCAACGGTGGGCTTTCTCAAATGCCCTAGGTCTTCATGAGCAAGCAAGTTGGATGCATACCCACTTAAATTTCTTTTGAGCTTTTATACACTTATAGCTCTGGTGCATCCGTTACATGGAAATCCCTACTCACTTACATTGATATCGATTGATGGACATCTCCATAGTCCATTGATTTGCCTAGTTGATGTGAGACTTTCTCCCTACTTTTGTATACTACCACCTTCTATTCCACCCATAGTGATATGTCCATGGCTCATGCTCATGTATTGCGTGAAGAGTTGAAAAAGTATAAGAATGTAAAAGTATGAATACAATTGTTTGACTGACACCTGGGTGGGCATGATTTATTCTTTGTGCTAAGAAGAGGGGGCATAACGATAATATATGATTTTGTAGGGATAACTTTCTTTAGCCATGTTATTTTTGAAGCTTCATAATTTTCTTTCTAGTATGCTTGAAGTATAATTGTTGTGATATTAATGAACTTTTGTTTTGAATCATATGGATCTGAACATTCATGCCAAATAAAGAAGAAATGCATTGCTAAATATGTTAGGTAGCATTCCAAATCAAAAATTCTGTTTTTATCATTTACCTACTCGAGGACGAGTAGGAATTAAGCTTGGGGGTGCTCGATACGTCTCCAACGTATCTATAATTTTGATTGTTCCATGCTATTATATTATCAACTTTGTATATTTTATATGCATTAATATGCTATTTTACATCATTTTTGGGACTAACTTATTAACCTAGAGCCCAGTGCCAGTTTCTGTTCTTTCGTTCTTTTGAGTTTCGTAGAAAAGGAATATCAAACGGAGTCCAAACGGAGTAAAATTTTTGCGATGATTTTTCTTCGACCAGAAGACACATGTATGACTTGGAGTCCAAGTCAGAGAGTCCTATAGGCGACGACAAGCAAGGGGGCGCGCCCTAGGGGGCGCGCCCTAGGGGCGCCCCTAGGGCTTGTGGCCCCCTCAGAGACCCCCTGACCCCCTTCTTTGGCCTATAAATACAGAAATATTCTAGAAACCCTAGAGGCATCCATGAAAATACTTTTCCACCGTCGCAGGTCTCTAATCTCGTGAGATCCCATCTGGAGGCCTGTGTAGGTACTTTGCCAGAGGGGGGCTCGATCACGGAGGGCTTCTACATCAACATTGCTGCCCTTCCGACGATGTGTGAGTAGTTTACCACAGACCTATGGGTCCATAGCTAGTTGCTTGATGGCTTCTTCTCTCTCTTTGATCTTCAATAAAATGTTCTCCTCGATGTTCTTTGAGATCTATTCGATGTAATCTTCTTTTGCAGTGTGTTTGTCGAGATCCGATGAATTCTGGATTTATGAACAGATTATCTATGAACATTATTGAATCTTCTCTGAATTTTTACATGCATGATTTGATATCTTTGCGTTTCTCTTATAATTATTAGTTTGGATTGGCCAACTAGATTGGTAGTTCTTACAATGGAGAGGTGCTTAGTTTTGGGTTCAATCTTGCGGTGTCCTCACCGAGTGACAGAAGGGGTAGCGAGGCACGTATTGCATTGTTGCCATCAAGGATAAAAAGATGGGGTTTATATCATATTGCTTGAGTTTATCCCTCTACATCATGTCATCTTGCTTAAGGCGTTACTCTGTTCTTATGAACTTAATACTCTAGATGCATGTTGGATAGCGGTCGATGTGTGGAGTAATAGTAGTAGATGGAGAATCTTTCGGTCTAATTTTCATGGACGTGATACCTATATTCATGATCATTGTCTTAGATATTGTCATAACTTTGCACTTTTCTATCAATTGCTCGACGGTAATTTGTTTACCCATTGTTTGCTTTATTCAAGAGAGAGGCCTCTAGTGAAACCTATGGCCCCCGGGTCTATTTTACATCTATTTTTTCATATCTATAAAACCAAAAACCGAAAAATACCTTGCTGCAATTATTTTGTGTTCACTTTACTTTACTTTTTACTTTAGTTTTAAATATATCTCTATCAGTTCTCACTCTTGTTCGTGACGTTGAAGGGATTGACAACCCCTTTTCCGCGTTGTGTGCAAGTGTTTGTTAGTTTGTGTAGGTGCATATATTGGGGACTTGCTTGTACCTCTGTCACGCGCAAGATGCAATTCTATCCCGATCATGTGATAACCTCATGATTGGGGACAACCGCATTTCGGGCACTTAGCAAGATGGATATCATTACATCGTACCATTACATAAATAGATGGGATATATACAAAAGGAATACAAGTTCCACATGAATACATCAAACATCATATACAAGAGGGACATCCAACTACGGATGGAAACATGAAGAGCACAAATGACAATCACGCAGCTAGCCCAGGCTGCCGACCAGGAACCTATCCCCTAAACAAAGAAGAAGCAGGAGAAGAAGAACTCCAACACCAGTAAACATCGCTCTCACGTCATAGTCATCACATAACATGTACCTGCAGCTGTTGTTGTAGTATTTGTGAGCCACGAGGACTCAGCAATCCCATAACCTTGGGTATCAAGACTAGCAAAGCTTAATGGGTATGGAAAGGATAAGTGGTGAGGGTGTAGCAAGCGACTAAGCATTGTATGGTGGCTAAGTTACGATTCCAAGAGAAAGATGAGAAGCTATGCAAACAGTCGTCAACTAGTAATGATCGCTAAGTGATCATGAACTACCTACGAGTCAAACATAACCCCATCATGCTCTCTTCCCGAACTTACTCGAAAAGAGACGATCACGGTTACTCATACGGTTGGTGTATTTTATTTCAGGTTTAGTGTCAAGTTCTCTATACTCGGATATTAACAACTTGCAATCTGCCACATAACCGTGGGCACGGCTTTTGAAAGATCAAAACACTGCAGGGGTGTCCCAACTTAGCCCATCAAAAGCCCTCATAATTAGCAGAGGTAAAACCGCCATCTTTGGGACAACTAGATCAGACTCGGAATCCCGGTGCACAAGACATTTTGACAATGGTAAAAACAAGTCCAGCAAGACCTCTTGGCGTGCCGACACCCTGATAGTAGCCGCGTGTATCTCGTCTCCGGCCATGACCGAATGAGAAGTATGTATAGCAACCGAAGACCCCAGATAACTGGGTGGCACCGCAAGTGGCTCTGTTTTGGACCAACACTCATGAGGAGCACTGGACCGGGTTATAAATTAAGTCCTTGGGATCAGAAAAGTCCCTATACAAGTTTTAGTTATTAGGAAAATGGTAAAACCAATGTTGGGCCTTGCTGGAGGATCCTTATTCAAAGAGAACTGTCAAGGGGGGCATAAACCCCAACCACATTAGGAACGCAAAATCAAGGAACATAACACCGGTTTAACAGAAACTAGGGCGCAAGTGTGGAACAAAACACCAGGCAAAAGGCCGAGCCTTCCACCCTTTACAAAGTATATATGTGCATTAATTAAACATAAGAGATATTGTGATATCCAAGTTATCCATTTTCCAACATGGAACAAACTGCAACTACACCTGCAACTAGCAACGCTATAAGAGGGGCTGATCTAAGCGGTAACATAGCCAAACAATGGTTTGCTGGGATGGTGAAAAGGTCAGGGGTTGTTTCATGGTATTTTGGGGAGGCTAGATAAACAAGTGGTAGGAAGTGCGACATAGCGATAACATCGAGACAACTAGCATAGCAAAGATAGTTGTGAGATCCAAGGTAATGGTCATCCTGCCTGAAATCCCGCTAGGAAGAAGATCGAGACAATGAAGAAGATGAACGTGCGTAGATGAACCAAGTGTAGTCAAACGAATCCTCAACCTCGCAACGAAACCGGAACTAACGAGAAGAAGCACAACCGGAAAGAAGCAAACAACATGGTAAACACACAACACATAAACATGAAATAATGCTCAACCAATTATGATGCATGACAAGGCTACATAAAGCTACACATGGCAAGAGATGATGCATATAAGAACATCACATCAAAGCTAGTTTAAATGAGGCCAGAAACAACATATAACAATTCTGGCAAGTCCCAATATGCAAATTTCAAAATTGGTCCAGAGTTAATAACACATTATTTTAAAGTGCTTAAACAGTAAGTTAACATACACCATGATGATCTACATGATTTTCTAGTCAAGTTACATATAAAGTTCATTTAATTCGGAACTACGGCCTAGAAGATATGAGCAAAACAAGTTAAGCATGGCATTGATACAAAAATGCATTCAAACATCAAGCACGCACTCTCAAAACATGGATGCAACATGACATTACGAATCTACACACAAAACCAAGCAAGTTTCACATAGAGCATGCACCAATTGGAGCCACGGTTCAACACATACACATGAAACAAGTTTAAAGGACAAGTTGTCCAAAACAGCAACTAGGCATATTACAAGCATCACAATAACATGCTACAAGAACAAGATAGGCACAAACATGATATGCACTCAAATTACAGATTACATGCTTCCAATATCATCAAGGTTCAGGTTCATAGACATCAATATTAAACCAACAAGAACAAAGCAACAAGCAACTTTATAAGATAGATTAGAACTTAGTGAAAAACTGGGCATACATGTGAGCAGAGTTAACATGATGACATGTTGGAGGCATGAAACAAATATGCTACAGTGCAAGATCATGGCAAACAAAAGCATGGCTGCTAGTCCATAACGTGGAGCTCAAATAACATAACATGGCATATACATAGAAGCAACATGTTCATGGCATTCCTCAAGACAAGATGCAACCATGAAATAGGAGATTCTCAGACTGGGTGGAAATCTGGGAATGCAAAATAGTAACATTATGATGCTGAATTTGGAGGCACATAACAGCAATCATAGCAATGTTAATAAACATTCAAAGGTCATGAACAAGTAGTATGCATGGCATACTTCCAAACAAACCAAAAGCACAATTTATAAGATGCATAGATTGATTACAATGAGCTTTGCAAAAAGGAACATGTTGTTAACAGACTGGCAGTTATATTTTCAAGCAATTTGAGAGCATGAAAAGAACAAGCTACAGTAGGTCATAATTGCAAACAAAGACATCTCCAGATTACATGAACTTCAAAACATGCTCATTGGACATCTCCAGATTTGCATAGACTTGAAGGTAGCCTAAAGTAAATATGGCATCACAATATAACAGCTTCAGACTTAGCAGAAAATACTAAGTCTCTGAAAATAGCAAACAACGAGTAAGTTACTTTGCAAGATTGTTCCAATCAACACAGGGCATATCAGGATAAATGAATTACACCATTGCAAAGAGGACATGATTCTGCTCCTACAACATGTAGGCATGTTGCTTAAACAAAATTCACACAAAAATATATGAAAATGACAAAATGACAAGTTATATTAGTTTTCAGCAGTTTAGAGCAACATGCACTTTTGCAATAGGGATTAGCATGTCAAAATGCACCCTAACATGAATGCAAAGCACACCACAATGTAGAGCATGAAGAGAAGAACATTTTGACATAACATACATTCCAAATGGATGAACATGCACAAAGTTACACCACTCCTGAAAATGCAACATGTTAAGAATTTTCAGGGACTTAGTCATTTTAGCAGGAAACAAAGTGAGCATCAGTTAACTAAAAAGCGCACGGGCGGGGTTTAGTGGGCTGCTCAGCATTGGGTCTGGCCTAGGAAGCAGAGGAGGCGAGCTAGGCTGGGGTCCTCACCAGACGGGCCAAGGCCCGTCGGCACTAGGTGTTGCTGGGCCTCGGGGCCCGCGGACGCTGGAGGCATAGTGCCCCTCCCGATCCGGCTGATCAAGGAGTCCGGCAGCGGCGGGACGACGACGAGGGCCTACTGCGGGGCGGATCGGCCCGGGCGTTCCCGGTAGAGGTGTCGATGCCATGCGCGGCGGCGGGGACAATGGGGCGATGCGCTGGCGAGATCGAGGGAGGACGGAGATGGAGCGGAGGCTGGCGGCGCCTTGGCTGCGGATAGCGAAGCGGCGTGGTGGCGGGGTTGGCGAGGTCCGGAGACGATGCTCGAATGGCGGCGGATCGGGGACACCAGAGGTGCGCGGGGAGACACTCGGGACGGAGGAGCGAGGCGGCGGGGGCGCACGGCGGCGGCGCGACCCCGGAGGTGCGTGGCGGCGGGGCACTTGGGGGCGGGGCAAGCTGCGGCTCGCGGGGGTGCTGTGTGGGTGGTTCGGCCCGGTTCAGGCCCAGGGCGTGCTCAGATCCGGGCCTCGGTGGGCCTGCGGTGCGAGGAGAGAGGAGGAGGCGAGGTAGCAGCTTGGGAGTGGGCTGGAGCAGCGTTGGGTGGCGGCGCGGCCACTCAGATGGCGCCAAGTGGCGAGACGGTTGTGGCTGGCGCCGGAAAATGAGGGGGAGGCGGCTGGATGTGGCTGGCGACGCAGATTCCGATGAGTGGGAGGCTAGGTGATTCCCAAAATGGCATGGGAGGCTGTATATATAGGGTCGGTGCTAGGGTTAGGGGGTCTTGGGGCAGTTTCGGACCGTACAATCTCGATCGTGTGGCTCTGAGTGGAAGAGGGGGTAGCTGGGCCATAGGTGGGCTGTGTAGAGGCATTGGGCTGGGAAGAGAAGGAAGAGAGAGGGGCCCGGCCACGGTTTTCGCAGATCGAAAAAGTGTGACATATAAACTAGCGATGGTGCCGCGTCGGATGACGGTTGGGCTATCAAAAAAACTCCGAATGCGATGAAACTTGACAGGCGGTCTACCTACACTATAATAATATTGCACGCCAACTTCATCCCATTCTGAGAACATTTTTATGCCACTTATAAAATAATATCTCGGAGGTGCCGCGGGCACGTTCGAGTGTGTCTGGGCTCAGAACAGATAACAGAGAGAACTGAGAGATGGGAAACTACAAACGGATGCAAGTTTTGAAAAACATGCAGATCAATGATATGGCAAAGTGCAGCACGCAAGCAAATGACATAGCAATGACAGCGAATAAGAGGAAGTCATCTGGCGCATCGGTCTCGGGGTCTAACAACACTCCCCTACTAACAAGAGATCTCGTCCCGATATCTTAGGAACAAGACGGAAGAGGAATATGAAGAACAAAGTTGCTCCTTGGAGAAAAGAGTGAAACCAAACAACCTTGAGAGGTTGAACAACTTGAATGAAAGAACAATATAGAGATGAATGAGATTGAGAAGCTTCGTTACAAAAGAGGAACATGGAATATTGCTAGAATCTTGATGGTTGAAAGACATGAAACAAAATCTTAACGAGCCAAAAGAATATGAAACTGCACCGATATAACGAGATAGCCAAGGAACAAGAATGAAAGAATTTGGAGAGCACTCCGTTTGAACATGGAAGGAATAGAACATGAACTCGAGAAGATGGAATAGTACTTGACAAGAGAAAGAACACAATACCTCCGGAACAAATTGAAAGAATGGAATGAAAAAAATGATAAGAGAACAACATCTTCCACCATGAATGAATTTGAAAGCATCCTTTGCAGGAAGGATTGAACGGAGTTGTTGAGAAAATCCACAACAAAAGAATAAGCTTGTTGTGGGCTTATGGAAAACATCTCAAAACTTGAGGTGAATTTTTACCACTACAAAATATTGATTAGCTGAGAAGAATGAAGAAATGCAAAACTCCACTTTCAAAGAATACGAAGAATTCTTTGCATCTCGAGGTGTAAGAAGAATACTTGAGCTAATCCACAATAATTTTGATGAATATTTGAAGAATGAATTAAATCATGAAGAAACACCATGAAGAACTCCGATGACAAAAGAATGATGAGATAGAAATGAAGGATGAAAGAATAATATTAAAGTCTTGTGATGATTTAGACGGAGGTTCCAACGAGATGGCCGAGGAAACTTTGAACTCCGGAGAAAAAAATATGAAACGCTTGGGACTAGAATTTATTCATCATGAACAAATACCAAAGGAAGGGACTACTCAACTTGATGAAAGAAGAATAAGAATTATGTTATGCTTATCATCCACCAATTAATTGATGTGAATCAATGGATTTGCATACTACTTATTAGCGTTGAAAAGGATTAAGTGGAGACATAGTGCAAAACTCAACAAAGTCTTCATGAAACACTGGTACGATTGGAAAGAACGAATGAATTGATATGATGACAAAGGAAAAAAAATCTTGAATGAACCACCATAAGAAATGAAATTGAGCGATAAAAGAGAACAAACCACCAGAAAGAATTAGAAAACGAACGAAAATACTTGAGGGAATTTAGATATAAGAGAATGAATAGATCGCAGACTGGTTAAAGAATACTTGAACGAAGCACCGGAAGAATATGGAGACGAACGAAGAGGCATCAATTCAGAATAGTTGGAGGATGAAGTTGAAAACTGAGAACAAAGAAACCTTCTGAAATGATGGCCTTCGAAGGATCACAATGGAAACAATTCATGAAATACTTTGGATGTGAATCAAAAGAATTTGTGACAGTCCGAACAATTTGGGGATAACATCCAGCTTGAACAACGAATAGTCGAGAGAATGGACAAGATTTAGAGAAACTTTTCTTCGGTCTTCAAATGTTGAGAATGACGACGAGAAACACCACCAAAATTCTTGAGATACTCCGGACGAATGAAAAGAGGAAAAGGTTGAACCAACGATGAAAAGAATTTGAAATCAATCTTGGAGAAGGCATATGACTCATGGAATCCATACTTATGTCACACTTTGAAAATAATTTGGGAATAACTCCGAAAAATTAGAAGAGTCGGGTAAGATCTTGGGAAAGACGTTTGGGTTAGGGCTCACTGAAAAGAAAACACTTGGGAAGGGTTGTCTAAATGAGAAATGATGCACGGGAACGATTCAAAGACTTGAATGAGGTGACAACCTCAAATTAATTTGAACACAAACACGAATTTTCTGAGATGTCTTCGTAACTCTGGAACGATTAAATGAAGAGAGGTGAACGAGCAAGGGAAATATATTTGAGCCAAGGAAAAGAATATGATCAGCACTGAATACTTGAATTGAATCCACCGACAAAGAAAAAGAGATGAGGAATGATGAACTGGACGAGGATTCACCAGTTGAAACAATTGAGGAAAGAATGCTAAGGCTTTGCACTAGTAGGATGGATACTCAATTAAGGGTTCCGGCTCGGAGAAGAAAAAGGGTGGGCGTGTGGGAAAAGAAAGACAACTCCGGACATGGAAACAACGTCATTGAGAAAGAACTGAGGATTGATCTTGCAAAAATCAAAGAGGGTCGAATCAACTTTACGAGAATTGCACCGGATAAAAAGGTTGACATCACCACGATCGGAAAACTAGCTTCATGATCCTAAAGAAAATATGAAGGGGAAGAGGAGTAATTCAAAACACCTACGTCAAGATTCCTCACCGGAGCGACGAAGGGGTTGAGGAGTAAAAATAATTCCTACTCTTCGATATAACTAGACTCCAGAAATAGTTTTCTTCTAGACTCGACAACGGCCAAACTACGATCGAACAAGGGGGATCCTATGGTCGGTCAAGGATCTCATACCAACATGGTAAACACACAACACATAAACATGAGATGATGCTCAACCAAGTATGATGCATCACAAGGCTACATGAGGCTACACATGGCAAGAGATGGTGCATATAAGAACATCACATCAAAGCATGTTTAAATGAGGCCGGAAACAACATATAACAATTCCGGCAAGTCCCCATATGCAAATTTAGAAATTGGTCCAGATTAATAAAACATTATGTTAAAGTTTTTAAAAAGCAAGTTAACATACACCATGATGATCTACACGATTTTCTAGTCAAGTTACATATAAAGTTCATTTAATTCGGAGCTACGGCCTAGAAGATATGAGCAAAACAAGTTAAGCATGGCATTGATACAAAATGCATTCAAACATCATGCATGCACTCTCAAAACATGGATGCAACATGACATTATGAATCTACACGCAAAACCAAGCAAGTTTCACATAGTGCATTCCCCAAACGAAGCCCCGGTTCAACACATACACATGAAACAAGTTTAAAGGACAAGTTGTCCAAAACAGCAACTAGGCATCTTACAAGCATCACAATAACATGCTACAAGAACAAGATAGGCATAAACATGAAATGCACTCAAATTATAGATCACATGCTTCCAATATCATCAAGGTTCAGGTTCATAGACATCAATATTAAACCAACAAGAACAAAGGAACAAGCAACTTTATAAGACAGATTACGACTTGGTGAAAAACTGGGCATACATGTGAACAGAGTTAACATGATGACATGTTGGAGGCATGAAACAAATATGCTACAGTGCAAGAACATGGCAAACAAAAGCATGGCATGCTAGTCCTTAATGCGGATCTCAAATAACACAACATGGCATATACATAGGAGCAACAGGTTCATGGCATTCCTGAAGACTATATACCACCATGAAATAGGATATTATTAGACTTGGTGGAAATCTGGGAATGCAAAACGGTAACATTATGATGCTGACTTTGGAGGCACATAGCAGCAATCATAGCAATGTTAATAAATATACAAAGGTCATGAACAAGTAGTATGCATGGCATACTTCCAAACAAACCAAAGGCACAATTTATAAGATGCATAGATTGATTACAATGAGCTTTGCCAAAAGTAAGATGTTGTTAATAGACTGGCAGTTATATTTTCATGCAATTTGAGAGCATGAAAAGAACAAGCTACAGTAGGCCATAATTGCAAACAAAGACATCTCCAGATTACATGAACTTCAAAACATGCTCACTCGACATCTCCAGATTTGCATAGACTTTAAGGTAGCATCAAGTAAACATGGCATTATAATATAACAGTTTCAGACTTAGCAGAAAATACTAAGTCTCTGAAAACAGCAAACAACGAGTACGTCACTTTGCAAGCTTGTTACAAACAACACATGGCATATCATGATAAATGAATTACACAATTGCTAAGAGGACATGATTATGCTCCTAAAACATGTAGGCATGTTGCTTTAACAAAAATCACACAAAAATATAAGAAAATGACAAAATTTGAAGTTATATTAGTGTTCAGCAGTTAACAGCAACATGCACTTTTGCAACAGCTATTAGCATGTCAAAATGCACCCTAACAAGAATGCAAAGAACACCATCATGTAGCACATGAAGAGCAGAACATTTTGACATACACTCCAAACGGATGAACATGCACAAAGTTACACCGCTCCCAAGAATGCAACATGTTAAGAATTTTCAGGAACTTTGTCATTTTAGCAGGAAACAAAGTGAGCGTCACTTAACAAAAAGCGCATGGGCTGGGTTTTGTGGGCTGCTCACCATTGGGCCTGGCCCAGGAAGCAGAGGAGGCGAGCTGGGATGGGGTCCTCACCATATGGGCCAAGGCCCGTTGGAACTGAGTGTTGTTGGGCCTCGGGCCCCATGAAGGCTGGAGGCATAGTGCCCCTCCCGATCCGGCTGGACCGAGGAGCCGGCGGCGAAGGCCGACTGCGGGGCGGATAAGCACGGGCATGCCTGGCAGAGCTGCTGAGGTCATGTGCGGCGGCGGGGACAATAGGGCGATGCGCCGACGAGGTGGAGGGAGGCTGGAGATGGCGCAGAGCCAGGCGGCGCCTTGGCTGCGAGTGGCAAAGCGGCGTGGCGGCGGGGTTGGTGAGGTCCGGCGGCGACGCTCGAATGGCGGCGGATCCGGGATGCCGGAGGTGCGCGAGGGGGCACTCGTGGCGGAGGAGCGAGGCGGCAGGGGCGCACCGCGGCGGCGCGACGCCGGAGGTGCGCTGCGACGGGACACCGGGCGGCGGAGCGCTCTCGGGCTGGGCGAGCTGCGGCTCACGGTAGTGATGTGCGTGCGGTTTGCCCCAGTTCGGGCTCGGGGCGGGCTCAGATCCGGGCCTCCGCGGGCCTGTAGTGGGAGGAGAGAGCAGGAGGCGAGGTGGCGGCTCTAGGAGTGGGCAGGAGCGGCGCTGGGTGACGGCGCGGCCACTCAGACGGCGCCAAGTGGCAAGACGGTGGTGGCTGGCAACGGAAAACAAGCGGGAGGTGGCAGGATGTGGCTGGCGGCGCAGATTCTAAGGAGGGGGAGGCTAGAGGTAGGTGGAGGCTAGGGGATGCCCAAAATGGCATGGGAGGGTGTATATATAGGGTAGGTGCTATGGTTAGGGGGTTTGGGGGCCGTTTTGAACCGTACGATCTCGATCGTGCGGCTCCGAGTGGAGGAGGGGGTAGCTGGTCCATAGGTGGGCTGTGTAGGGGCATTTGGCTGAGAAGAGAAGGAAGAGATAGGGGCCCGGCGATGGTTTTCGGAGACCGAAAACGTCCGACGAATAAACTGGTGACGGTGCTGCTACGGATGACGGTTGGGCTATGCTACCTCTTGAGCTTGCGTTGTATTCCCTCGAAGAGGAAAGGGAGATGCAGCACAGTAGCGTAAGTATTTCCCTCAGTTTTTGAGAACCAAGGTATCAATCCAGTAGAAGACCACGCGCGAGTCCCTCGCACCTGCACAAACAAATAAGAACTTCGCAGCCAACGCGATAAGGGGTTGTAAATCCCTTTACGGTCACTTACGACAGTGAGATCTGATAGAGATGATAGTTCATATTTTTGGTATTTTTAGTTTAATAAAACAGCAAATAAAAGCAATAAAAGTAAAGTAGATGTAGATTGATATGTTGAGAATAGACCCGGGGGCCATAGTTTTCTCTAGTGGCTTCTCTCATGATAGTGATATTCTACGGCGGGTAAACAAATTATTGTCGAGCAATTGATAGAAAACCGAATAATTATGAGACTATCTAGGCATGATCATTGTATATAGGCATCACGTCCGAGACAAGTAGACCGAAACGATTCTGCATCTACTACTATTACTCCACACGTCGATCGCTATCCAGCATGCATCTAGTGTATTGAGTTCATACGAACAGAGTAACGCCTTAAGCAAGATGACATGATGTAGAGGGATAAACTCAAGCAATATGATGAAAACCCCATCTTTTTATCCTCGATGGCAACAATACAATACGTGCCTTGCTGCCCCTACTATCACTGGGAAAGGACACCGCAAGATTGAACCCAAAGCCAAGCACTTCTCCCATTGCAAGAACTATAGATCTAGTAGGCCAATCCAAACCAATAATAAGAAGAGACTTGCAAGGATATTATGAGCACACATAAAAAGTTCAGATAAGAACAAAATATCTTTCATAGATAACCTTGATCATAAACTCACAATTCATCGGATCTCGAAAAACACACCGTAAAAAGAGATTACATCGAATAGATCTCCTCGAAGACCGAGGAGAACTTTGTATTGAGATCCAAAGAGAGAGAAGAAGCCATCTAGATACTAGCTATGGACCCGAATGTCTGAGGTAAACTACTCACAACTCATGGTGAGGGCGATGATGATGATGATGATGAAGGCCTCCGAGATTGATCCCCCTCCCGAAACAGGCTCCAACATGGGATCTCCACAGGAACAGAAGCTACGTCGGTGGAATTAGGGTTTTCTCTGTGCGTATGGAGTTTCTGGGGTACGTAGGTATATATAGGAAGAAGGAGGGCACCGAGGGCCACACGGGCTAGCCTCGAGGCAGGGGCGCGCCCTGGAAAGGGGGGCGCGCCCCCACCCTCGAGGGCAGGCCCTCTGTCCCCTGACTTGGTCCTGACGTTTCCCGAGCATGATTTTCTCCAAAAATATCTCTCGCGAAGGTTTCATTCCGTTTGGACTCCGTTTGATATTCCTTTTCTGCAAAACCCTGAAATAGGCAAAAAAACAGCAATCCGGACTGGGCCTTTGGATTAGTAGGTTAGTCCCAAAAATGATATAAAAGTGAATGATAAAGCCCATTAAACATCCAAGACTTCATAAATAATAGCATGGAACAATCAAAAATTATAGATACGTTGGAGACGTATCAGGCTATGAAACGAACTCCGAATGCGACGAAACTTGACAGGTTGTCTACCTACACTATAATAAGACCGCACGCCAGCTTTCATCCCATTCCGAGAACATTTTTATGATACTTATAAAATAATATTTTGGAGGTTCCGTGGGCGTGTGCGAGTGTGTCTGGGCTCAGAACGGATAACGGAGAGAACTGGGAAATCGGAAACTACGAATGGATGCAAGTGTTGAAAAACATGCAGATGAAATGCACACGATGACATGGCAAAGTGCATCACACAAGCGAATGATGTGGCAACGACAGGGAATAAGAGGAAGACATCTGGCACATCGGTCTTGGGGTGTTACAACAACCTCCTACTGGATTGGTCCTCAAACTGAGGGAAATACTTATCTCTACTTTGCTGCATCACCCTTTCTTCTTCAAGGGAAAAATCAACGCCATCTCAAGAAGTATCACTTCCCGAGGCCTTCCGAGGAATCCTAGAGATCAAGAAGCTAGCTTAGGAGTCGTGCAGTCCCGCGCCTTCACGTGGGTGACGTGCGTGACGACGAGCAAAGCCAGGAGGGCGCCAGCGGGCACAGATGTTGAGGATTACCTCTTTTTGCTAAGGGAGCAAGGACAGTGCGTCTGTTCCTAAGGCATCCCCAAAGTTTGCCACTTTGGTGCAAGAAGACCAAGACAGCAGGCTCGATAGGACGGAGGTCATCGTCAAGCCCTCACCCGCGTCACGGCAGGAAGCTTTGGCAGGCGAAGACCACCTTTTGTCAAGATAGAGTGTACTCTTGTCCCCCTTTGAATTTGGCCATTGTGGCAACCATTCCCGCCTTGTGTTTTCGGGGGAAGAGGACCAAGGCCAGTATAAATATAGGTAGATCTCCACCATAGAGAGGATCGGCCCATGGATCCATCATTGGACCCTCCTAAGGCCATTCTTGTACTCATACTCATCCTCCTCGTGAGGCAATCCACCACAAAGCAGGAATAGGGTCTTACACCGTAAGGTGGCCTGAACGTGGGTAAATCGTTGTGTTTGTGTTCTTCCACACTTCCAGCTGAGCACGTCGGAGCATCATTGTAAGGTCGCGTGAAGCTATGCGGGGCTTGGCGAGGATCTGCGCGCACACCCTAGTGTTTGAACCTCTCTTGGGTCCCTGGATCCCAGACTCTGACAGGGACAATGCTCTAATAATGATGATCATCACACTTCTATTTACTTTTACTTACAACTCGGTATTACAACTCGATAACACTGAAACATATGACTCTATATTAATGCCTATGGAAGTGTACTAGGATGTGCAATGATGCTAGCGTAACATGTATGATAAGGATGAACAGTGGATGACCCACAAATATTATGTCAGCTATATGATCATGCAAAGTAGTGTGACAATGAAGATGTATGTCATAATGATGGAACAGTGGAAGTTGCATGGCAATATATCTCGGAATGGCAATGGTAATGCCATGATAGGTAGTTATGGTGGCTGTTTTGAGGAAGATATAAAGAAGATTATGTGTGATAGAGCATATCATATCATAGGGTTTGGACCCACCGTGAAGTTTGCACCAACTCTCGAGGTGAGAAAGGGCAATGCATGGTACCGAACAGGCTAGCAAATTGCGAAAATGTGAGAGTGTGTATAATCCATGGACTCAAATTAGTCATAAAGAACTCACATACTTATTGCGAAAGTCTATTAGCCCTCGAAGCAAGGTACTACTACGCATGACAATATGAGGGAGGTTGGTAGGAGTTAACCATCACGTGCCCTGACCTTCACGCAAAGGAAGACACTCAATAATAAATCATGATGCAACTTCTTAGCATAACGAGAGTCTATATGCGCATGCTTTGGGAAACACAAACCTTAACACCAATAGTTTTACTGAACCACAATTATTCACTAGTACAACCTGATCTACATGAAAGTTTTTCTTATATCCCTCTTGAATACCTATCATATCCAAACCAATTTCATAACCCGCGAATATTCCCATTAGTATTTATTCGACTCTCAAGAAAATATAAGTGAAGCATGAGAGTGTAAGTATTTCTTTAAAATATATGTCAGTGTACTAAGATTTGGGCCTTAGTACCCCTGACTTATGCACACGCAGTAGCAGCTCCCCGGCAAGGGGCCTTGTTGGAAGATAACTCAAGACAAGCATTTAAGATTGCAAACCTGAGAAGCCGCTCTTTGTGAGATCAAGGTGCGCATCCAGAACACCAATTTCACGTCCAGAGCCCGGTCGAAGCGGCAACTCGGGGAGAAAATCAATATACAACATCAAGGTCAACGTTGAAGATGACCCTTGCCGGCAAGAACGAGCTGGCAAGGCAAAGGCCCGACAAGATCCCTGTCCGCAAGAACCCTCTAGCTGCCAGTACTCCACCTCATCGAGCAGGTAGTCACTGATCGGTGAGGTGTACCGTAGGAAGTTAGGTGAGACTTTTCGGACACATGTTAGCGTACTGGAAAGAGTTTTACCTTTATTGACACCTGTCCAAATGGCGTGTCAAACTAATAGGAGGTGGTTGGGTAAGCGGTGCAGCATCCTTGCCGAGGCTCATCCTCCACACGACACCTAACGGAGCATTAATTGCGTTTATCCTAAACTTGCAGAGTTAGGTATGATAGCACTATTTGTCAAAGTTGTGTAGATCTTCGTGCATAGCGGTTATCCAATCCGGATCCTCAAGGGCTTCTTCTACCTTAATAGATTCAATACTAGAAAATGAATGAGTGATGTTCGCAAAAGATAGCCAAATGGGTTTTAGAGCGAGTAATTCTCCCAATTGTGATGTCATTGAAGATTTGTTCAGCGGGTTGATCTCTTGAAACTCTTGCTCTAACCCGTGAGAGCTTTTTCTTGGGTTTTGGTGGAACATCCTCATCATCTTCTTCTTCTTCACTGTTGTTGGTGTTGTCGTTCCCTTGCGGAGGTGGAGAAGGAGGTGAGGTGGATCATCTTGGTGCACTTCCTCATTCCCTTCGTCTTGACGCATCCCACTTGTGGATGCTTCTATGCCACCTTGTGGTTCACCTTGACGTGAAGTTGAGACGTCCACTTGAATAAACGAGGTGCTCTCCTTCACCTCCGTTGGACGGAAGTTCCCAATAGATAAATCTTGAATTTCTTCTGATGGGTCTTT
This sequence comes from Secale cereale, assembly GCA_902687465.1. Lineage (NCBI taxonomy): Eukaryota > Viridiplantae > Streptophyta > Magnoliopsida > Poales > Poaceae > Secale > Secale cereale. The sequence goes on along the minus strand of LR738711.1, from coordinate 314,008,406 downwards.
GTCTCCTATATTATTTGGCAATTTCTCTACTTGCGAGCCATTAGATTTATCAAACTTCACATCTACCATCTCTTCAACCTTTCGAGTGAAATTTTTGTAGACACAATAAGTGTGAGAGTTTGAGCCGTAACCGAGTAGAAAACCTTCATGAGATTTAGGTGCAAATTTCGAACGACGATGCTTATCAAGAATATAGCACTTTGAGCCAAATACTCAATATTATCTGATACGTCTCCAACGTATCTATAATTTTTGATTGTTCCATGTTGTTATATTATCATTCTTGGATGTTTTACAAACATTTTATAATCATTTTATATCAATTTTGGGAATAACCTATTGACATAGTGCCAAGTGCCAGTTGTTGTTTTCTGCATGTTTTTTACATCACAGGAAATCAATATCAAATGGAGTCCAAACACAGCCAAACTTTTTGGAGAGTTTTTATGGGTCAGGACACCCAAGATGGGCCAGAGCTGATCCTAGGTGTGCCCCAAGGGGGGCACAACCCACCAGGGCGCGCTAGGGGGCCTGGCGCCCCCATGTGGGTTGTGCCCACCTCGGTGGCCTCCCGCACCGCCTCTTTACCCTATAAATTCACAAATATTCCGAAACCCTTCGGGGGTAGACCTAGATCAGAAGTTCCGCCACCGCAAGGCTCTATACTCCACGAGATCCAATCTAGAGCCCTTTCCGGCACTCTCTCGGAGGGGGGAATCATCACCGGTGGCCATCTTCATCATCCCGACGGCCACCATGATGAGGAGAGGTAGTCCACCCTCGGGGCTGAGGGTTTGTACTAGTAGCTATGTGTTTAATCTCTCTCTCTCTCATGTTCTTGAGATGCACAATCTTGATGTATCGCGGGCTTTGTTAATATAGTCGAATCATATGGTGTTTTCCCCTCTCTATGTTGTGATGCATTTAGTTTTCCCTGTGAGATTTCTTTGGATTGAATACTTTTATGGATTTGAAAACACTTGATATATGTATTGCAATTGAATAATCTTTGTGACAATGGGGTATCGTATTGATTCACTTGATATATGTTTTGGCACTCAACTTGCGGATTCCCGCGGTGACACTGGGGTAATCTATGCATAGGGGTTGATGCATGTTCTTGTCTTTGTTTCTCTGGTAGAAATCTTGGGGCACTCTTTGAGGTTCTTTGTGTTCGATTGAGTATTAGAAATCTGAATATGTTTTGGTGTTATCTTAGTATGAACTCTTGATAGATCGATCGGGAAGGATAACTTTGTGTTATCTTAGTATGAACTCTTGAAAGATCGATCGGAAAGGATAACCTTGTGTTATTTTAGTATGAACCCTTGGTAGATAGATCAGAGAGAATAACTTGTGTTTTTCTAGTACGAACTCTTGATAGATCGAATGGAAAAGAATAGCTACAAACAATTCCTTATTATGTTCTTCGCTAGATAGGAACTTTGGAGTGATTATTCATCGCACGTTGAGGGATGGTTATGTGATCCAATTATATTAGCAATGTTGAGAGATTGCACTAGCGAATGTATGGACCCTAGGCCTTGTTTTCCATCATTGCAATACCGTTTGTGCTCACTTTTGTTACATGCTACCTTGCTATTTTTTATTGATCGCACTACAAAAATCAATATCTACTATCAATATTACACTTGTATCACCATCTCTTCGCCGAACTAGTGCACCTATACAATTTCCCATTGTATTTGGTGTGTTGGGGAAACAAGAGACTTCATATTATTTTGTTGCTGGGTTGTTTGAGAGAGACCATCTTCATCCTACACCTCCTACGGATTGATAAACCTTAGGTCATCCACTTGAGGGAAAATTGCTATTGTCCTACAAAACTCTGCGCTTGGAGGCCTAACACGTGTCTACAAGAATAAAGTTGCGTAGTAGACATCAATATCCAACTTGGAATTTGTTACCGGTGAGTAGCTCGTATGCTGTTTTGCGAAGAAGCTTGAGGAGATATAATTGATTTGTATCATGACAAGAGGTCTCAACCGCTTTCACCCAAAAGTGTCTTGGCGTCTTTGTATTCATCAAGCATCATTCTCATCATCTCAATAAGAGTCTGGTTCTTTCTCTCAACAACCCCATTTTGTTGAGGTGTGTATGCGTAACACCCCCAATGTCATGCTATAGTAACCCACCGTGTTTAAGTTAATCTTTTTGCTAAATAGGAGTTGATCACCTTTGATTCAAATCTCCTTTGAAATTCCACTTTGGAATCAAACTCAATTTTGCAAGTGAATTTTGAAGTTGCACAAAAGTTGCTGCAAAATAGTTCATCATTTAGTAAAAAAATCCATAACAAATGATTGTTAAGGAAAACAACATCACCTGCGAGCTAAGATGGACTATAGCAAATTAAAACAGTGCCAACTCAGCAAATTAATTGCTTTTCCAAAAAAATTGCAAATTCAATCTAATTCAAACTTCTTCCAAACTTTTTCTGGATGTGCCAAACATTGCATTGTATTTATGTGGACAATTCACATATCTTACAAAAATCATTTTGGCCCCCCAAATATAACAAAACCCTTTTTGGAAAAAAACAGAAATATAAGAAAAGGGGAAAAAAAAGGCCAGGTTGCACTGTGCACTTGGCCCAGCCGCGCAACAGTGGAGCCCAGCCCACTTATCCCTGACGTCCCCTACCTCTCTTCACCAGGGGCTGGGTGGACGCGCGCGCGCCGTTCGTGGCTGCCGATGGCCACGGGGCAGCCATTCGGCGGCTCCCCGGTGCCTACTAGGTTGCTCCATCCCGGGCGAACCCTAGCCCCCCCCC
>LR738711.1:313990633-314005552 GCA_902687465.1 Secale cereale | reverse complement strand
CCCCACTTTGCCCCTCACTCTCCCACGCGCTCTCTTTCCCTCTCTCCCTCCAAATCCACCGCTACCGAGCGCTGCCATGGACTCGCCGTCATAAAATGCGCGGCCACAGCCAACGCCTGGCCTCATTGTCGTGTCCCTCGTCTCCGTCGATGTCGTCAGCTTCGTCTCCATCCACAAGCGGGAGTCAGGGAGCTCCATAACACGCAGATCGAGCCGCCCCCTTCCGCCTCGGCCGCCGTAGATCTTCTTCCACTCCGGCCACCGTCTGCTGCTACTAAGCTCTCTAAGGCTTTCCTTAGCCACGCGGTGAACTCCTCCACCCCTTGCTCCTCTCCGTTAGCTTCCTCACACACCGTAGATAGCTTGCCACCGCGCCCGTATTCTGTCCACCGCCAACGAGCTCGTGACCGTCGCCATAGCCGTTGTCACGCTCGCCTGAGCACAGCACCGTGCTCCTGGTGCTCCCACGACCACAACGAGCACGCGCACACGCTCCGCCGAGCTCCGTAGCGCCGTTTCCGTCAAGGTATCATATGCACTGCCGCCGTAGCTCGTCACCGGCCTCGTTTCCGGCCACCTCAGGCCACGTAACCGCCACCGTTCGATGTGGCTAGCTCCGCTCGTTCGAACGCGCCCTCTCGCGCGTGAAATGGTCGCATGTAGACGAAACCCGAAGCCATCCCGTGCCTCCGTCGCGTCAAAAGGTCGCCGGCGTCGAGCCGCCGTCCGCCGCCGATGTGGCTAGGTGGGCCCCACCCGTGGGTCGCTGCCAGCGGGCCCCACGGGCTCCGTTGACTGGGTTGACCCAGTCAACGTGCTGACTGGGCATCCCAGTGCCACTAACATGCGGGTCCCACCGTGTATTTAGTTAATTAAAACATTTTTATAAATAAATTATTTAATTATCCCAACCTGTCACTGACACGTGGGGCCCAGTAGCTAATTAGTCTCTATTTAATTTTAATTGAACTCAGTTAAGTTTCTGTCACTTCCATATGGGACCCACTGGTCAGGTTTGACCTGGTCAACCGCCCTGTTGACTGATGATGTCACTATGACGTTATGTTGACGTAATAAACCTTTTTTGTTAATATAAATAATTTCAAAATATGTTTTAAAATTACAAAAATCATAGTAATTAAACCGTAGCTCATATGAAAAGGTTTTATACATGAAAGTTGTTCAGAACGAGGAGACGAATCCGAATACGCGGTCCGTTCGTCTGCCACATGCTCCTAGCATAACGAAAATGCAACATTCCCCCTTCGGTTCATCTGTCCGAAAATACCTAATACCAAGAATGCTTTCCCGGATGTTTTCCCCCTTAGTCGGTATCGCGTAGTACTGCGATAGAACACCCCTAGCACCGCTTATTGTCTTGTCATGAATCTGTGTGCTATGTATTTATTTTTGTTTCTTCCCCCTCTTCTCTCCGGTAGACCCCGAGACCGTTGTCGATGCCGCGGTGATCGACTACGTCGACGACGACTCTTCTTCCCATTCAGCGGAGCTTCCAGGCAAGCCAACCCCCATTGATCACCAGATATCGCCCATTCTCCTATCTCTTATTCTTGCATTAGGTATGCTACTGTTGTTGTCTCAATAGCTCCTATTCTGCTGCATAGCCTGTCATTGTTGCTATAACTATTGATACATTTATCTGCTACCCTAAATTTCTTAGCTTAGATTGGTTAGTGATCCATCAGTGACCCCCACCTTGGACCAGTTGCCCCGCTTTATGTTCGATGACTCGATCAACGTGATCGATGTCCAGGCCCGACGCCGCACATCACCCCCCTTAGTTGTACGACTCTGCAGAGTTACTATTGAGTGCCGAGGATGATACCTCGTCAGCACTTCTTATGTTAACCATGCAGTGTAGTTATTTGGTCGTGGTTGTCGAGGGTGATTCCTCCTTCACCATTCCCGATAACGACTTTGTCGTGCAACCCTCTAGTGTATACCATCGAGGATGATTCGTACAAGTCCACCTTGACGGTTACAACGAGTGGGAATCCATCGAGGGTGATTCCTCGGGTTACCCCTTGTTGTTTGGACACACGGTTACTTCGACTTACCACAGAACATTGGTGAGTAAAGTGGGGTCGGCTCGTAGAGTACCCGCAAGTGACTTACGGAGTGGAGGCTGGCGGGATAGGTGGTTCCATCCAGGTAGCGATGGGCATGGGTTCCCAATGTCCCCCACTAGATTATTTGTAGTGGAGCGGCGGTGTAATGCCCAGGATGGGACTCTATCTCCTACGTGTCGAGGCACGACTTAAAGATATAAGCCCATTCTGGAATGATCTCAAGTTTGGTATCTTTGCACGACTCATGTTAAAGAGGGATTAAATTGCAAAAGGAGATAGTTAGCTTACACACTCCACTTCACACAATACATTACATAAGCAAGACATCATTCAAAACATCACCACCCGACTACGGGCGAAGATCCAAAAGAAAGATACCAAAAACAACATAAAGCCACAGGTCTAGATCGAATCCTAGTAGAAACCACTACTGATCGTCGAAACACGTCACAAGCATACGGCCACTCTCTTCATCGAGCTCCCGGAAGTTCTGATCCATCTCCTGCTTCAAACTCGGCTGAACATGCATCTGGTGTTGTAGTATCTGTGAGCCACGAGGACTCAGCAATCCCATAACCATGGGTATCAAGACTAGCAAAGCTTTATGGGTAGGAAGAGGTAAAGTGGTGAGGTTGCAGCAGCGGCTAAGCATTATATGGTGGCTAACTTATGAGTACAAGAATAAGATGGGCATCTACGCAAACGGTCGCAAAAGTAGTGATCGCTAAAGATCCTGAACTACATACGAGTCAAACATAACCCCACCGTGTTCTCTTCTCAAAGTGAAAAGAGACGGTCACGGTTACTCACACAGTTGTGTGTTTTAATTCGGATCCTCTGTCATGTTTTCTACAACCGGACATTAACAAATTCCAATCTGCCACATAACCGCGGGCACGGCTTTCGAAAGATCATAACCCTGCAGGGGTGTCCCAACTTAGCCCATCACAAGCTCTCACGATTAGCTAAAGTGATAGATATAATATCATCACCCCTTATCTTAGGGAAAACCGATCAGGCTCGGCTTCCCGGTGCACAAGACATTTCGACAATGGTAAAACAAGTCCAGCAAGACCTCCCGGTGTGTCGACACCCTGATAGTAGCCGCGCGTATCTCATCTCAGGCCACGACCGGATGGGTGAAGCTACGGGAGCCAAACCTCGAGTTTCCCCGTGGTGGCCCCGCAGGCTCCCCGTTTGGGACCAACACCATCAGCACTGGCCCCCCCTGTTATGTAGAATTAAGAACCCGGGGACATGACCCCCTATGCAATTAATTAATTATTTAATTTGTTATTATGAGCAAATTTAAACCAATGTTGGGCCTTGCTGGAGGAGTTTTATTCAAAGTCGAACTGTCAAGGGGTCCCCATCCACCCATCATGTAAGGAACGCAAAATCAAGGAACATAATGCCGGTTTATCGGCGCCTAAGGTGGCATGAGTGGAACAAAACACCGAGCAAAAGGCCAAGCCTTCCACCCATGCCCAGTATATAGGTGTGTTAATAATAATTATAGATATTGTGATATTCCAACAACAAGTTCCCTCCTGGAACGATCTTCATCTTCACCTGCAACTAACAACGCTATAAGAGGGGCTGAGCAAGCGGGTAGCATAGCCAAACAGTGGTTTTGCTAGGAAGGTGTCAAAACGTTAGAGGTTTCATGGCAACAAGGAGAGGCTGACATAAAAGATGGGTAGCGCGACATGTAACGATAGCATAGAGACAACTAAGCATGGCAATGGTAGTAAAGGTATCCAAGGGTATGATCATCTTGCCTGGGATTCCGCGAGGGAGAAGAACAAGTCCATGAAGTAGACGGAGCAACAAAGTTGAGCGAATCCTCACAACTCCGGAACGAAACCGAAGCTAACAAGAGAAGCAACCGGAAAGAAGCAATCAACACGGTGAACACACAAGCATAAACATGGCACACGATGCACATCCAAGTATGATGCATGTCCGGTTTAATTATGCATGGCATGGCAAAGTGCACAAACAACACTACAAGTTAAGTGGAGCTCAATATGCAACGAGTTGCATATTGACGAAACACCACATTTTAATTATTTAAATGACTCCCGTTTATTTACAAGACAAGATTAAATGTTTGTTAACATGGCAAGAGGTGAAGCATAATAAAACTACACTATTTAGACATTTTAAATGAGGCCGGAAATAACAACAACAATTCCGGAAAACCCCATATGCATGTTTAGCAATTTTTAAGCAAACAACAATTCACACATTTTTATGTTGTTAACATGATGCGGATGACATGATCAAGTTTTATGCAATTTATTAATTAAAGGTTAACATGAAGAGATAAGAAGATGATAAGGAGTATTGTCGCCGTGGTGGGAGGAAAAAGGTGCCACGGCAACGATCCGAAAATTATGCCACGCAACATATCGGTTCCGGTAACTCGATGAGAGTCCGGTGCAAAAGCAAGGTGGCGTGAGTGAGACGAACGAGATGAAAAGTGGGGTGATCCCGTCATCGGGTTCCCACGGGTCGGCGACGAGGCAACCGAGGAGCACGACAAAAGATGAAACGGGCACGGTGCACACAAGGGAAAACATCTCATACAACACATGCATTCATCCACGGGTCATCGTCTCGGGGTTATACCTTCGGAACGTTCGTTTCTCGGAGGGGTTCGAGGAGTCGAGGGACGTAGTGGAAGTAGTCGTACACGGGTCGTAGAGGAAGTAGTCGTTCCGTTCGTCGAGGAAGTAGTGGTACACAATCATCGGTAGGGGTACTTGTCGCGGCATCGGACGTAGTGGTACTTGACGTATCGCCGTGTAGTTGTTCCCGTTCGTAGTCGTTCACTTCTCCGAAGGGGTACTTGTCATCGTGGTACTTGGCGATTCCATGTAGTCGTACACACGGTGCAGTTGAACTTGGCACAACCGATAGTCGAACTTGAAGGTCGTCGGCGACTCGAAGGGGTACTTGGCGTTGGTCTCGATCCGGAGATGAGCTTGCCTATCTTAGGTACCAAACACAGCAACAAGGCAACAAAAGCGGCAGCAAGGAGGCAAGGGTAGCAGCGTCATGACCACACGAGGCGAAGGCAGCGGCGCTCGGGCCGGCGAGGAAGAGGCCCCCGACCGACGGGTAGGAGGAGGTGCTCGGGGAGGTCGACCGGGCGCGGTGGTAGAGAGGCTGGCCGCGGTGACCGTGGTGACCAGCGGCGGCGTGCTGCGTCGCTGGGGATGGAGGCCGCGGGCGACGACGAGCTGGAGAAGGGCGGGGCCGTCGCGGGGAGCTGCTCGTGGCCGCGGGCTTGGGGTCGGGGTCGACTCGCCGGGCCGGCGAACGGAACGGCAAGGGCCGTCGCGAAGCTGAGGGAAAAGGGGCGGGGTCGCGGGGCGCTTGGCGATGCGGGCTGGAGGCAGGGGCGCTTGGGGAGACGCTGGAGAGAAAAGGGAAGGCAGCTCGGCGCTGGAGATGGCGGATCTGGCCGGCGCTGGGGCGGCTCGCGAGAGGAGCGAGGAGAAGAGGGCCAGCGAGCGAGGGGATGGGGGAGATGGGATCGGGGTTCGAGAGGGAGAGGGAACGAGGGTTGCGAGCGGCTGGCGGCGGCTCGGGAGAAGAGCGAGGGGAAAAGGTGCGGTCGGGCTAGGGTTTTAGGCGACCTGGGCCTGATGGGCCGCGGGGAGGGAAGGCCTTGGCTGTTGGGCCAAAAGGAGGCCTGGAGGCTGAGCTGCGGCTGGGCCTCCTCTGCTCTTCTTCTTTTACTGCTATTTCCCAAAACAGAAAAATAGCAAAGAAGGAAAAGAGAGAAAGGAAGGGTTAGGAATAGGCTTAGGGCATAGGGTAAAATTCCCTGGACTCACAAAAATGTAAGGAATTTAATTAAAATTGTTGGAGGGTTTTTGGAAGAACCTCGATAAACGAGAAAAGAAATATAGGGAAGGTTTTTGATGGTGAAACTTGAAGCAAAAGAGGTCTGAACAATAAATGCGAGTGTGTTACAGTGATCCCAAACAATTGGAATATTTTTAATATAGCTCCCTAATAATATTGAGAGGCTTTTATATGTTATAAAGAGAAGTCATTCTTCCCTCAATTTAAATGGACCGAAGGTCCACACAATTTATTTAGGTTGAGATGCAAAAGATTAATGACATGATGGCATGATGACATGATGCAAAGCAAAATAAATAAAACAAGCACAAAAGAAACACACGGGAGAACCCGGAACATCTGGAATCTTCTGGAATCTTCTGGGACGTCGGTCTTTGGGCGTCACAACTCTCCCACACTAACAGAGGATCTCGACCCGAGATCCTAGAGATAGCACCGGGTAGAAACGAAAAAGAAGAGGTAACAAAGTTGCTTCTTTGGCAGACGAGTGAAATCAGGAAAACTTGAGAGGTTGAACAATCTTGAAAGAAATAATACAATGGAGATGAACGAAGTTAAGAGCACTCCGGTAAAAGGAGGAACAAGGGGCACCACGAGAATTTGAATGTTGCAAGGACATGAACGAAGATGAAAACACTGTGTTAGAAGAGAGGAACAAGGAACATTACAAGAACCTTGTAGGTTGATAGACATGAAACAAGAGCTTACGAACCAAAAGAATATGAAACTGCAATGGTATAGCCAAGGAATAAGAATGACATAATTTGGTCAGCACTCCGTCTGAAAATGGAAGGAAATGAACAAGAACTTGCCAAGTTGGGATGATACTTGATGAAAACAACAACACACTGCCTTTGAAACAATTGAAAGAATGGCACAAGGGGTAAGAAAGACTCAGACAGCACTCTGGTTGAAAAGAGAGGCAAAACTTAGATAAGATGAGGGAACTCGAACATTGGGCACAACACTCCAGTTAAATAGACAATCAAGGGAAGAATATGATCTTGATAAAACGAGATGATGGTCAAAGAGAGCAATATCACAAAGCCTCCGGAATGAAAGAATAGCATATAAATCAATGAAAGAATTGAACGGAGAGAAAAAGACAACTTCTCCGACAAATGAATATGAAAAACATCCTTACGAAGAAGGGTTCAATGGAGTTGTTGGAAAAAATCAACAACGAAAACGAATGAACTTGATGTGGGCTTATGGAAAACATCTCCAAATTAAGAGGTGACAACCAGCCACTAACAGAAACGAATTGCTTGGATTGAGATCAACAAGGAGATAAAAAACTTATTTCACCGGAATGATAAATGCAGAATTTGGGTCATTTATAAGCACCATAATAGCAACAATTCTCAAGGAAAGCTTTTAGGTGAATACAACCCAAGATTACTCCAACAAATAAATTGAATGATTGGAAAGATCTCCTGAACAAAGAAAATGATGGGTTTAAATATCTCATTCCTAACAATTTGTGAAACATGAAGGAAAATTGTCAAGAATGACATAACACCATCTCAAACAATAAAGGTAGAAAGAATTGCACTTGTAAAACATGATGAAGAATGCTTGAGCTCCAACAAGAATCTTGATGAAGACTTCGAGGATGAATTAAATCTTGATGAACCACCATGAGAACTCCGGTAATGAAAGCATGAGAAGTGAAAGATGAAAAAAATAAGATTCAAGGCCTGCGGTGAATTAGATGGAGGTTTGAAATGATATAATTGAAATAACTTGGAGCTCCGGAAAACAAGATGAACGACTTAGAACCAAGGATATGATATGATGAACAAGCTCCGGAAAAAGAGATCAAATCACCTTGAAGGAATAAGAATAAGAATTAATGTATGCTTATCCTTCATCAAATTAAATTGATGACAAGCAACGGATTTGGCCTACTACTTATTCTTCTTGAAAAGGATTAAAGAGATCTCACACAAACTTGGGTTAATCTTCAACGAACCACGGGTAGGGCTAGGAAAAGAACAAATGAATTAATACGATAACAACGGAAGAGTAATCTTGAAAGAACCACCGTAAAAATAGGGAGACGAACGAAGAGACATCAAAGAAGAATATTTGGAGGACGAAGTTGAAAACTGAGAACGAAGAAATATTCTGAAATGATGGCCTTCGGAGAATCACAATGGATAGAATTCATGAAATGCTTTGGATGGTATAAAAGAATTCCTCACAATCGGAACAATAATGAGGATGGCATGAAGCTAGAACCACAACTCATCACGAGAACGGCCAAGATTTAAAAGAAACTCTTCTCCGGTCTTCAAATGTTGAGAATGAAGACGAGAAATGCCTTGAAGAATTTGAGATACTCCGGAAGAATAAAAAAAGATGGAAGGTTGAGCTAAAGATGGAAATAATTGAAAACAAGCTTGGAGAAGGCATGTGACTGATGGAAATCATTCTTACGTCGCACTTTGAAAAGAATTGAGTATAACTCCAGAAAAATTAGAAGAGTCAGGTAAGATCCTGGGAAAAACCTGTGGGTTAGGGCCCACTCAAAAGAAACACCGTTGAAAAGATTGCTTAAGAGATATTGCACCGGTTGACTTAAATGGCTTGAATAAGATAACAATCCTCAAAATCATTTGAATGGATTAATAATGGAATTATGAATCTTCAGCACTCCGGATATGGATAGCAAGAGGAGAGTGATTAATTGGTGCACCGGAATAAGAAAGCATTGTGAAATGAGGAAAAAAGGATAAGATCAACACCGAAATCTTCAATTACATCCACCACAGAATTTGAGAACAAAGAATGATGAACTTGAAGCTCTTGAGCATCTTCACGATAAAGCACCGGATAAGAACATTGATGAAAAAGAATGAAGAAACATCACATGAATAAAATGGATACTTCATTTGAGAATTTCTTGCTCCGAGAAGAAGAAGGGTGGGAGGGTGGGGAAAACAAAGACAACTTGAGATGATTGAAACAGACAAATCGTCAGATCTCTCAACGGCGTCCGTATGGAATAACTTGAAGAGAAGGCACACCGGTTGAAAAGGATTAACATGGAGATCTCGATGGTCAAGAAGAATTAGCACTCCCATAGAACTATGAGAACACCGATTAGGAAAGGTATGGAATCAACACTTGACATCGAAGCAACTCGAATACCAGAATCAAAACGAAACAAAGGATAGATATGTTTATGAAGAAGATTATGTTGCAACATATCTATCCGAACAGAGAATTGAACGAATGAATTCCGCAGGTACATCAACTTGTCGAGAAGCCACTTGGGAGAACAAAAGATAAATAAAAACAACAAGGCGCAGATGGAACACATACAAGATAGAAGTTTCGTTCGACATATTCGTGCTGAAAGCTCATGGAACCTGTTACAAAAGGGTTTTGCAATCCCCGGATCAGCATAGCCAAGGACCCTTTAAGATGCAACTCCTGATCGGAACAAGCCCATAAAACCACTTCACTCAATGTAGAACCCCAAACTTCATATCATGCACTCGTTGGAAGAATGCCTAGAACTACTAGATGAACCCACCTATTAATTTCCGAAAGTTTCCAGTTATGCAATCAGGTGTTGGGGATACAGGGGAAGCATCGCGCACTCAACTCTAATCCTACATCCAGTTGTATCAATCCTTCAGCACATAACCAGTTATCTCCGGAAACCGTTTACCTCAGACCTTCGAAAAGCATCCACTATACAAAGCTATGGCAATACTCCCGAACTACCTCCCCAGTACTGGGTGATGTCGGGGTTATCTTGCCACTAACCGTATAGGAGAGTTTTCGATGTCGGCCGTCTTAAGTATTCTAGAACTGATGCGATATATTTGTGATGATAACACCTCGGAGCTCAACTCCACGGGACACTGCCACAACCCCTAAATGACAGGAGGCATCGAGAACAATGTTCTCGTCACAAAGACATCGGAACAATCCAAACAATACTCGCGTGATCCTAAAAACATTTTGTGCAATTTTTGAAAGTAGAAGAGGCAAGAGTAGTCGTCAGGAGTCCTCACCAGAATGAAAAGAGATGAGAAGCAAAGAAATCCTACTCTCCGATATAAATATAGGACTCAAAACATTTTTAGTGTGTGCCTAGACTCAACCATCAACGATTCGATCAATCAGTGGGGGCTTCTAGGTCGGAGAAGGCTCTGATAGCAACTTGTAATGCCCAGGATGGGACTATATCTCCTACGTGTCGAGGCACGACTTAAAGATATAATCCCATTCTGGAATGATCTCAAGTTTGGTATCTTTGCACGACTCATGTAAAAGAGGGATTAAATTGCAAAAGGAGATAGCTGGCTTACACTCGCCACTTCACACAATACATTACATACGCAAGACATCATTCAAAACATCACCACCCGACTACGGGCGAAGATCCAAAAGAAAGATACCAAAACAACATAAAGCCACAGGTCTAGATCGAATCCTAGTAGAAACCACTACTGATCGTCGAAACACGTCACAAGCATACGGCCACTCTCTTCATCGAGCTCTAAGGGTAGCAAAGCTTTAAGGGTAGGAAGAGGTAAAGTGGTGAGGTTGCAGCAGCGGCTAAGCATTATATGGTGGCTAACTTACGAGTACAAGAATAAGATGAGCATCTACGCAAACGGTCGCAAAAGTAGTGGTCGCTAAAGATCCTGAACTACATACGAGTCAAACATAACCCCACCGTGTTCTCTTCTCAAAGTGAAAAGAGACAGTCACGGTTACTCACACAGTTGTGTGTTTTACTTCGGATCCTCTGTCATGTTTTCTACAACCGGACATTAACAAATTCCAATCTGCCACATAACCGCGGGCACGGCTTTCGAAAGATCATAACCCTGCAAGGGTGTCCCAACTTAGCCCATCACAAGCTCTCACGATTAGCTGAAGTGATAAATATAATATCATCACCCCTTATCTTAGGGAAAACCGATCAGGCTCGGCTTCCCGGTGCACAAGACATTTCGACAATGGTAAAACAAGTCCAGCAAGACCTCCCGGTGTGTCGACACCCTGATAGTAGCCGCGCGTATCTCGTCTCAGGCCACGACCGGATGGGTGAAGCTACGGGAGCCAAACCTCGAGTTTCCCCGTGGTGGCCCCGCAGGCTCCCCGTTTGGGACCAACACCATCAGCACTGGCCCCCCCTGTTATGTAGAATTAAGAACCCGGGGACATGACCCCCTATGCAATTAATTAATTATTTAAGTTGTTATTATGAGCAAATTAAAACCAATGTTGGGCCTTGCTGGGGGAGTTTTATTCAAAGTCGAACTGTCAAGGGGTCCCCATCCACCCATCGTGTAAGGAACGCAAAATCAAGGAACATATTGCCGGTTTATCGGCGCCTAAGGTGGCATGAGTGGAACAAAACACCGAGCAAAAGGCCAAGCCTTCCACCCATGCCCAGTATATAGGTGTGTTAATAATAATTATAGATATTGTGATATTCCAACAACAAGTTCCCTCCTGGAACGGTCTTCATCTTCACCTGCAACTAACAACGCTATAAGAGGGGCTGAGCAAGCGGGTAACATAGCCAAACATTGGTTTTGCTAGGAAGGTGTCAAAAGTTTAGAGGTTTCATGGCAACAAGGAGAGGCTGACATAAAAGATGGGTAGCGCGACATGTAACGATAGCATCGAGACAACTAAGCATGGCAATGGTAGTAAAGGTATCCAAGGGTATGATCATCTTGCCTGGGATTCCGCGAGGGAGAAGAACAAGTCCATGAAGTAGACGGAGCAACAAAGTCGAGCGAATCCTCACAACTCCGGAACGAAACCGAAGCTAACAAGAGAAGCAACCGGAAAGAAGCAATCAACACGGTGAACACACAAGCATAAACATGGCACACGATGCACATCCAAGTATGATGCATGTCCGGTTTAATTATGCATGGCATGGCAAAGTGCACAAACAACACTACAAGTTAAGTGGAGCTCAATATGCAACGAGTTGCATATTGATGAAACATCACATTTTAATTATTTAAATGACTCTCGTTTATTTACAAGACAAGATTAAATGTTTGTTAACATGGCAAGAGGTGAAGCATAATAAAACTACACTATTTAGACATTTTAAATGAGGCCGGAAATAACAACAACAATTCCGGAAAACCCCATATGCATGTTTAGCAATTATTAAGCAAACAACAATTCACACATTTTTATGTTGTTAACATGATGCGGATGACATGATCAAGTTTTATGCAATTTATTAATTAAAGGTTAACATGAAGAGATAAGAAGATGATAAGGAGTATTGTCGCCGTGGTGGGTGGAAAAAGGTGCCACGGCAACGATCCGAAAATGATGCCACGCAACATATCGGTTCCGGTAACTCGATGAGAGTCCGGTGCAAAAGCAAGGTGGCGTGAGCGAGACGAACGAGATGAAAAGTGGGGTGATCCCGTCACCGGGTTCCCATGGGTCGGCGACGAGGCAACCGAGGAGCATGACAAAAGATGAAACGGGCACGGTGCACACAAGGGAAAACATCTCATACAACACATGCATTCATCCACGGGTCATCGTCTCGGGGTTATACCTTCGGAACGTTCGTTTCTCGGAGGGGTTCGAGGAGTCGAGGGACGTAGTGGAAGTAGTCGTGCACGGGTCGTAGAGGAAGTAGTCGTTCCATTCATCGAGGAAGTAGTGGTACACAATCATCGGTTGGGGTACTTGTCGCGGCATCGAACGTAGTGGTACTTGACGTATCGCCGTGTAGTTGTTCCCGTTCGTAGTCGTTCACTTCTCCGAAGGGGTACTTGTCATCGTGGTACTTGGCGATTCCATGTAGTCGTACACACGGTGCAGTTGAACTTGGCACAACCGGTAGTCGAACTTGAAGGTTGTCGGCGACTCGAAGGGGTACTTGGCATCGGTCTCGATCCGGAGATGAGCTTGCCTGTCTTAGGTACCAAACACAGCAACAAGGCAACAAAAGCGGTAGCAAGGAGGCAAGGGCAGCAGCGTCATCACCACACGAGGCGAAGGCAGCGGTGCTCGGGCTGGCGAGGAAGAGGCCCCCGACCGACGGGTAGGAGGAGGTGCTCGGGGAGGTCGACCGGGCGCGGTGGTAGAGAGGCTGGCCGCGGTGACCGTGGTGACCGGCGGTGGCGTGCTGCGTCGCTGGGGATGGAGGCCGCGGGCGATGACGAGCTGGAGAAGGGCGGGGCCGTCACGGAGAGCTGCTCGTGGCCACGGGCTTGGAGTCGGGGTCGACTCGCCGGGCCGGCGAACGGAACGGCAAGGGCCGTCGCGGAGCTGAGGGAAAAGGGGCGGGGTCGCGGGGCGCTTGGCGATGCGGGCTGGAGGCAGGGGCGCTTGGGGAGACGCTGAAGAGAAAAGGGAAGGCGGCTCGGCGCTGGAGATGGCGGCTCTGGCCGGCGCTGGGGCGGCTCGCGAGAGGAGCGAGGAGAAGAGGGCCAGCGAGCAAGGGGATGGGGGAGATGGGATCGGGGTTCGAGAGGGAGAGGGAACGAGGGTTGCGAGCGGCTGACGGCGGCTCGGGAGAAGAGCGAGGGGAAAAGGTGCGGTCGGGCTAGGGTTTTAGGCGACCTGGGCCTGATGGGCTGCGTGGAGGGAAGGCCTTGGCTGTTGGGCCAAAAGGAGGCCTGGAGGCTGAGCTGCGGCTGGGCCTCCTCTGCTCTTCTTCTTTTACTGCTATTTCCCAAAACAGAAAAAATAGCAAAGAAGGAAAAGAGAAGAAAGGAAGGGTTAGGAATAGGCTTAGGGCATAGGGTAAAATTCCCTGGACTCACAAAAATGTAAGGAATTTAATTAAAATTGTTGGAGGGTTTTTGGAAGAACCTCGATAAACGAGAAAAGAAATATAGGGAAGGTTTTTGACGGTGAAACTTGAAGCGAAAGAGGTCTGAAGAATAAATGCGAGTGTGTTACGGTGATCCTAAACAATTGGAATATTTTTAATATTGCTCCCTAATAATATTGAGAGGCTTTTATATGTTATAAAGAGAAGTCATTCTTCCCTCGATTTAAATGGACCGAAGGTCCACACAATTTATTTAGGTTGAGATGCAAAAGATTAATGACATGATGGCATGATGACATGATGCAAAGCAAAATAAATAAAACAAGCACAAAAGAAACACACGGGAGAACCCGGAACATCTGGAATCTTCTGGAATCTTCTGGGACGTCGGTCTTCGGGCGTCACAGGCGGGGCAAGTCGTGACCACCTAGGAGACAGGTGGGCTTGGTCACTGGTAAATTTCTGCGGTTATTGCATAATAACACGCTAACGACTTTGGATATTTGATCTAAGTTGGGTCATTGGCCTTATACGCACTAACTGCCACGCAGGACAAGATATGGGCAACCGGCGTCGTGGTATCAGCCAAAGCCTTCCGGACGTCAGCGACTTAGCGGCGCCCGTCGGATTGGACTAGAACGCTCGCACTTGTATAAGGGGGCTAGGTCTGCTCACGGGCCGCGTTCGCAACGTGCAGGAGTGCAAAGGGCGATGGCCCATGACCCCTGCGTGCATAGGATTTAGACCGGCATGCTGACCTCTTTGCCGGGCCTAGGTAGGGCTACGACATGTTGATCTTCCGAGGCTGGGCATGACCTAGGAAAGTGTGTCCGGCCAGAGGGATCGAGTGTGTCGGGTTATGTGGTGCACCCCTGCAGGGAAGTGATCTATTCGAATAGTCGTGTCCACGATAATAGGACGACACGGAGTTGTATTCCGACCTCATGACAACTAGAACCAGATACTTAATAAAACACACCCTTTCAAGTGCTAGGTATAACCCGGTGATCGCTTTCCCTCAGGATGACGAGGAGAGGACCACTGGGTAGTTTTATGCTATGCGATGATACTTGTTACTATTCCAGCTACCCCCTTCTACATGCTTCAAGATGGAGGCTGCCTGAAGCGTAGTCTTCGATAGGCCTAGCTACCCCC
>LR738711.1:313948441-313963329 GCA_902687465.1 Secale cereale | reverse complement strand
CGCCGTCACTCGCGCGGCCGCACCACCGCTGCTCCGCATGGCCACGCCCCGCTCTCGCCGCCGCTCTGCCACTTCCTCTCTGCCAGGCTGCGTCCCCTCCGCCACATGCTCGTCGCCGCCCGGCCCGCCGCTGCCCTGCTCCCGCGCCGCTGCCCTGCTCCCGCGCCGCATCCGCCGGGGCCACCGCCGACTGGGGCCTCACCCCACTCCCCCGCGCCCTTCCTCTCTTCGGCTCGCTCTGGCCACCATCGAAGCAGCGCCCCCACCACGCCCCTGGTCGCCGGCCCGAGCTCGCGCGTGGCTTCGCCCCGCGCCGCCTGTTTGGGGTGCGCCCGCCCCATTAAGGCCCCGGGCTCAATGATAGCCGGGGCCCACGCCCCTGGACATTTAAAAAAATTTAAAGATTAAAAAAATAAAAAAAATTATTTAATTTAGTTAACCTAAATAACACTGTTTAGCTAATCTAATTAACTAGTTAACTAATTAGTCATGTTTAGTTTAACTATGCCTATGACAAATGGGACCCACATGTCAGTTTTGACCCAGTCAACTGTCTAGTTGACTGATGACATCATGCTGACGTCATTCCTTATTATTCTGGTTAATTTGAATTAAATCAATTAAAATAAATTAGAAAATGAATGAAAACTTTGAAAATTAATATGAAATAATCTGTAACTCGGATGAAAATAATTTATATATGAAAAATGATCAGAAAAATGATACGAACCCGAATACGCTACCCACTTACCTGTGAGATGCCTCCAGCACTGCAAACATGGAACCTTTCCCTCTGCATCATCTATCTGGTAATTGCCCAAAGCGAGGGAAATATCCACAGATATTTACCCGCTCCGTGTGTAACTGGTAGCACCGCGTTAGGTCACACGTAGCACCGCGTATTGCCATGTTATGCTTTGTGGTGCGATGTTTGATTTTATATTTATTGTTTCTTCCGCCTCTTCTCTCTGATTGACACATGGACTGAGACAGCTGACAGTGCCACGGTGATCGACTGCGTTGACAACGACCCCTCCTTCTTGCCAGAGCAACCAGGCAAGCCCCCCCTTGATCACCAGATATAGCCAATTCCCCTCTCTCTTATTCTTGCATTAGGTTTGTTACTGTTGTTGATTCGATAGCTCCTATTTTGTTGCATAGCCTATCATTGTTGCTACAACTGTTGATACCTTTACCTACTATCATAATGCTTAGTATAGGATACTAGTATTCCATCAGTGGCCCTACATTCTTGTCCGTCTGCCATGCTATACTATCGGGTCGTGATCACTCGGGTGGTGATCACGGGTATATCGTATATTATTACATACTCATGATGATGATTCGGAGATGGGGGCTGAAGGGGCAGGTGGTTCCACACAGGTAGTGGTGGGTCTGGGTTCCCTGCAGCCCCCTGATGGTTAGTTTGTGGCGGAGCGATAGGGCGGGTTGCTACCACCTAGGAGACAGGTGGGCCTTGCCCTGGTCGTTGTCCGCGGTTATTTCATAATAACACTCTTAACGAGATCTTGGTATTTGATCTGAGTCTGGCCATTGGCCTATACGCACTAACCAGCTATGTGGGAATAGTTATGGGCACTCGACATCGTGGTATCAGCCGAAGCCTTCTAGACGTAAGTGACTTAGCGGTGCGCGCCGGATTGGACTGAAACGTCGCTCTGGTATTAGGAGCGGCTAGGTCTGCTTACCGGCCGCCCTCACAATGCGCATGTGTGCATTGGACAATGGGCCCAGACCCCTGTGCGCTTAGGACTTAGACCAGCGTGCTGACCTCTCTGTTTATCTTAGGTAGGGCTACGACGTGTTCATCTTCCGAGGTCGGGCATGACCCCGGAAAGTGTGTCCGGCCAAATGGGATCCAGCGTGCTGGGTTATGTGGTGCACCCCTACAGAGAAGTTAATCTATTTGAATAGCCATGTCCCTCGGTAAAAGGATGACCCGGAGATGTACTCCGACCTCATGACAACTAGAACTGGATACTTAATAAAACATACCCAGACAAGTTCCAGTTACAACCCGGTGATCGCTTTCCCACAAGGCGACGAGGGGAGGATCGCTGGGTAGGTTTATGATATACGATGTTACTTGGTGAACTTACCATCTATTCTATTCTACTGCTGCAAGATGGAGGCTACCATAAGCTTTGACACTTGTTTCTATTCCATCTACTCTCTTCTACTGCCGCAAGATGGAGGTTGCCAGAAGCGTAGTCTTCCATTGGATTAGCTATCCCCCTCTTATTCTGGCATTTTGCAGTTTAGCCCACAGATATTACCCCTTTATACATATATCATTGCATATGTAGTGTAGATCCTTGCTTGCGAGTACTTTGGATGAGTACTCACGGTTGCTTTGCTCCCCCTTTTCCCCTTTTTCCTCTCTTCTCGATTGACGCAACCAGATGATGGAGTCCAGGAGCCAGAGGATCCTGATGATGTTTCTACATGGAGTTCCACTTCGAGGAGTAGTTAGGAGGTCCCAGGCAGGAGGCCTTGCCTTTTCGATCATTGCTATATTTGTGCTAGCCTTCTTAAAGGAAAACTTGTTTAACTTATGTCTATACTCAGATATTATTGCTTCTGTTGACTCTTGTGTGTTCGAGCTATGTATTCGAGCCCTTGAGGCCCCTGGCTGGTAATGTAAAGGTTGTATTATTTTAATTTGTGTCTAGAGTTGTGTTGTGATATCTTCCAGTGAGTCCCTGATCTTGGTCGTACACATTTGCGTGCATGATTAGTGTACGGTCAAATCGGGGGCGTCACATTGGATCGGTTGGATTGCGGATACATTCAACTACTTCAACCGCGTCGCTAGACGCTTCCGCTTTACATAGCACACTCTCCCCGCTCATTGCTATGCTTCTCCTAGATAGATCTTGCATGATCGTAGGAATTTTTTGAAATACTACGTTCCCCAACAGTGGCATCAGAGCCAGGTCTATGCGTAGATGATATGCATGAGTAGAACACAATGAGTTGTGGGCGGTAATAGTCATACTGCTTACCAGCATGTCATACTTTGATTCGGCGGCATTGTGAGATGAAGCGGCCCGGACCAACATTATGCGTACGCTTGCGTGAGACTGGTTTCACTGTTACATGCACTCGTTGCTTAAAGGTGACTGGCGGGTGTCTGTCTCTCTCACTTTAGTTGAATCGAGTGTGGCTACGCCCGGTCCTTGTGAAGGTTAAAACAGCACACTTGACAAAAAATTGTTGTGGTTTTTGTTGTATGCGTAGGTAAGAACGGTTCTTGCTAAGCCCGTAGCAGCCACGTAAAACTTGCAACAACAAAGTAGAGGACGTCTAACTTGTTTTTGCAGGGCATGTTGTGATGTGATATGGTCAAGACGTGATGAGATATACGTTATTGTATGAGATGATCATGTTTTGTAAATTATCGGCAACCGGCAGGAGCCTTATGGTTGTCTCTTTATTGTATGAATTGTGAAGGCCATGTAATTGCTTTACTTTATCTCTATGAGTTAGCGATAGTAGTAGTAGCAACAGTTGGCGAGACAACCACGATGCTACGATGAAGATCATGGTGTCTAGCCGGTGACGATGGAGATCATGACTATGCCTTGGAGATGGAGATCAAAAGCACAAGATGATGATGGCCATATCATGTCACATATTTTGATTGCATGTGATGTTTATCTTATTATGCTTATTATTTTGCTTAGTACGGCGGTAGCATTATAAGATGGTCCCTTAAAAAATTCAAGGTACAAGTGTTCTCCCTGAGTATGCACCGTTGTGAAAGTTCTTCGTGCTAAGACACCACGTGATGATCGGGTGTGATAGGTTCTATGTTCACATACAACGGGTGCAAGACAGTTTTGCACATGTGGAATACTCGGGTTAAACTTGACGAGCCTAGCATGTACAGACATGGCCTCAGAACACTGGACACTGAAAGTTCGAGAGTGAATCATATAGTAGATATGATCAACATAAGATGTTCACCATTCAAAACTACTCCATCTCACGTGATGATCGGACATGGTTTAGTTGATTTGGATCACGTGATCATTTAGATGACTAGAGGGGTGTCTATCTAAGTGGGAGTTCTTTAGTAATATGATTAATTCAACTTTAATTTATCATGAAGTTAGTCCTGGTAGTATTAGCATATCTATGTTGTAGATCAATAGCTCGCGATGTAGCTCCCCGTTTATTTTCATATGTTCCTAGAGAAACATAAGTTGAAAGATATTAGTAGCAATGATGCGGACTAGGTCCGTGATCTGAGGATTATCCTCATTGATGCACAGAAGTATTATGTCCTTGATACACCACAAGGTGACAGATCTATTGCAGGAGCAGATGCAAACGTTATGAATGTTTGGCAAAGCTCAATATGTTGTCTACTTAATAGTTCAGTGCACCATGCTTTATGGCTTAGAACCGGGACTTCAAAAACGTTTTGAACGCCACGGAACATATAAGATGTTCCAAGAGTTGAAATTAGTATTTCATACTCATGCCCGTGTCCAGAGGTATGAGACCTCTGACAGAACTTTGCCTACAAGATGGAGGAGAATAGCTCAACCAGTGAGCATGTGCTCAAATTGTCTGGGTACTACAATTGCTTGAATCAAGTGGGAGTTAATCTTCCAAATAAGATAGTAATCGACAAAGTTCTCTCGTCACTATCACCAAGTTAGTAGAACTTCGTGATGAACTATAATATTCAAGGGATGACGAAAGTAATTCCCGAGCTCTTCGCGATGCTAAAATCGGTGAAGGTAGAAATCGATAAAGAGCATCAAGTGTTGATGGTTAACAAGACCACTTGTTTCAAGTAAAGGGCAAAGGGATATAAAGGGGAACTTCAAGAAGAATGACAAGCAAGTTGTCACTCCCGTGAAGGAACCCAAAGCTAAACTCAAGCCTGAAACTAAGTGCTTCTACTTCAAAGGAAATGGTCACTGGAAGTGGAACTGCCCTAGATACTTGGCGGATAAGAAGGATGGCAAAGTGAACAAGGGTATATTTGATATACATATTATTGATGTGTACTTTATTAGTGTTCATAGCAACCCGTGGGTATTTGATACCGGTTCAGTTGCTAAAATGAGTAACTCGAAACAAGAGTTGCAGAATGAACAGAGACTAGTTAAAGGTGAAGTGACGATGTGTGTTGGAAGTGGTTCCAAGATTGATATGATCATCATCGCACACTCCCTGTACTTTCGGGATTAGTGTAGAACCTAAATAAATGTTATTTGGCATTTGCGTTGAGCATGAATATGATTTGATCATGTTTGTTGCAATACGGTTATTCATTTAAAGTCATAGAATAATTGTTATTCTGTTTACATGCATAAAACCTTCGATGGTCATACACCCAATGAAAATAGTTTGTTGGATCTCGATCGTAGTAATACACATATTCATAATATTAAAGCCAAAAGGTGCAAAGTTGATAATGATAGCGCAACTTATTTGTGGCACTACCGTATAGGTCATATTGGTGTAAAGCGCATGAAGAAACTCCATGCTGGTGGGCTTTTCGAATCACTTGATTATGAATCATTTGGTGCTTGCGAACCATGCCTCATGGGCAAGATGACTAAAACTCCGTTCTCCGGAACAATGGAGCGAGCAACTGATTTGTTGGAAATCATACATACTGATGTATGTGGACCGATGAGTGTTGAGGCTCGCGGCGGGTATCGTTATGTTCTGACCTTCACTGATGATTTGAGCAGATATGGGTATATCTACTTGATGAAGCACAAGTTTGAAACATTTGAAAAGTTCAAAGAATTTCAGAGTGAAGTAGAGAATCATCGTAACAAGAAAATTAAGTTTCTACGATCTGATCGCGGAGGCGAATATTTGAGTAATGAGTTTGGTCTTCATTTAAAACAATGTGGAATAGTTTCACAGCTCAGGCCACCCGAAACACCACAGCGTAATGGTGTGTCCGAACATCGCAACTGTACTTTATTAGATACGGTGCGGTCTATGATGTCTCTTACCGATTTACCACTATCATTTTGGGTTATGCATTAGAGACAGTTGCGTTCACATTAAATAAGGGCACCATCTAAATCCGTTGACAACGCCTTATGAACTGTGGTTTGGCAAGAAACCAATGTTTCTTAAAGTTTGGGGTTGCGATGCTTATGTGAAAAATCTTCAACCTGATAAGCTCGAACCCAAGTCGGAGAAATGTGTCTTTGTAGGATACCCAAAAGGAAACTGTTGGGTACACCTTCTATCACAGATCCGAAGGCAACATATTCGTTGCTAAGAATGGATCCTTTCTAGAGAAGGATTTCTCTCGAAAGAAGTGAGTGGGAGGAAAGTAGAACTTAATGAGGTAACTATACCTTCTCCCGGATTGGAAAGCAGTACATCACAAAAACTAGTTCTAGTGATTCTTACACCAATCAGCGAGGAAGCTAATGATCATGATCATGAAACTTCAGATCAAGTTACTACTGAACCTCGTAGGTCAACCAAAGTACGTTCCTCGCTAGAGTGGTATGGTAACCCGGTTCTGGAAATCATGTTACTAGACCATGATGAAACTACGAACTATGAGGAAGCGATGATGAGCCCAGATTCCGCAAAATGGCTTGAGGCCATGAAATCTGAGATGGGATCCATGTATGAGAACAAAGTGTGGACTTTGGTTGACTTGCCCGATGATCGGCAAGCCATTGAAAATAAATGAATTTTTAAGAGGAAGACTAACGCCAATGGTAATCTTACGGTCTACAAAGCTCGACTTGTTGTGAAAGGTTTTCGACAAGTTCAAGGTGTTGACTACGATGAGATTTTCTCACTAGTAGCGATGCTTAAGTCTGTCCAAATCATGTTAGCAATTGTCGCATTTTATGAAATCTGGCAAATGGATAACAAAACTGCGTTCTTTAATGGATTTATTAAAGAAGAATTGTATATGATGCAACCAGAAGGTTTTGTCAATCCTAATGGTGCTAACAAAATGTGCAAGCTTCAGCGATCCATCTATGGACTGGTGCAAGCATCTCAGAGTTGGAATATATGCTTTGATAAGTTGATCAAAGCATATAGTTTTATACAGACTTACGGTGAAGAATGTATTTGTAAGAAAGTGAGTGGGAGCACTACAACATTTCTAACAAGTATATGTGAATGACATATTGATGATCGAAAATGATGTAGAATTTTCTGGAAAGCATAAAGGATTTTTTAAAAGGAGTTTTTTCAATGAAAAGACCTTGGTGAAGCTGCTTACATATTGGGCACCAAGGTCTATAGAGATAGATCATGACGCTTGATAATACTTTCGATTAGTAGATACCTTGATAAGATTTTGAAGTAGTTCAAAAAGGATCAGTCAAAGAAGGAGTTCTTGCCTGATTTGTAAGGTATGAAGTTGAGTAAGACTCAAGACCCGACCACGGCAGAAAATAGAGAAAGAATGAAAGTCATTCCCTATGCCTCAGTCATAGGTTCTATAAAGTATGCCATGTTGTGTACCAAACATGTTGTGTACCTTGCCATGAGTTTGGCAAGGAGGTACAAAAGTGATCCAGGAGTAGATCACTGGACAGTGGTCAAAATTATCCTTAGTTACTGGATGACTAAGGAAATGTTTCTCGATTATGGAGGTGATAAATAGTTCGTCATAAAGAGTTACACCGATGCAAGCTTTAACACTAATCCAGATGACTCTAAGTATCAATCTGGATACGTATTGAAAGTGGGAGAAATAAGCTAGAGTAGCTCCATGCAGAGCATTGTAGACACAGAAATTTGTGAAATACATACGGATCTGAATGTAACAGACCCACTGACTAAACTTCTCTCACGAAGCAAAACATGATCAGACCTTAGTACTCTTTGGGTGTTAATCACATGGCGATGTGAACTAGATTATTGAATTTAGTAAACCCTTTGGGTGTTGGTCACATGGCGATGTGAACTTTGGGTGTTATTCACATAACGACGTGAACTATCGATATTAAATCACATGGCGATGTGAACTAGATTATTGACTCTAGTGCAAGTGGGAGACTGAAGGAAATATGCCCTAGAGGCAATAATAAAGTTTTTATTTATATTTTCTTATATCATGATAAAAGTTTATTATTCATGCTATAATTGTATTAACCGGAAACTTAGTACATGTGTGAATACATAGACAAAACAGAGTGTCCCTAGTATGCCTCTACTAGACTAGCTCATTGATCAAAGATGGTTATGTTTCCTAGCCATAGACATGAGTTGTCATTTGATCAACGGGATCACATCATTATGAGAATGATGTGATGGAAAAGACCCATCTGTTAGCTTAGCAACTTGATTTTTTAGTTTTATTGCTATTGCTTTCTTCATGACTTATACATGTTCCTATGACTATGAGATTATGCAACTCCCGAATACCGTAAGAACACCTTGTGTGCTATCAAACATCACAACGTAACTGGGTGATTATAAAGATGCTCTACAGGTATGTCCAAAGGTGTTTGTGGTGTTGGCATAGATCGAGAATAGGATTTGTCACTTCGAGTGTCGGAGAGGTATCTCTGGGCCCTCTCCGTAATACACATCATAATAAGCCTTGCAAGGAAACAACTAATGAGTTAGTCACGAGATAATTTATTACGGAACGAGTAAAGACACTTACCGGTAACGAGATTGAACTAGGTATGATGATACCGATGATCGAATCTCACGCAAGTAACATACCGATAACAAAGGGAACAATGTATGTTGTTATGCGGTTT
Source organism: Secale cereale (assembly GCA_902687465.1). NCBI lineage: Eukaryota > Viridiplantae > Streptophyta > Magnoliopsida > Poales > Poaceae > Secale > Secale cereale. The sequence goes on along the minus strand of LR738711.1, from coordinate 313,954,576 downwards.
GACCGATAAAGATCTTCGTAGAATATGTAGGGACCAATATGAGCATCCAGGTTTCTCTATTGGTTATTGACCGGAGATGAGTCTCGGTCATGTCTACATAGTTCTCGAACCCGTAGGGTCCGCACGCTTAACGTTTGATGATGATTGGTATTATGAGTTTATCTGTTTTGATGTACCGAAGGTAGTTCCGAGTCCCGGATGTGATCACAGACATGATGGGGAGTCTCGGAATGTCCAAGACATAAAGATTCATATATTGGAAGGTTATATTCGGACACCGGATGACTTCCGGGGGTTATCGGATAAATACCGGAGTACCGGGAGGTTATCGGAACCTCCCGGGGGGGTAATGGGCCTACATGGGCATTAGTGGGAATAGAGGGCAGCAAGGGGAGTGTGGGGCACGCCCCCCCAAGGCCCAAACCGAACTGATTTAGGGCAAGGGGGGCCGGCCCCCTCTTTCCTTCTCCTCCTCTCTCCCTTCCTTCCCCCTCTCCTACTCCTACTAGGAAATGGAGGAGTCCTACTCCTAGTGGGAGTAGGACTCCCCCTCATGGCACGCCCCTTGCTTGGCCGCACCCTCCTCCCTCCATCCTTTATATACGTGGGGAGGGGGCACCCCAAAGACACACAAGTTGATTTCTTAGCCGTGTGCGGTGCCCCTCCCCACAATTACACACCTCGGTCATATTGTTGAAGTGCTTAGGCGAAGCCCTGCGTCGATAGCTTCATCATCACCGTCACCATGCCGTCGTGCTGACGAAACTCTCCCGTGACGCTCAAATGGATCAAGAGCTCGTGGGACGTCATCAAGCTAAATGTGTGCTGAACATGGAGGTGTTGTATGTTCGGTGCTTGGATCGGTTGGATCGCGAAGACGTTCGACAACATCAATCGCGTCACTAGACGCTTCCGCTTTCGGTCTATGAGGGTACGTATACACACTCTCCCCGCTCGTTGTTATGCTTCTCCTAGATAGATCTTGCGTGATCGTAGGGATTTTTTGAAATACTGCGTTCCCCAACAAAATCTATCAAAGATATCAAGCATTTCATCTCTCCAAAAGTTATAGTATCCTCCATTGAGAATGGGCACTCTACAACTAAGACTCCCCAAAGTAGACTCGTCCATTTTTCTTCAGTGGTGATTAAACCAAAGCAATGGAAATCAATGCTCTGATACCAATTGATAGGATCGAGAAGAGGGGTCTGGAGGGGGTGATTAGACCCTTCACAAGTAAAAGTGGCAGTTTTAAAATTCTTCAAGTTAAGGTAGAGTTTAGCACATTGTTAATGAACACAAAATACATTTTGCACTAGCATGGTAAGAGGATGAGCAGGGGAAAGAGTAAAACATGCAAGTGCAAGAATGAAAGGGATGGGAATTGGAGTGTGCAAACACAATGGAGACGCGAAGGATTTTTGGCGTGGTTCCGATAGGTCGTGCTATCGTATGTTCACGTTGATGGAGACTTAAAACCACGAAGGGTAACGGCTGCGTGAGTCCACGAAGGGCTCCACCCACGAAGGGTCCACGAAGAAGCAACCTTGTCCATCCCACCATGGCCACCGCCCACGAAGGGCTTGCCTCACTCGGGTAGATATTCACGAAGTTGGCGATCTCCTTGCCCTTACAAACTTCTCGGTTCAACTCCACATCATGACGGAGGCTCCCAAGTGACACCTAACCAATCTAGGAGAGACCACTCTCCAAAAGGCAATAGACGGTGTGTTGATGATGAACTCCTTCCTCTTGTGCTTCAAATGATAGTCTCCCTAACACTCGACTCTTTCTCATGGATTTGAATATGATGGAAGAAGAATTGGAGTGGAAAGCAACTTGGGGAAGGCTAGAAATCAAGGTTCAAATGGTAGTAATGGAATCTCTTGATCTCAACACATGAGTAGGTGGTACTCTCTTAGAAAATGAACAGTGGAAGTGTAAGCATGTTCTGATGGCTATCCTCTATGAGGAAGAAGGGGTGAAGGGGTATATATAGCCTCCACACAAAATCCAGCCGTTACACACTTTTGACCAATCTCGGTGGCACCGATTTGTGAACTCGGTGGCACCGATATGTGCAAAAATATGAATGTTAGGAATCTCGATGGGACCGATGTGCCAGGGCTTAGGGCAAACTTCATCTCGGTGGAACCAAAGTGAATGCAACGAGCAACAGAGTCTCTATCAAGCCAACTCGATGGGACCGATAGCAACAACTCGGTGAGACCGAAGTGAATGCAACAAGTCACAAAGCATTGGCAAGGCCATCTCGGTGGAACCGAGATCCCTATCAGTGAGACTGTACCTGTTAGGGTTTCCAGCGGTGGCTATTTCAAATAAACTCGGTGGCGCCGGATAGGAAATATCGGTGGGGGCGAGTTTGGAAATTAGGGTTTGGACATGTTGATGGAGAAAGTGGTTGAGGGTCTTGTAGCAATATCACTAAGCACTTGAGCAACCAGGTCATTAAGCAACACCTCATCCCCTTTTAATAGTATTGGCTTTCCTATGGACTCAATGTGATCTTGGATCACTAAAATGAAAATGTAGAGTCATGAGCTTTTGCCAATCCTTTGTCCTTTAGCATTCTGGAGGGGTTCCACATCCTCTTGTCCTTGTCAGTCCACTGTTGAACTTATCTGAGATATACTAGATAAAATTATCAGTCCAACCAGAGATATGTTAACATTAATTACCAAAATCACCTAGGGAGCACTTGTGCTTTCAGTTCTTGTCAGGGATATTACTACCAGGTATAAACCGGCCAGGAGGGTCCGGTTTAAGTTATTAAAGTTATATTATCAGAGAGGCCCAGCGGAGTATGAAGTAAAAGATTGTAGCCCAGGAGGCTTAGAGCCCATATGTTAGGGCCCATGGTTTGTGAACCGTCATATTATGTAACTTGGGATGTAAGATAGAAAGAGCAGAGACCGAGGCGGACACGTTTATGAGTCGGCCTCGGGACTCTGTAAACTGGACTGGGCATCACCTCTTATATAAAGGGACGACCCGGCGATGGTTCAGGACAAGAAACAACAGCTCGAGACACAGGCAAAGCGGATTCGCTCCCTGGTCATCGAAGCCCAAGCAATACCACACCAAACTAGATGTAGGCTTTTACCTTCATCAAAGGGGCCGAACTAGTATAAAATCCATGTGTCCTTCGTCCGCTTTAACCCCTTTGAGCTAACCCGGAGCGATGGCCTCACGACTAAGTCCTTTTGTTAGGACATCTGCCGTGCTAAATCCACGACAGTTGGCACCCACCGTGGGGCTATCGCACGATGGTTTCGAGTTCTTGAAGGGCAGCTTTGAAGGGCTTAAGGGCTACGTAGTGGGCCAGATGACTAAGAGTCGTCGCGACCGGATCTACATCGACGATGCAGGCTAGGGCCCTGAGGCCGATTTAATCGAATATGGGTACCGGGTCCCCTTCGACGGCATCCACGTCTTCATCGGCAAGATCGGCGAACCGGGCCCTGAGCCGGACACCTTCCCCAACATCGTCGAGTCGGCTCAGCGTGCGAGACCTGCCCGGATTCAGCCCGCCGTGAAGCACGTCTTCGTTGGAGCAGTACATGAAGTGCAAGCCGAGGACGGATCGGATTCTAGCGGCGAGACTGTTGTTTATTCCGGAGATGAATCTTCGTCCGGGGAGACCGAATTTCTGTATGTGCTGCAGGACGGCCGGTCTGAGGGGTGTTCCGATGGTGACAGTATTCCGGACTCCCTCGATCCGCCAAACAGGGTTGCTGTTTTCATGGCCGGATCACAATCCATGCAACAGCCTTCAACGACAGGGGTGTTAACATCAGATGCAATGGGAGCTAGAGCTAGAGGTCCTCCCCCGTCGCCCTCTGACGCTCTATCCATCCTGGTCGACACCTTGACAGCACTTGTGACAGCAGAAGTAGCCCAGGCCGACAAGGAGCAGCATGATGCAGAGGTCGCTCAGGTGAAGAGCCGGATTGAGCAAGCCAAGTTGGATCTAGCTGCTGAGAAAGCTAGGATGGCTACAAGGCAGGCAGAGCTGGATTCTCAAGCTTATCGGCTCAGGTTAGATCAGAACGCCTCACAAGAGGTAATGTGGAGAAGACAACGATCTCGTTTGCCGCCGGTTTATGAGGCGAGGAATCTCTTTAGCACGCCAGGCGCGGGGACCAGTAACCATCCAGAGATAAACCGGAGAGGAGCACCAGGAACAGGCGCGTCGGTTCAGCCTCCGGCCGCAGAGCCAAATCGCCAAGTTGTGCCGACCCAGCATGTGCCCACCCCTCCTGGTCATTATTCTAATCCATTGGATAACATAGTTGCTGCCGCTTCACGACTGGCCGCCCTTCCCATCGAAGGTATGTCCCCCATGGCGGTGGAGGCACGACGGGCCAAGGAGTTGCTGGACACAACGTTAACTCAACAGCAAGCTTATTCATATAGCCGGGAGAGGATTCATTCAACCCCTCGCCCGAGCCGGAGTTATACGAGGCGTCTGGATGAACCGGCCATATCAAGCAGCGCAGGGAGGCGTCATCGGCAAAGGCAGGATAACCCGGCAGGAGAGGAAGCACATGTGCAAGAGGTGGTGGATCAGGCCAGACACACTGCCCGGTACGATGCCCGTCAGGCGACGCCGGTTCATCCCACCGCCACAGTTGAACCGGGGGTCATGTCCAGTTCCTTGGGCGTACAATGTCTCATCCCCGCTTTACAGAACGTGAAATTACCCAAAGATTTCAAAGGTCCGCGCAATGTGCCCAACTACACGACGGATCTTGCTCCGGAGGCGTGGGTTGAGAGTTATGAGATGGCAATGGAGATGCTCGACGTGGATGAAGCGGCATGTGCTAAATACTTCACAATGATGCTCGAGGGCACGGCCCGGACATGGCTAAAGGGTTTGCCACCTAATTCCATCGAATCATGGGGTGAATTGCGGCACCGGTTTATCAATAATTTCAAGGACACGTGCAAGTAGCCGATGTCTGTTGTCGATTTAGCGGCATGCGTTCAAGGAGAGCAAGGGTCCACAAGCAGTTGGGTGCGTCGAGTGTCTGAAATCTTGCACTCCTCCAATAGGATCTACCCAAGTACAGCAATAGTAACCTTGGAAGGCAATTGCCGGTTTGAGCCTTTGAGGCAGAAGTTGGGACGGCTCAAACGTGATTGCAATGACATGGGAACACTCATGGGTGCTTTGGTGAAATACGGAGATTCTGATAACACCAAATATCCAGACACAGATGGAGACAAGTCAGGGAAGGCGAGCAAGAACGGTAAACTGCCGCAGGCCAATCCGGCGGGTCAAGGATACAATGGCAAGCGTAAAGCGGAAGGTAGCTCAGACTTTGTGGCCAATACCAACGCTCAGGACAATGGGCAGCGCCGCAAGCACTACTAGGAAAAGGGCTATAGATGAAATTGATACTAATGGCGCACCATACAGCAAGTGCGCCATTAGTATATAGTAATGGCGCACCAGCAACAGATACGCCATTAGAGTTCGAAGTACTAATGGCGCACCTTGCCCGGAGTGCGCCATTAGTATCAAGAAATTTTTTTTTTTAACTAGCGCGCCTGTCCAAACATACTAATGGCGCATCTATTAATAGTGCGCCATTACTAGTAGTAAATAGTAATGGCGCACCAGCAGTAAAGTGCGCCATTAATGGTCTTTTTTTATGATATTTTTTATTCTGTTTTTTACAGAACTACTAATGGCGCACTTTCCCAAAGTGCGCCATTACTAGTTTGAACTAGTAATGGCGCACTGTGCGGAAGTGCGCCATTAGTATGTTTTTTTTTTTGCAAAACTTTTAATGACGCAGCAACTTTAAATGCGCCATTAGTGACCTTGATTACTAATGGCGCATTAGTAGCTGGTGCGCCATTAGTATGCGGGCAGGAACTAGATATTTTGGACAGCCTCTCTACCACACTCACTTTCCCCCCCCCCCCACTTCTTCATTCTCTCTACTTCCTCTCCTCTCTGGTCCCTCCTCTTTTCCACCTCATTTCCACCATATATTCATTCAAATTAAGTGGTTAAATTACCTTGTTTTGGTAGGTAAGTATGGGGGGAAGCTATATTTATGTTGTACTCCATACAAACAATGTGCACATGCACTTTTATGGCCT
>LR738711.1:313927709-313943786 GCA_902687465.1 Secale cereale | reverse complement strand
TTAGGAGGATGAATAGATGAATGACTCTTCTGGCCTCGGTTGTTCTACCACAAAGCACAACCAAGATGCTAGTAGTAATCTTTAAAATGTTTTGATATTTAGCTGAGAAATTTCGTCGGTATGCTGCTACTTTAGTAAATAAACCTGTCATGGAAATGTTTAATTGCAGCCAATGAACTGAAAAACATGAAAGTTTTTATAGCCATTACAGTCCAAATAGCAGTAATTACTAAAGTAAATAGTTCTCTGGTGATCTTTCAAGCTTCAGCACGGTCAGTGTATGGATGGAATTACCTGCTGATGCATGTTAGCATTCTGACAAAGCAAACTAACAGCACATGTGCTATCGTAGCTACAATCACAGGTGTGCCCATAATCGGGTTACAGCCACCATAACTTCGAGCTTGGCTCTGAAATGATCCAATTGTTGATCCATGTCAGATACGCAGTAGCATATGATCAGGAACATTGTATGGGTGTCACCAGTGGCGAATCTAATGTTTGTGATTGTTGCATGTAAAACACCTAAATATAATTCATAAGTACTATAGTTAGCTGAAATATGATTTGTGTAGGGTAGGCTTAAGCCTGATGAAGCCCACCTAGTAGACTTGCCACTGGGTGTCACGCTCAGACCTGCATCTACACTCTGAAGTCCTTCAGTTAGGTGTTCACTCTGATCTTGATCCAGCGACTCCAAATCATTTTAGCAAACCGGTATGTAGATAGTCGAGAAGATGACCTGAGGGACGTGAGATCTTCATCCAACGGCTGGAGTTCAATTACCTTTTAGGCGCCTTTTATTGTTTCTGTCCAGTTACTTCACTTTAGCTCTTTTATTACTGCTATTTGGACTGTAATGGCTATAAAAGCCATTGATCCCAGCTGCCCTATGTATCAAGTTGTAATCGGGCTACGAAAGTTCACCGCTAAATTTACTAAAGTTGTAACCTGTCATGGAAATGTTCTGGTTACTCGACGCATGTTTCTTTAGTTTACTTATCTTTTCGGTCAACGGTTATCCTACGTGACTTCATGACAAAAGTTTAATAATCGTGTTCTAGCTACTGTAGTAGTATCGTTGTAAGTTTTTTTGTTTTCCTTTGATGTTAGAAGTAGAGTCATGAAAACTAATGACCTAAATTAGTCACTTACGAAGTAGCGCATAAACATGCAAGTTTCCAGGTTCCTAATATTCTGCATTAGGTGCAGAGCTCGGTGTTATCAAACCGCTTTTGCTATATTGCCTTGCTATAAACAAGATGGTGTTTACTGTACTGCCTTTTATGCACATTTGGTGTAGTATTATCTTATGATCTGCTCTTGTCATGTACACATAGAAGGTGAACTATCTTCACTGAAATTTACGGTTGGATTTGTGATAGTTGCGGCAACCTGAATCTGCGTAATAGCGTGGAAACAATAATTGTAATATGCCAGTGGTATTTTGGCTGCGTTTTATCTTCGGCCATCGTGTCGTGATAGTTTTGCAGGTACCCCGAGAGGCCCTTGAGTTTGCTGGAATGTCGATTAACTTCCGTTCCGGCAAATTTGGGTACTCCATATGTCCTATTTTCAGCAAAGGTCATGCTGAAATTTTCCGTGAATTTTAGCATGACTTTGCTAAAAAATAGGACATATGGGGTACTTGTGACTAATCCATGGGCCGGGGTATCTTAGTAGTTAATTAAGTAGGATCAAGTGCCCCTTTGTTCTAGCTGCATTAAACCATAGGCGGCAATAGAGCCAAGTGATTAGGCCCAGCTTAGCTTTTAGGATGCCTCGGTGTCAACAAATCATTAATTATAAAACCTTGGCTTTTAGGGTGCCTCGGTGTCGATGAAAACCGAAATGATGAAAGCTTAGGCTTTTAGGGTGCCTCGGCGTCGAAAAACCCTCAATTATAAAAGCTTAGCTTTTAGGATGCCCCGGTGTCGACAAACCCTAAATGATGAGACCATGATCTTGTTCCTTGACAATAACCAACTTTTTGACCAAACTTTGTTCCTATTTAGAGAGAAACATGGCCAACAACGATGAGGCCGGCGGTTCGGGCGGGAAGGCATTCTGGGAGCTTTCCCAGGAGATGGAGGAACAACCTCACTTGTATGAGGACGCCGCCTTCCACACCGATCCTAAGACCACTGATGGTACCGCGGAGGATGACCCCACTGATGCCACCACTGATGGTGCCGCCGAGAATGCCACCACTGATGATGGCGGCGCACGCACAGATGGCAGCCAACCGAAGAGGCAACGGAAGGACCGGCGCCCGACCGTGCTCCGCACCCTCAAGGAGGAAGTTACTGAAGTGGACCCCGACGGGAATCCAACGGCGCCCGAACGAATAGTCAAGGGGTACTCGCTTCAGCTCGGGTGCATTCTCCGGAGCACCGTCTCGATCAACAACGAGAACCTGAGGCATCCTGACAACGCGAATTACCGCAACCTCCTCTTCACGAAGCTGCACGAACGATACAAGTTCCTCGCTCAATTTGATAACACAAGCCTCAAAGGGAATAAAGTGAACAATGTTGCCCTCACGAAGATGAGCAAGGCCCTGTCTACTTGGAAAACCAATGTGAAGATAATGATCAAGAAAGGTGAGAGTTATGAGACGATCAAGCAGAAACATCCTTCGATCACCGAAGATGACTACAACGAATTCAAGATCACTTGCTCGAGCGACTCACACTCCGAATCAAGTCAGTGGGGGAAAGAAATGCGGGAGCTCAACTTAGGGGAACACAGACTCGGTCCTGGCGGTTACAGAGTGGCGGAGCCTATATGGGACAAGGAGGAGGCGGACCGTGCCGAGCAAGGCCTACCGCCCCTCTTCGATAAATACGATGACAAGCAGACCAGGAACTTTATCAGGGCCCGGTACAAGAAGGACCCGAAAACAAAGGAGCTAACCACGGATCCGAAGACCAGGGCGCTTGAGCTTGTTCTGGTAAGGAATACACCCCCGCGTAATTAGCTCCATATGGTTGCATTCTAATTAATGAAGCCAAATTTCTAAATGATTCACATTCCTTCCGCAGGCGACTGAAAGCAGTAGCGCGGGGTCGACTAAGAGCGGCCCTTGGGACACGACTCTAAATAGGGCGTTGAATGTAATGAAGAACAAGGATAAGCTCGAGAAGCCGACGTCAGCTGGTCGTGTGGCCGGCAAAGGCTTGTCGACAAAATGGTCGTCATACTATAACGCTGGTGGGCGAAAGGAGAAAAAGACCAGCTCGGAAAGCCAGGCGCGCGAGGTTCAAGAACTCAAGGCACAGGTGGCGCGGATTCCGGAGATTGTCCAAGAGCAAGTGCAACAACAGCTCGGAGCGACGATCACCGCCATTGTGCCTAGCTTGATCGAGGGGTTGAGTGCGTGGATTGCTGGCGGCCAACAGGGGCCGCCCCCGATTCCCAGCTTCACGGCCAGCAACTCGCAGAACGAGATGGCTGGGCCATTGGTGTCTTCGGCGGAGGCGGCATTGGTGTCTCCGACGCTGGCACGGGAGCTTAATGCACCCGTGTGTACGCCGGTCGGCACCTCTGCAGCAAGCGGCCCCTCCGTCAACTGCACGCCCGCCGTTGGCGGTGCCTCGACATTAGCCGAGCTCGACGCCATCATCACGGTAACTAATTAAGCCTCTCTCGGCCGAGGACTTCATCTCCTTGCCTTTGACTGGGCATCCCTGACGCCCTACATATTTTCGCAGGGCGCCGCCGACGTTTCGTGCACTCTACTGCACTTCGTGAACAACGAGTTGGTCGATGTCGCCAAGGGCAAAATCGTTCAACCGGGCCAGCCCTTGTTCCACGGTACCCAGATGCCACCCAACTTGTTTAGGGTTCAACTGGTTCGGGTGCGGCCAGGCTGCGACGACGTGTTACCTCCGATTCGACCCGTCGGGGCCGACGATGATGACGTCATGACCCTCAGCGCCTGCCTGAGCTGGCCCCTGCTTTGGCCGAAGAGCCAGATTCGTTTGGGGGAGGGGGAAACCACACCAAAGACAACACCGCCAGTCGTGACGGCGCCAAGTCGTCCCCATGGCAAGTCCGCCGCAACGGTGCCGGACATCCCTATGCCACTGGATCCAAACATGCATATGGCACAGGATCAGAACGACGACGACGACGATACATTTGCCAACGTCGATCATTACTTTGCCGATCATGGGTACGGTGACGACTTCATGGGGGCTCCTTCTCAAGAACCCAACCCAACAAAAGACGTGCGCGATCAAGCCGGTACCGCGGAGAAGCCAAGTTGCAACAGGCGTCGTCTGCCGTTCAGCTCTCAGGAGACGCCTCCAGCTGCCGATTTCACCGAGCCTCAGATAGGCGAGGTGCGAAATATGATCAGCCCCAACACACTAAAGAAGGCGGTCTCTGAGCAGAACTCGGTCCCAATTATGGAGATCAAGAAGAAGGCACGCAAAAGAAAAACTAACAAGGGTGCGAGCCAGCCGGCACCGAGTACGATCCGTGCTCAGGACGGGCCACCTTCACCTGAGGATGTAATGAGGAGGGTGCATGTGGCGGGTAGGCCGATGCTACCGACAAATATGCTCGATGCTGTAACCGGTGCCATGCGGAGTCTGCATGACAGTGTTCTTTCTTTGGAGAAGCGGCGTCTCACACAGAAGGATGTGGCGTACCCGGTTTTCGCGGCCAAGGTGCCGGAGGGCAAGGGCTTTGTGGATAACTCCATCGGGGGTACGATCGTGCTGCGGTTTGATGACATCCACGCTATGTTGAACCTTCATCCGCTGCACTACACCTTTGTTCGGCTATTTTCGCTGAGTATGGAGATGCGGATCATTCGCGACAAGACCCCGGACATCGTGATAGTCGACCCCTTCTACATGTGTGCCAAGATCTTGGGGGGCGCTGGGGACCGGCAAGTCGCGAGTTCTTACCTCGGAGGCGTCATTCTGGCAAACCGAGATAAGGATAACTTCCTCGTGCCTTACTTTCCCGAGTAAGTCCTCCGCCTCAACCGCCCCGTAACATATGAATTCTTAGATTTCGATCGTTCTTCTTTTAACATTCCGTGTTTTCTGCAGTGACACACAGTGCACGCTCATCCTACTAAGCCCCAAATATTCCATGGCCACGTATTTCGACCCGGGCCGTAAGTCGGCTGTAGACTACACAAATGTCAAGAAGGTTCTTGATGATGTTCTCGCCGGCTACGCCAAATCTGGAGGCACCTTCACCAGGACAACTCGTAAGTACGGCAAGCACGTGTTCTCCCACAACACGACGTTCTGCTGCGTCAAGCAGTCGCCTGGCGGTCATAAGGGTGCCTACTACGCCATCCATCACATGCGGGCGATCGTACGGGACCATCATCAACTTCTGCTACCGAGTAAGCTCAAAGATTGGGCCGCGCGCGTGTCGGCAATCCAGGACGCGGACATCAGACAAGATTTCTTTCGCATCCAGTCGGAGTTTGCGGAAATCATCCATCAAGATGTCCTTCGTACCTCGGGGCTGTTCTACCTCAGGAATCAACCGTCGAACAGTGACATCGACACAATGCTACAAATGCAGGCTGACAACGCCCGTGATTTCATGACTCCCACGATAGACGGCGGCTTCATCCACGCTCCGGTGCATTGAGTCGAGTCGAAAGCAGTGATGTTGTGTCTAGTTCTGAAACATCGATTGGCTCTTGTTGTAATTAAACTTTAATGAACTTGTAGTATGTCTCTTTGGTTTCGAGAGTCGTTCAACTTAGATGTAATCGATGCTATTAATGTCTTGCTTTTCTCTTTCGATCGTTCTGTTGCATACTTATATATTGCTTATGAATTGTCTGTGAATTGTTACTAACGTTTCGTTTGGCTAGTGCATATATATAGCGATGCCGTCGTATGTCGTGTACAAGGGTAAGGTTCCCGGAGTCTACGACGACTGGGAGGAGTGTCGGAGACAGGTTCACCGATTCAGCGGTAACAGTTACAAAGGGTACACCACTAGGGCCGAGGCCGAATCTAGATACGCCCGCTATCTAGCGGGAGAGGGGAGGGAGCGTTGGAGGAACCGGATGAAAACGAGTTTCATCGTGATGATGCTCATCGTGACGACCGCAGCTCTCTTCTATGTGATGGTAGTTTAGATGATCGATATCGACTTGTAATGCGAAGACAAACTCGCTACTTGCGATCTCGAGACTTGTAATATATTGTTCTATCTTTGTTCGGTCTTTTCAATTCGGAGACTAATATGATCGATGAATTGTATTCGGAGACTAATATGATGAATTGTATTCAGAGATTAATCTTCTATTGTATTCGATGAATGTGTTGTTGATGTGTGCTGTCTATATTCTGTGCAATTATATATTTTGTAATCGGTGCAAAAAAAACAGAAAAATAATATTAAAAAAAACCTAATATTCATACTAATGGCGCATCAGAGAAAAGTGCGCCATTAGTATGCCAAAGCATAGTAATGGCGCATTAACTGGCAGTGCGCCATTAGTATGCCAAAGCATAGTAATGGCGCATTGACACGCAGTGCGCCATTACTATGCGGATAATACTAATGGCGCATCATACTTAGTGCGCCATTAGTATGCCATAGCACCTGGCCCCTAGGAGGCATACTAATGGCGCACTAAGGTGCACACTAATGGCGCATCCAAGGTGCGCCATTAGTATACCAGATACTAATGGCGCACCAGAGGTGCGCCATTAGTATCAAATACTAACGGCGTGCTAGTAATGGCGCACCACTAATGCGCCATTAATGGCCAAATTAGGTGCGCCATTAATAGGCCTTTTCCTAGTAGTGAAGGGTAGACCGCCCCCACGCAACGGGAGGCCGCCTATTAATCTAGAGCGCCAGTTGAACGTGCCTTGCCCAAAGCACGGTACAGCGGAAAACCCGGCTACGCATCTCTGGAAAGATTGTTTCATTATGCAAGAATTTATGAAACAGACTAAGTATGATCACGGGCCCCCCGGCGGATCAGGCCCCGGTTTTCAAGGTCCGGGTTATCAAGGTGGCATATCCGGCTCAGGATACCACGGCGGTAACGGTAACCACAATGGCAACAATCAACATCAACATAACCAGCAGCATGGTCATGGCGGATACAACAACCAAGGGAATCAACAGCGTCAGCAACAGCAGCAGCAATCCGAATATCAGAATAATCCGAAGGAGCTGAGCAGTGGGCAGTATCACGTCTTCACCACGAGTTTATGCAAACGGGATCAAAAGGTTCTGAAGAGGGCAGTGCATTCTGTTGAACCGGCGATACCACGTTTTTTGCGTTGGTCTGAGCAACCCATTGTGTGGAGCAGAGAAGATCACCCACCCCGGGTTGACAATCCGGGTCAGTTAGCTCTGGTGGTGGCACCACAGGTGGGTGGTTATAAGTTCACCAAGGTGCTTATGGATGGAGGTAGCAGCATCAACATCCTATATTATGAGAATTTTCGACGTATGGGGTTGACAGATAAGAAGCTCCGACTGTCCAACACAGTGTTCCATGGGGTGGTACCCAGTAAATTGGCCTATCCAGTTGGCAAAATTGATCAGGAGGTTACCTTTGGAGATGAGCATGATTCTAGGTCCGAGACTGTGACCTTTGAGGTAGTCAAGATCAGAAGCCCATACCATGCCTTGTTTGGGCGGCCGGTTTATGCCAAATTCATGGCTAGACCGTGCTATGTTTACCTACAGCTCAAGATGTGAGGCCATAAAGGAACTATCATGGTTCATGGGAGCCGCAAAATTGCATTGGAGTGCGAGGAAGGAGATGCAGCTTATGCGGAGGTGGTTTGTGCCACGGAGGAGCTGAAGTTCTATAAGGACAATGTTGATCCGGGGGATATGTCCCCGCTAAAGAAGCCAACCACAGAGCATGATCCGGCATTGAAATTCGAATCGGCTGAGGATACTAAGCAGGTGGACTTTGTTCCGGGCGATTCATCCAAGCAGTCCACTATCAGCGCTAACCTAGATTCGAAATAGGAAAGCGCGCTCATCGAGTTCGTCCATGAGAACCGGGATATCATTGCGTGGAAGCCTTCTGACATGCCAGGTATACCGAGGGAACTCGCTGAGCACAATCTTAATATTGATCCTAAGTTTAAGCCGATCAAGCAGTATCTGCGCCGCTTCAATGAGGAAAGGGGCAAGGCTATTGGAGAAGAAGTGGCCAGGCTCTTGGCTGCAGGCTTTATAGTCGAAGTGTTTCATCCGGAGTGGTTAGCTAATCCGGTGCTAGTGCTCAAGAAAAATGGAACTTGGAGAATGTGTGTTGATTACACAGATCTGAACAAGGCTTGCCCAACAGATCCTTTCGCTCTCCCCCGTATTGATCAGATCATTGATGCTACGGCAGGATGTGAGCGGCTAAGTTTTTTGGATGCATATTCAGGTTATCATCAGATCAAGATGGCAGTTAAGGACCAGGAGAAGACAGCTTTTATAATTCCCTTTGGAGCCTTCTGCTATGTATCTATGCCATTCGGGCTCAAGAGTGCCCATGCAACCTACCAGCGTTGTGTGCAGAACTGCCTACAAGGGCAGATTCGGAGAAATGTCCATGCATATGTTGATGACATTGTGGTGAAATCCAGGAAGGAGGAGACACTGATAGAGGATCTGAAGGAAACCTTTGACAACCTCCGAGTTTACAAAATGATGCTTAATCCGGAGAAGTGCGTTTTCGGTGTTTCGGCACGCAAGCTCCTGGGGTTCTTAGTGTCAAACAGAGGGATTGAAGCTAATTCGGAGAAGATCAAGGTGATCACGTCCCTGGCTAAACCGGCGTGCATCAATGATGTCCAACGTGTGGCGGGCCGTATTGCAGCACTGAGCCGGTTTATCAGCCATTTTGGGGAGAAGGCAATCCCGCTTTATCAGATGATGAAGAAGACAGACCGGTTCATGTGGAGCGATGTTGTTGATGCTGCGTTCGAGGATTTAAAGAGGCAATTGGCAGAGTTGTCGAGACCTTACTATACTTGAGCCATGGGCTCCACTTTATGTACAATGTATATATTATGTTTAATAAAATAAACCGGCGCTCCCGGTAAACCGGGGAATCAGCCATCCTTTTCACAAGAGTATCACATGGGGGCTTCCGTGCAAGGAAGTCTTCCATGACCTCTTAAACCGGCGCCCTTAATAAAATCAAGGAATCAGTCGTCCTCTCTGTACAAAAAAAAAAGAATCACATGGGGGTTTCCGTGCAAGGAAGTTTTCCATGGCCTCTTAAACCGGCGCCCTTGATAAAAACAAGGAATCAGCCGTCCTTTCTATACAAACAAGAATCACATGGGGGCTTCCGCGGGCAAGGAAGTTTCCCATGGCCTCTTGAACCGGCGGCCATATGAAGCCCATCATAAGAGCACTGCTCTTGTTGCTTCGGTAATTTCCACATGATGATGAAGGGGCAAAAGAGGGTTTGATGCCTAGCACGACTCAAACATATGCCCCGACGAGCAATGCTCACAAGCTACCTCGGGGCTCCTGATGCAAGTTCATCAGCGAGTTGAAAACTCTTGTAGTGAACACGGCTTGGAAGCCCGGTGTATACACCTAAAACCCTGGATTAACCTGCCTGCATTAAGTAAATCGCGCCGTCCAGGTAAACCTGGTATGACCCATCGAACGTATCACAAGTCAATCCTTCGGGACCCTGAACTTGGTCACGTTAAATTGACGATCATCAAGTTATTACCCAAGCCAAAATCTTTATGAGATTTTGAAAATTGGGTGGTTGTTGACATTGATGATTTGGTTAAAGATTGCGGATCATCTTAACAGGCTTTGCTAAAATGGTTAATGACAGTAGCCTGGCAGCTCATAAAAAGCCTCGAATTTGGAGCCTGGCAGCTCGTAAAAAGCCTCGACTACATGGTCTTATCTGCCCAAAAACTTTATTTTCCATTTTTTATGTTTTCACAAATCTTTATCTTCAAGGTCATTGGTTTTTCAACCAAGTCCATTGATTCAAGATCGGACAACTACAAAGTTGTCACTGCATCTGTATCTACAGAGCTATAGTCTGGGTCATGAACACCAGCACTAGTTTACCGTTAAACCGGCGTTCATTGTAACCCGGATTGGCTTCATAAAAAGCCAACAGAGAGCCAAGGGAGTCATCAACACTCACGTCTTGGATTACTCGTGCCGTATTAAGCTTTGCAGATACACTTAATCACAGGTATGATATATGATTGTATCTTATACACAGTTCAAGTTATTAACTTAGATCATGTGCTGGGGCAGTATAACCCGTCCGGTGGTAAACCGCCAGGACATTCTTAGCATTGTTTATGCAGATACAGGTAAATATAAACTGTTGACACATTGCAAGCAGGAGATAATTTAGGAGTTGCCGGATAAAGTAATGCCATACAAGATAGAGTGGAACGAAGACAGTATCTCAACTATTCTATTACAAGGCACTGGCAGGACCAAAAGAATATCAGTTTTTCGAAGTGTTCAAGTACATAGAACTAAGCCGGCACCAGTTTAGGATTCTTCTTCGGCTCGCTGTGAAGACTGAGGGTCAGCTTGCTCCGGATCTTCGACGACTTCTGGCAGCTGCTGGAAATCAGGGGTGCTCCAGTCAATCTTGGCAAGGGCGCGGAAATATACTTCATTGTTTATAAGTTCTGACGATTCAATATCAGGAGCGAAGGTATGCTTACGAACGGGTGGAATCGGATTTTCGATGTCATAAGACGGCCGCTCCACCCGCACATTCTCTAGATCATAACCCGGATGATACCTTATTAAGTCCGCTTCATCAGCAAGCTTACTGGCAAGAGGGCGCATGTCTTTGGTTAAAGCACGAAGATCTTCAGCGGAGAAGGCTGACCCGTCTTCTTTCATACTGGGATAGCCATTCATGGCCTACGTCGGATCAAAATCGGGAACCCGTGCCTTGGCCCGGGTTAACGCCATGAGGGAACCAGCTCTTGCAGAAGATCTCTTCACTTCAACAAGTCGGGTAGGCAAGATGGATAATTTCTCCAGAGTACCTTGGATGGTGGTCGGCGTCGGTTTATTGTGCGAAATAGCACTGATGGCCCTCTGAGCACCGGCATAGAGTTGTTCCACCAAGGTATAAGTAGCCTTCAGCTTCCTCCGTACATCATCCCCAAGATGAGTCACGCGCCTCCCTGTATACAAGTGATGAGTTAAGTCGGAGCAGTATAATATTGCAAGGATAAGGCATATGAAACCAAATATTTACCGAAGATGGCAGCTGTCATATCGTCTATATGCTGACTTAACCCAGATAACTCCTCCGTCACCGGATTAAGAGCAGCCTCAGCATCCTTGGCTCTTTTTTCTAAAGCAGCCTTCTGTACCTCCCAAGTGGACCGCTCCGCTTCAAAGTCTTTCTTGAGCTTCTCCATACTAGCTAAAGCAAGGGCAAGTTCCTCCTTGGCTTTAGTTGAAGCAGTCTCTTGGAAGGCCAGGTTATTCCGGAGCTCAGTTGTCTCCGAAGCCCTCGGGTTCAAATCAGTCTGCAAAAGATAGAGAATATCATATATTCATGAGGACAGATCAATCAAAAGTCTCAAGCACATAACAAGTTATGCACTCGACACTTGGGGGCTAATGTGCAATTGAAGTGGAAGAAAGCAACTTTTTCAAACAAGTCCCAAAGCACATAACAAGTTATGTCCTTGGCACTTGGGGGCTAATGTAAATTCATTCTCAAACATAGTAGAAGTCTCGATTCACCCACAATGGAGTAAACCGGTCCTTGGGGGCTACAGGTACAAATCAAGCTATTCCAGTTAAATCTACCAAAGCTCCGATTTACCCTGAAGGCTAAGCCGGCGCTTGGGGGCTACAATGGACTAAAGGTACATCTACAAGTTACAAGTAGAAATGAAAGGCAAAGGGAAAGAAGTTACCTCATATTTTTCCTTCATCAAGTTTACTAAACCGGCCTCGTGGTCGCGGCTGGTGAAGAGCCGGTTTAGATACCCAGAATGGAGCTCCTGGGCACTAAGCTGGGCATAACTAGACAAGTCAGTGCTCCACTTGCCTTTGTCCTTCTGAAGAACTTCCTCCTTGGCAGTGTGTCTGGCCAAGATAACAGGTTCTGCGGGAGCAGTAAAACCTATCCCAGTAATCTCGACATCTGCTGTCGAGGCAACAGTTGGCCTGGGGGGATCATCAGCGACAGCACGATCGGTGTGTATCGGACTAACAGGAGCTGGACTAGCCCGGGGAGGACTAACCCGGGCAGGGCTGGCCGGTTCAGCAGCATTCTCCATAGCACCACCCCCCGGAGCAGCAAGATCTTCGTGGTCCATTGGGGAAGGATCATTGAGCGGAACTTCAGTGTTCTCTTCCAGAGGATTGACAGCTTCAAGATCCTCTACCAGTTCAGAAGCATTTCTGGTTGCCGGTTTATTCAACTTTGCCTTCTTGCTAGGCTTGGGCATACTGAAAAGATTAAAGGAATAATGAAAATCACAAGTCAAAAAGGAAAGATAAATCGGACATATTAAAATATGGTTTACCCAGGAACAGTCTTGAGCACCGGGACTTGGGTGGCAGTTGACTCATCGAAAGAAGACAGAGAAGTTTCCTGATAGTTTGGATCAGACGGTTTAAGAGGTTTGCGAATAAGACCTGCTTTTGGATGAAGAATGGTTGGAGTAAGCAAAACCTCTGAGCGGCGTCTTCGAGCCGGCGTGTGGGGTAATCCGGAGGATTTAACCACGTGACCACTGTGGCGTGTGGTCCGGCGAGCCTCATGCTGTTGTTTCTTCAAAAGAAAATTGGGATCCAATTGAGCATAAGGGTGAGAAAATGGATATTTCCGGGCTACCCGACGAACTTTGGGTGGTAATGGTTCTGAATCAGAGGAAAGAGAGATTACCTCAACTTCATCCGCTTTACTCCCTTCCGCAGGATCCTTGGAAAGGACATTGTTAATATAAATACAGACAAAGGAAAGTTAAAAGGTGTAAGAATCAAGCAGTACCTCAGAAACCGGATCATCTTCTTCGGGGTTTGAACCGGAAGCAGCAGCATGCCTTTTCTTATGTTTCTTCACGGCCAAACTCTTCTTGCGAGATGGCTTTGCCAGTTTATCTTGGGTTTTCCGTTTCCAGAAGGGGTCATTGGCCTGTATGAAGGAATAAAGTATATTGAAGACAAGTAATATGGACGGATTAAAACAAAGAGAAAGGGACAGAAGAATCTTACCGACGGCGGCTTGTTGTTCACGCTGAAGGGTGCTAAACCGGTCCAGCTGCACTCCTCCAGGGGGATATTCAACATCTTCTTAGCAGACTCGGTAACTTCATTGTCTGGAAGCACCGTAGTTGTGTGACGCTGAGGGTCCTTCGGATTACCGGTATACTCGCACATTAAACCGGAACGCCGACTTAACGGGAGAATGCTCCAGGAGAGCCAGCAGCGGACAAAGTCAACCCCAGTTAAACCGTTGGCTACAAAAGCCCTGAATTTGGAAAGTTGGGGGGCATATCGAGCCCGGTCTTGGGCACTCAGACGCTGCGGGAAAGGGTGATCTGCTGTCAGATGATAAGGGCGGTAACCCGGTAGTGGATTTTCTCCCTCTGGTGAAGTGTCCTTGCAGTAGAACCAGGTTTGATTCCACTCCTTGGGGTGGCTGTGAAGAGTGGCGTGAGGAAAACTGACATATTTCCTCTTCTGGATGCTCATACCGCCGAGTTCAGTATTGGGCCCGTCGGAGAATTCAGTCCGGCGATTCAGATGGAAGAAGTCCCGGAATAGCTCTACGGATGGCTCCTCTTGCAGATATGCTTCTGAGAAGACTTGGAAGTTGCAGATGTTTGATATGGAATTGGGACCTATGTCTTGTGGATGGAGTTGAAAATCGGCTAAAACGTCGCGGAAGAACTTTGAACCGGGAGGGCTAAAACCCCGGGCCAGATGATCGAAAAAGACGATGATCTCTCCCTCCTTAGGCTGAGGAGGGCACTCTTTCCCAGGGCCCCGCCAGTGCAGAACCCCTTTCGGACCTAAACCGCCTATGGAAGTCATCCTCGGTAATCCGGGATGGGACCCAGTTGCAAGCGACGAACTGTTTAGCCGCAGAAGTCATCTTTTTCAAGGAGGGAATGCTGAAAAATACAATACAAGACCCGGTTTACGATCCACTAGATATAAACCGGCATGTTCTATGAAGATATTGACTTAATTGATGGTTTAAGCAAGGGACTAATGGTATCTACTGATCCGGACCAAGCATGAACGAGACAGCTACCGGTTTATGAAGCTTAGAAGTGAAAAGTTAAACCGCCAATTACAGGATGCAGGTCTAAATCTAAACCATCAGCACAGGCATATAAGGCGCAGGTTACAATTGAACCGATGACATAAGCAGATAAGTTGCAGATCTAAAGTGTGAGAAACAACTTTCACATGAGCAGTTGTAAAATATGGATCTACAGCACAGGGAAAAATCAAGATAATTCAAGTCATATTCGTTGAAGGCAGCGAAGGTTTTTTCAGATCCAGTTTTATTAGCAGTATTAGGGGAACTAAGATTGTAAATATGGAGCGGAGTCGCGCATACAAGAGTTGACCTAAAAAGATTTAACATCTACGGCTAAGAACCACCTATGGTGATGAACAGGGAGGAGCGGAGGTTCATCTGCGAGCTCCCGGGAAACCCTAGAACTAAGATCTATGGGGAAGAAGAAGTGACGCTCCCGAGGAAGCGGAAGGACGGCGACGAGTCTCTGGACACACTCAGGTTGATGCAGCGGCCGGGCATGGTGAAGACAACGAGCTCGAAGAACGGCGACGGAGCTTGAGCGCTGGAGGACAGAGGAAGACGAAGCAGAGGGGATAAATAGATGGCCCTCGGCCCTATTTATAGGCTGAGGAGATAAAACGGCAGGCGCGGGAATCGAGGAGACCAAAAATTGGATATGGATTGAGCTGTCGCCTCGATCTTCGGAGCTTTAATAAGTAAAGGTAAAAAACAGGTGCAGGCATTGAATGCGTGGATGATGTCACGACGGTTTAAAGCGACACAGAGGGATGACGTCATGCCGGTTTACCAAGCATACTGAAGCTGCGGAAATGAAAAGTTGTACAAGACTTTGGAGATTGACATGAACAGGTTCAAATCAATCTGGGGCCTAATGTCAGGGATATTACTACCAGGTATAAACCGGCCAGGAGGGTCCGGTTTAAGTTATCAAAGTTACATTATCAGAGAGGCCCAGCGAAGTATGAAGTAAAAGATTGTAGTCCAGGAGGCTTAGAGCCCATATGTTAGGGCCCATGGTTTGTAAACCGTCATATTATGTAACTTGGGATGTAAGATAGAAAGAGCAGAGACCGAGGCGGACACGTTTATGAGCCGGCCTTGGGACTCTGTAAACCGGACCGGGCGTCACCTCTTATATAAAGGGACGACCCGGCGGCGGTTCATGACAAGAAACAACAGCTCGAGACACAGGAAAAACGGATTCGGTCCCTGGTCATCGAAGCCCAAGCAATACTACACCAAACTAGACGTAGCCTTTTACCTTCATCGAAGGGGCCGAACTAGTATAAAATCCCTGTGTCCTTTGTCCGCTTTAACCCCTTTGAGCTAACCCGGAGCGATGGCCTCACGACTAAGTCCTTTTGTTAGGACATCTGTCGTGCTAAATCCACGACAGTTCTCGAAGGAGAAGTCTGTAAAGGTTCGGAGATCACCTCATGTATCTACCACGAGTAATCGGCATTGGTTGACGAACCAATTATCGAGGAGAATATGGCAAAGAGAGTTTATCTTCTGTGTTAAATCACAACCCTCCAACTAGACGTAGTCCTTGTGCAAAAGGACGAACTGGTCTACCAAATTTTGTATCACCATCAAGCATCACTGATTATTTTCTTCTCACCTTTTCCTTTGGATTGCTTTGCATGAATAATATAACCATTTGATTTTCATCAATGACAGCATCTAGTTTTAGTTTAGTAGTTTACTTGAACTCACTCGGATCTATCATGTTTTATTCTGTTGTTGGGTTATGAGAGTTTTGAAGTTTCTGAAAGAAAATTTAAAACTCCCATCCCACACCCCCCCCC
>LR738711.1:313899734-313927571 GCA_902687465.1 Secale cereale | reverse complement strand
CCCCCCCCCCCGGTAGACATACTTCGCTCCTGCAACGTCAAATAGGGTTATCCCTTATTTAGCGCTTGATGCGCCCCTTCCTTCGTCGTGGTTACGCGGGGCTCACACCCGTACTTTGTTTGGCCGGCCGACATAACCTCTCATTGTTTCGGTTTTAGGATGTCACTAGAAGCTCTCGGTTCATTTTTTGGTGAGTTTCTCCCACCGGTTTTTTGTGGGTTTTGTTCTTTTCACTTTCTTTGCCATATTCAGCACTACTGCACCACAAGCACTAGATATTCTCTTGGGGTACAGTAGTGCTGAATGTAGGTGCTAGGATATAGTGCTTCCTGAAACTAGTTAACAAAATAAAAACTAGATGAAAAAAATAGAGCTAAGTCATAAAAAGTTAACAAAAATAGGAAAAGGATTCCTGTGGCGCTTTACCTAGCTAAATGGGCCGGCTCAACCATGCTCGCTTACCAGGGGACTTGGGTGTCATTTTTTCATGAATTGCAAGCACTAGACAAGTCTTTGTCTCAAAAATAAAATACCTAGACAAGTCATTCTTCTTTGATGTGTGTTTTCTTTGATATTTCATTTGAAAGCATAAAGACTTTATTTCTCCAATGATTGATAGGCCATTTACAAGAGTTTGAGAAACAAAATCTGGGATCATAGTCCTAGAACGCAGAATATTTTCGGCTAAAAAATCCTACGCTAACACATCAGCAACTTCATTCGCTTCTCGGAGACAGTGAGCATACAATATCTTTGCAAAATCCAAGGCTAGCTCCTTGCATTTGAGCACTACGATATCTTTGCAAAATCCAAGGCTAGCTCCTTGCATTTGAGCACTACGATATCTTTGCAAAATCCAAGGCTAGCTCCTTGCATTTGAGCACTATAGCCACGGCAGAACCCACATGGTTGCCTCCCTGCTGAACTGCCTCCACTACAAAACTGGTGTCAGATTATAACATCAATTCATTACACCAACTTGAGTATTTCAATTGTAGGCTATTTAAATTTAACACCATATTTGTACTGCCCGAGCTGAACTGCCATTGCTCCGTGGAAAAGAATGAGCTGGTTTGCATCGCACAAATTGTCACTGCACTGACTCGGGTCATACAAAACATAACGCTCACAGGCAGGATACCAACAATGAACTTATCGCGCTAAAATTATATAGCATGCTGCTCAAAGTCTGTAACCAGTCATTAGAGTTCCAACCATACCCTCCTTCAACTTTCAGTGGCTCTCCAGTCTAACAGACGGACATGAAACACGGTTGCAAATTTGCAACGCCTTTCCATCAGCCGATGGCTTCCTTCGCCAAGAGCATCCACTGTGGCAGCCAATTGCACTTAATAAGCTATTCTGAAGGCTTGATCCTTGCAAGATGACTGGTTTGAACACCTGGGCTTCAGAAATCCTTGCATTTAGTACTCCAGGGAAGGCATGCTGCATTCTATTAGGTACACACACTTGCCTCCAGTGTGCACATTCATTTTGTTCACCTATGATGGGAACCTTCATTATCCAGCCCTCAAATCCAATATTTCCTTGGCAGTCCTTTGACGAAAATAAGGCATGTGTTTCTACAAAACACAACCCATTCAAAACACCATTTTAGTTTATTTAGCATATATTAAAAAGGTTATTCAGATCCTGCTGAATACATATTAATATTAAAAAGGTAAACAAGGACCAATTAGTACCTGCCCAAAAGTAAGGCCCATATCTCTGCTGTAGAAGTCAATGTATTTGAGCATGAACATGCCACAATCCCATCTAAAATCACAAACAACTCAGTAAGAGGTACATTATGTGGACTTCAGAATATTGGTAGAGTAATGCTGTGAGAAATTAAAAATTTGTATAACACCAAATAATATTGGTAGAGTAATGCTGTGAGAAATTAAAATTTTGTCTAACACCAATGTTTCAATGGCTTCAATATTTACGCCACCTTAGTGTAAAAAAGTCGAGCAGAAAAACAATGATAGCACTTCTATGACTAAAGATAAGAAATACCCATTCTCCTGCAGAGGAAGGTTTTGGACTCCTTCATGCTTCCACGAAAGAACATCAATCTGTTTGCCACTCTTGTCTTTTACCTCATCTACAAGATATCTGGCCTGGTAGAGGAGGAAAATGCTAAAATTAGACCCTCACATCCTTCACAGATAAAAAAAAGGTGGGAGGGAGGATGGGAGATATCACTTACGATGATTTTCAGGGCCTTCATGTCCATGCTGCCAAGTGAATCCAGATACTGAAACTTTTTGTCCCTTATGTTGATGATAGCTAAACACCAATGCACTTCCTTGTGTATGGGAACAAAAATCTGGACACAGTAAGGTAGTTCCAATTAGAAGGTTAGAAAATCACATGAGGATTAAAGCTTGGAAATACTCCCTCCGTCCCATAATGTAAGACGTTTTTTGACTCTAGTGTAGTGTCAAAAAACGTCTTATATCATGGGACGGAGGGAGTAGCATTTACCTTATCACAGTCAATTAGGTTGTACCCTAACTTCCTTTTCATTGTCCATCTCCTTACAGCTTTATAATCATACCCACCATTAATCAACTGACAACAGAAACATAAGAAAATTATGAGGTTGGGTAATTTGTTCTGGCGGCATAAAATACATATTATGTGTTATGGTTAATGAGAAAGTGAACTAGGTGTGATGAATCAATATGGCAAGCTACTCTGCCAGAAAATGCAATGAGGGGACAAGGAATGGTTATAATAATTAAACAGCAATGCACCATCACCAAACCATACCACTTAAATAGGATGCAGAAGTGCAAATGTTCATGTAATGACAAAACATGATGATCAAACAATCTAGTGGAAATCTGGAGAGAAAAATTAGGACCCGGCATGCATGCACTAAGCAGTCACGCAAAAAATCCCGGATGTAACTCTATAGGGATTCAAGTAAAGACGACTGCAAGCAAAAGCAAAGCCATGCCAAAATGGTGTAAAAAAACATTGAATATAGTAGTGGACCTTCTTGTAGAAAAAGGTGTTGAAGAAGTGGCATTTTATA
This sequence comes from Secale cereale, assembly GCA_902687465.1. Lineage (NCBI taxonomy): Eukaryota > Viridiplantae > Streptophyta > Magnoliopsida > Poales > Poaceae > Secale > Secale cereale. The sequence goes on along the minus strand of LR738711.1, from coordinate 313,924,525 downwards.
AATTTGCTAAGCTCTCTCATTTCCCGCTCTTTCAGAAGCTCAAGATACAAATTTATGACCTGAAAATAACCAGGAAAAGTCATATAGTAAATGTCTAAAATTCTATATGCTTACAATGGAGTCCGGAAAAAGAGAACATCGGAGCATATATAGCAGAGGGAATAGAATACCTCATCATTTAGCCAGTGTTTATCATTCAAGCACTGCAAGATCTCTCTTGTTATGACAATGTTTGAAGCTTTATGCTCCGATAGAATCTCACGTCTGGAGACGAAAAAAGGACTTTAGACAGTGCTAAGTACGAGAAGTGTGCATACAGCCTACTGTGTCTCAACTCTTAACAAGAGCAGAGAAGAGGACAACCTATTCTTGCCACCAAGAGCATGACGAACACTGTCCTCATCCTTGTCCGTTAGAGGAACAAAAGGTTCCGGCACCACCTGAGACACATGTCAGGCACAGATATTTAACATCAAACAGAGCAATAATATTTCACCAAAAGGAAGATTCCACTAGTTTGATTATAACACTTTATTCTTGCTTTCTGTCACAATAACTGCACTGCAGTTTTTGTGTTCAGAAACAAACACACGAAGCCGGTTTTTTATTCCACTAGTTTTGGTATGCCCACTCAGGCGATTCCGACGTACATCATGAGTTGCTTCCAACTTCCTGTGGCAACATGTGAGGAATTCCGACAAATTGTGGCTGATGAGTGGTGGGGTAGAGAAGATGGTAAAAAGAAACTCCACTGGAGATCTTGGGATTGGTTATCGACACCCAAATCTCATGGTGGAATGGGTTTTCGAGACATGGCCATCTTCAACCTCGCCATGTTGGGCAAGCAAGGATAGTGGCTGCTCACTAATCCGTCGTCTTTGTGCGCTTGTGTTCTAAAGTGCCGGTATTTTCCTTGTACAGATTTTTGGAATGCTTCTGCGTCTGCTACTTGGCGTGGCGTCCTTACCGGCCGTGAGCTTTTGAAGCATGGTGTTAGATGGGGTATTGGTGATGGCAAGAATGTCCATATTATGACAGATCACTGGATTCCATCGACTCCTCCAAATATGCTTCAGCCGTCCTCACCTATTCCTATAAACGCCAAGGTTCATTGCCTTCCCAACAAGGACAATTGCACATGGAACGAGGAAACAGTGCGTGCCTTTTTTACTGATAATGTTGCTTCAGAGATTCTTCTTTTACCCATTAGTAGACATGGAGGCAATGATTTTGCTTACTGGCCATTCACTCGATATGGTGAATATTCTGTGCGCTTAGCTTACAACATGGCACGTTCAACACAGTTCATGGCAGTTCGTAGTAAGAATGGATTTGGTCAATGTTCAGATAGACCCAGGGAAGAAAGATTTTGGAAGGCAATCTGGAATGTCAAGGCACCTAACAAGATGAAGCTTGTTCTCTGGCTGTCTACCTTCTGGAGCTCAGCTCGCGCGACGCCATATTCCTACTTCAGATCTTTGTTGTTTCTATGCGAGGCCGGAATCTGTTGAGCACGCATTACTGTTCTGCCCCTATCCGAGGAATGTTTGGGAGATGATTTAAAATGTCTTCAGCATCAGTTTACAGCGCTATAATTTTTTGTCACCTAAACTTTGGCTTTCCGATTTTTTATCCAGATCCTCAGATCAGGAAGCCACTGTTCTTGCTGTGACATTTTGGCATATTTGGGAGGCGTGCAATTGTGCTAGGAACAACACAGATGCTCCTCATCCTCGATGTACAGTGGAGAAGGCCAAAGCTTACATTTCGATGATTCTGCAGCATCTCTACCAGCCTGTTGTTGCACACAGGCGTGAGATCATTATCTCCAACTTGGAGTGCTCACCGCTGCCGTCAGGTGCTATTATGCTTAATTCTGATGCTGCAGTCTTTTCGGATCTCGATCACTCGGGTGTTGGGGTCGTTGCTAGAGATCATGTTGGACGTTGTGTGGCTGCTTGTTATGAACCTATTCAGGGTGTTTCGGAACCTGAAATGGTGGAAGCTTTGGCCCTTCGAAGAGCTGTCTTTCTGGCACGTAATAAACAATTTTCTAATGTTATCTTTGCCACAGATTGTCTGCCGTTAGTGCAACGTTTGAACTCTTCAGTCCAAGATCGATCTCTTATTGGCTCGGGTGTGGCTGATATTAAGCACATAGTTCCAAAAAGCGCTAGGCGTTAATTGTGCGCTTTGCCACCACCTTGCGCTTTACTGACCAAAGCGCATGCTTATGCGCAGTTATGCACAGATTAAGCTTAGTTATGCGCAATGCGTTTCGCCAACGCCTAGAGCCTAGGCGCGCTTAAGCGCTCGCTTAGGCGCACCTTTTTTGACTATGATTAAGCATGTGTCTGGCTTCTTTACCTCAGTGGTATTCAAGCATATTCGTCGATATTTGAATGAAACAGCTCATGTATTAGCCAAGTCATGTAAAAATTCTGTTAATTCATGTGTTTTTCATTCTGCTCTGGACTGCATCCGGGAGACTCTTTGTAATGTTGTCATTTGATCAATAAAGTGTCGACGTTATTTCAAAAAAAAATGAAGCCGTTTTATTCCCCAGGTTTCCACTTTCCAGTGTTAATGACATTGCAAAATCTGAAGGTACTATCCAAAAATACTTAAAAACGGCTACCTCTAGTATGATTTAATACTTATGGGTGATAGCAGTAAAAAATAACCCAAATTGACTAAGACCAATTAGTATACAAAAGATGAGTAAGATTGATCTCAGCAGACTTGCAAAAACACAAAACAGTTAACGCTCATATTATACTCCAATGGTTGTTTATTCTTCATTACACATAGTACTAAGAGTTCACCAGTATGGTCAACTATGCCCTTGCATTTTTTTATTGCCAGGTTAGGCAATATATCAGCTGCATGCCAATGCCCTTAGGCACGACCATGCATAAAAAAGAAAACAAGGAGTGTACAATTAACAGCAGGTGCTGTAGAGAAACTCACTGCAGAAGAGTATAAATCATTGATTTAATTTGGGGAGGTCCGTTTAGTATCCCAGAATTGCACAAATGATATGTCACGTCCCCATAAAGTATGGTAGCCCATTGCGCACTAAGAGCAACTCCAGCGGGGCGACCCATTTCGTCCGCTGGCGTCCGTTTGGGTCGGCGCGGACAGAAAAGTCGGCCCAACGCACCGACCCAAACGGACGCGTGTCCGCTTTTCATCCACGTGCCGACCCATTCCCGGCCCATTTCTGAGCCGGATTTGCGTCGGCACGGACACAAGACGGACGCGTGCGCGCTCGCCTTCTCCTCCCCCGGGCCCTCTGGTCGGTGGCACATTGGCATCCCCCCATCCAACAGCAACCCTCGCCCGCCTCCTTCGTCATCGACGCCGCCGCCCATTTTTTCCGGCGACTCTGCCAGCTGCCGGCACCGCAACATCCGCCCAGCAACGCCGCCACTCCCACATCGCCCGCCACTGCCGTCTTGTCGACTGCTTCCCACCCCGCCAACCCCCCAACCCCCACCACACAGACGCGACCGAGACCAAGAAGCCGGCGGCTGACAAATCCTCACCGGCACGCTCGTCGAACGCCGGCAAGGTAGCAAGCTGGTCAGTGCATGCCGCGACTCCCTTCGTCGATGCCCGCAAGCTGTTCGACAGTTTGCCAAGGTACAAAATGGACTCCGCCGACGAGTTCTTTTTTCACAATTTCCTTTGCGACTCCGACGACTCGTCGTCTGATGACGAGGAGATATTGGCTGACGTGTTGGTACATCACCACCTCAACAGCCAGCAGCCGTTGTTCCGTGGCTCCATTCCGGGCCACCTTCCAGCGTTGAATTGCAACCGAGAGAGCGCGGGCATTTCCTTCTTTGGAAGGACTACTTTGATACAACAAAAATCCGTTGTTCAAACATCAGAAACTCCGCCGCCGTTTCCGTATGAGTAGGCATCTTTTCAACCGTATTAGAGAGGGGGTCGTCGGCTATGATGACTAATTCAAGTGCAAAGAGGATGACGTTGAAAAGATTGGTTTCTCCTCTTATCAGAAATGCATTGCCGCCATCCGAATGCTTGCATACGGAGTGCCCGGTGACCTCATTGACGAGTACGTCCGTATGAGCGAGTCTACATGCCTAGAGTCTCTATAGATTTTGTAAGGCTGTTATTGCTGTGTTTGGTCATGAGTACTTGAGGGAGCCGGCCGCTGAAGATACAGCCCGTTTGTTGGCGATGAATGCCAGCAGGGGCTTCCCAGGGATACAGCCCGTTCGTTCGGTATCCTGCTAATACTTGGAGCACGCAAAAACTATGGGAGCTGATGACTGCTTGTGTGATCATGCACAATATGACGCATAAGATGAGTGCCCGGAACGTCTGTACGATCAAGGGTTTCAGTTACAGGGTGAGAATGTTGTGCCTGAGCATGGAGTAGCGGCAACGTTTGAACAGTTCACCCAATTTCATCATGACATGCGTGATTGGGAAACTCACGTGCAACTGCAAAATGATTTGGTTGAGCATATGTGGGCTCATGTTGGCAACCAATAGATGTATCTTCTTTTATTCCGCTTGCAAAACTATGTGAGACATTTTTATTTTTATTCGGCTTGTAAAACTATGCTATTTTTATTCGGTGCAAAAATTAGCTATTTGTTGAAAATAGGGCGGCCAGCCGGCCACGCCGACACATGGGTCGGCGCGTTGGGCGCGCTGCCGACCCATATCTAAAACAGGGCGGACGCCGGGCGGGTGGCCGACCCAAACGGACAAAAAGCGGACGAAATCGCCATCCGTTTGGGTCGCCACATTGGAGTTGCTCTAACAATGTCATATCAAGTGTGCTAGCATTGCATACAAGTTGATCGTGTAGTTAATTTTCATATCAAAACCAACCAAATTTTAGTTTATCTTTATTTCTTAGAAATGCCGCTCAGTTAGACCATTCTATTATTATCTGATAATCATTTCGCAAAATAAACACTGCTTTCCAGGAGAGCTGAAAAAATCAATACATACAGACAATGTTCAAGAAAGCGTTTTTAGGCGGCGCTTAAGCGCTGAGCGACAACTAAACGCTTCGCTTCTGGTCTAAGCGCAACTTTTAGCGTTGAGCTGAAAAAAGCGTGATTTAGTGACCGCTTTTGCGCTAAACGCTGGCTGAGCATGCACTGAGCACGCTTAAGCAACGGAAAAGCGAAGAAGGCGGGCCAAAAAGTCAGGCGGGAGCTGAAATAGACACAGGTGGGAAGGGAAAAGGGAAAATTTTGTTTTTGTCACTCTATATTTTGCCAATTTTCCTTATACCACTCTAGATTTTGACATTTCACTTTTGCCACTCTTTAGTTTTTAACAATTATCACAATTGCCATTTCATGACAAAAGCAAGCTTTTCAGAGTGGCAATAGTGATACATCATCAAAAGCTAAGGGTGGCAAAAATGAAATAAATTTATTTTGCTTTTGCCACGGAATGGCAATTGTGATAATTGTCAAAAGATAAGAGTGGCAAGAGTAAAATGTCAAAATCTAGAGTGGCATAAGGAAAATTGGCAAAATGTACAGTGGCAAAAACAAATAATTCCCAATGGAAAAGGGGGGGTATATAAGGCCTGGCCCAAAAGTGGCCTGTTCGGCTAGGGTTACAGGGTTAGAAGGAGGGGAAAGAAGAGAGCATTGCAACCGCGGCTTCTGCTCTGCACCCAGCTTGGCTGCTTCTGCTGCTACTGCTTGGCTGCTGCTGCAGCTGCCTGAGCAGCTGCTTGGCTGCTGCCATTTATCCTATATGCTCATTCTAAGACAATATTACGCATTTATGCTTGCTGTCATAACCACTGAACCTTATCCTCATGTGTTATTTGGCTATTTGTTGTGGTGTGTGAACCACTGAACCTCAACCTTATGCTATTTCAGATTTTCCAGTTACCTATGTGCTATGTCTCCTGTTTTCTTGTGGATATTATTCAAAACAGCCAAATTCTGGCCAATTTTTTTTAAAAAAAAACTTAATCCCGGTTAAGCTGCACTTAAGCGGCCATTGCTCTAAGCTGTGGCCTTCCGCTCCGCTTACGCTTACCGCTTTTTTGAACATTGCATAGAGATAGTATAAAAAACGAAGACCAACCTCCTCCATTGCTTCACAAGGACCTAATCCTTTCCAGGAACTCTAACCAATTGTAACCCGCCCGTGTTTAGTTAGGAAATAACTTTGCAGTGAACATAATTAGTTGCTTCCATAATCATATTCTAAAAATAAAAAACTCTTGTTCACAACAGCTATCTTGTTTCATGAGCATATAAAGGTTTACGACTATGGTCTGAGCTCTAGCACTTGGGGACAAGAATCCACAAATTTGGTAAAGTCTCAGCCCCTTTACCAAATGCAAGTAAGTTTGAACAAATGTATAGCAACAACTTTGTGCAAACTTTGCATTGTATTAAGTCATTATACAATTCATTTATGATAAACAGATAAAGGATGATCGAGAGTGCACCTTTTTGTTGGGCATGATTTGCGGCCGAGCCTCCATGAGCCCCTCAAGTCCAAGTCGGCCCTTCTCGGCAAGACGCACCTCAAACTCAAGTATCCTGAGCCTATCGTCCCGCTGCCGGCTGGACGCCTCATACAGATCCTTGTACAGAGGCACCTTCATCACTAACACCTCGTCCTCCTCTTCTCGCTCCTCTTCGTCCTGCTTTATATCTCCCAGGTCATCGACGGCGACCACCTCAACGGTAGCTTTCGCCCCTCTCGGCACATAAGCTGGGGGAGTAGGCGGCGGGGGGTGGGTGACACTATTGACGAGGTCAACGTACTGGTCGAGGCCGAGAGGTTGTGGTGGCGGGGACGGAGAATACGACGATGGATCGGAGTTGGAGCGGGTATTTCCGAGGCGGAAGGCACGGATGCGTCGCAGGGGGGCATGGATGGAGCGCTGTACCGGCGGTGGCGGGGGAAGGCGGCGGCGGCGGCTATGGGGCAACGAGGAAAATGAGGAGGAGGAGGTGGAGGCGGAGTAGGTTGAGGAATTGGGCCCCGGCGCAGCCGAGGAAGTCGACGAGGGGAGAGGCGGTGGAGGGGCGGTGGGGAGAAGGGGTGCGAGCTTGGGCTTCTTGGAGGGAGATGGGGCGGAGGAAGGGAAGGAGGGGAGGAGGCGGTAGTCGGCGGAGACGCGCTTGCGGCTGTCGGTGAGAGCGCCCATCGCCGCCGGCAGAAACCCTAGCCAGGCGAATTGGGGAGAGAGCTCCCTTCCTTCCCCCAGGCTGTCTCCGCTCGGGTGCACAGCAGCGTGGCCTTGCCGAAGTGGGGATCCCGTCGTTTTTGTTGGAAAACCGGGGCCACCATCGGTGGTGGCGGCGGCTACGTGCGAGGCGTATATATCCCTTAAGGTGTGTTTGGTTGGGGTCATGGGCCGGAATGGCATGGGGTCCGACCCATTCCCTGGGCTCGTTCGCGCGTTCGGTTGGACATATGGAACGGCACCAACTCGTTCCCGCGGACCGAATTTTCGGCCCAGATGCGGAACGAGGTGAGACCTCGAAAACGGCCGAACCACACGGAACCGCTCTCACCCCCTCGCACTCGCAGCCCTACCGCCTCGCACTCCGCCGCTTCCTTCCTCTCTCTCCCTCCATCGATCTGAGCCGCCCCGGCCGATTCCTCCCTTCCCCGCCGGCCAATTCATCCCTTTCCCGCCGGCCGACTCCTTCCTTTCCTCGCTGCCCGCTGACTCCCCTCTTTCCTCTCACGATTTGCAGCAGAACAGGGGGAGCTCGATTTGGATCTGCGGTTGCGGCGGCTGGCGAGGAATAGCAGCGGGGCGGCGGCTTCCGGTGGGCTGACAGCGGCAGCAGAGGCCCAGCACAACATCCCAATCTCAAGGTACAAAATCAGTGCTGCTCATGGATATGCCTAGCCGAGAGTGATAGACAGAGATGGAGAGGTTGTTGTGATGTCTCGTGGTTGTTTTTTATTCACTTTTGTTGCTTTATGTTGTTAAAATCAATGGTCTCTTTTTCTAATTTGTACCAAAATACATGTTGTTCAGTGTATCTTTGCAATATATATGTTGATGTAAGCATCATTGGTAGCCATATTTTGGATTGTATGCATTACTTGTAGATGGTCAAGAAGATGAACAAAAGAAGACTGTTGTTTTTGTTGCACTAGCTGCAATGGCAGTCATTGTTCAGTGAAAATTTGAATTTTATGTCATTTCATTTTTCATTCCGTGCTTCCAACCAAACACCGGAAGGGAATCAATCTGTTCCTCTCTTTTACTACTACCAAACACAGGAATGGAATGGACCCGTTCCTCTAGAATGGAACCATTTCATTCCATGACAGTTGGTTCCCCAACCAAACACACCCTAAGTGGGTACTTATCCCTTGACCTCCTACCTCTATATAAAAAGACGAGAAGCAATCATTGTAACCTCTGATCATTGATTAATAAAGCTAGTCACCTCATATTTCCCTGTGTCAATCTACTTTCGCTTGTTCGACTATTTCGTCTACGACGCTCACTCCCGCTCCGCAACCTCGGACCGGACTCGCCGGCGGAGTTGCGGAACACGTTATCAGCACGCTTCGCTCCACCAACTCTCCATCAAGCCTGCGTCCAGCCTGCATCAAGCAGGCTTTCGTCGTTCCCGCGGAGGTATAATATCCGATCTCCACTCTTGCAGAAATGGATTCCTCTCGTTACTGCGGTTTCGTTTTTGCGATTAGATTATTTTTCGGATTTGATCTGCCTATGATGCGGATTTTTCTCCCAAGAACCGAGCGGACGAACACGTCGCGGACCAATGTCGATGTTCTTAGACTAAGAGGAACTTGTTGACTGCACTATAGGGAGTCGGTACAAACGCGATCCAGATGATTGTGGTACCGCCGCAAAAGCACCAGATGTGCCATGCGCCATCGTTTTTCCGGATGAACGCGACGAAGATCGCATCCCGAGGCCGGCGTCCAGATGACGTCGCGCTCGCCGTGACCCCGCTGATCGCGCGTGAAGCGCCGCGTCCTGCTGACGCCGCCGTCGCCGCCGTCCCGCTGGCCGGCTCGTCGCGTCGCGCCCTGCTGGCGCGTGCTCGCGCGCAGCCCACCCCGATGGCCGCTGCAGCCGTCACAGTCGCCGCTGGCCGCGCTGCGTCGTGGGCGCGCCACCCCGCTGGCCGGCTTGGCCGCCGCCGCCGCGTGCCTTGGCCGCCGTCTGGTGGCACCAGCCGCCGCCGCGCGAGCTGGCCGGCCCCAGGCCGCCGCCGTACCCTGGGCACCAGGGGAAACCCTAGCGTCGCTGCGGGCAGAAGCCAAGCGCAGCGCCTGGGCTGGCCCGCTGGCTCCTGGGTCGGATGGGCCGTGGCCGTGGGGGTTCCTCCAGAGAAAAAAAGGGGGCGCCGGCTGTAGCGCGGCAATTTGCGGTTTAGCCCCCGTAGTTTCCAGATTTTACGCGAGTTTTTATTCCTGCTGTAATATTTGGCGTAGAAGCCCCTGGAACTGTCTGTTTTCACTGAAAACACGTATTTGGGCTTAAAATGCCTCGGGAATTCAATTTTTGGGCTAGTTTTCACATACTAGATGCGCTTAACATGTTATCTTTTGTAGCATGGTATTATTGTATGAGTTTACTGTTGTAGATTAATTGTTTAGCACTCTTAATCATTTAGTAAGTCATATAATCGCATGTTTTAAAAATTGGAACGTCATTTTATTGAATAAGTTTATCAACGTCGCATTTATGCAAAACATTACCTGATGTAATCTCATGATTTTTGCATAAATTGCAGATGGTCGGAATCGTTAACAAGGAGTTTGCTGAATTGGTCCAGACTGGGCTGAACTACCTGTCATGGGCCTCGGACTGCGAGATCTTTCTCCAGGGCAAAAGCCTCCTGAGGGCGATCGGTAAGGGGACCCAGCTGGTCCCCACTGATCCCAAGTTTGAACGTGAGAATGCGCAGACTCTGCATTTTCTCCGTCATCACCTGTCACCTACTCTGGAAGATGAGTATATGGCTGAGTGGAGTGCTTCTGGCCTTTGGACCGCTCTTCAGCAGTGGTTTGAATGGCTGAAGTACACTATAAAGCCACGTGCAGAGGCACAGTGGATCTGTCTGAGGTTTGCGGACTTCAAGACGGTTGGGAAGTACAATTCGGCTCTGCACCGGATTTGTACGACTCTTCGGTTGTGTGGTACTGAGATTACCGACACCCAGAAGATTGAGAAAATCCTATCCACTTTCCACCCTGACGCGGTCCAGTCCTCACGGAACTACCGCCAGGGCAACTACACGAGGTATTTAGAGTTGATTGACGTCCTCCAGGTGGCAGAGGCGCAGGACGAGGTTCTAAAAAAGAACTTTGCCGCGCAACCACTAGGGGCAGTTCTCGCCAGGAGGTGAACGCTCTCAAAGTCCGCAAGCCTCAACAGAAAAAGAGGGGCCGCAAGGGCAAGAAGAAGGTGTAATGCCCAGGATGGGACTATATCTCCTACGTGTCGAGGCACGACTTAGAGATATAAGCCCATGCTGGAATGATCGCAAGTTTGGTACCTTTGCACATCTCATGTAAAAATGGGGATGGAAAACTGAAAAGATAGTTGGCTTACACTCGCCACGTCACACAAATTCATTACATATCCAATCATCATACAAATGAACATCACAGCCCATCTAAGGGTAAAAACCAAATGTCAAGATACCAAACATAACTTAAACCACAGGTCTAGATCGAATCCTAGTAGAAGAACCACTACTGATCATCGGGATAACGGACATAGTAACGGCTATGCTCCTCGTCGTACTCCCAGTCTAGCTCAGTGCCATCGCCTGTGTAGCTCACCATCGTACCTGCATCTGATGTGTTGAAGTAACTGTGAGCCACAGAGGACTCAGCAATCCCGTTCCCGGGTAACATGACTATTTAAGCCTTGGGTGTGGAACAAGGCTGAAGAAAGAATAAGAAAGTGGTTGCAGCAGCACTAGCCTAGCTTACGTAAAAGAGAGCGAGAAGAGAAGGTGCCTCGGTCGAGAGGTGATCACTAAGTGATCCTAAACTAATCAAGTCAAGCATAACCCCACCGTGTTCATCTCCCGAAACCCCTTTCGGAAAATGACAGTCACGGTACACACGCTGGTAATGTATTGGAACATGGTGTCAAGTTTTCTACAACCGGATATTAACAAGCTCCCATCTGCCACATAACCGCGGGCACGGCTTTCGAAAGTTCATAACCCTGCAGGGGTGTTCCAACTTGGCCCATGACAAGCCCACGATCCGCGGAGTCGCAACTCCAAGGTGGGAAGGCCCGAGTATTCTCGGAATCCCGTGCTCAAGATACTCCGAACTAAGGTAAGGCTAATCCAGCAAATCCTCCCGGCGTGCCGACACCCTGATAGTAGCCGCGCGTATCTCGTCTCAGGCCACGACCGGATGGGAGATTCTACAGGTTTTTACCAAACCTCGAGTTTCCTCGTGGTGACCCCGCAGACTCCCCGTTTCGGACCAACACTCATGTGGAGCACTGGCCCGGGGTTGTTGATTAAGAAAGAGGGTTAATTACTCCCTATGCAAGTTTATTAGTTATTAGGCAAATAGTACCAATGTTGGGACTTGCTGGAAAAGACTTAGCACTTAGCGGTTTATCGAGGGGGTCCCATAACCCCAACCGTGTGAGGAACGCATAATCAAGGAACATAACACCGGTTTATACGGTTCCTAACGGCATGAGTGGAACAAAACACCAAGCAAAAGGCTTAGCCTTCCACCCATTGCCAATATATAGATGATTTCATTTAAGCATTTATATAGTGTGATATAACCCCATAAACTTCAAAGTGAAGCAAGCATCTTCAATCTTCACCTGCAACTAACAATGCTATAAGAGGGGTTGAGCGAAGCCTACGTATAGCCAATCAATGGTTTGCATAGGTAGGGTGGTTAAACAGGTTCATGGTTACAAATAGGAGGCTGACAGGAAAACATGGGCATCGAGGCTGTAATGCCCAGGATGGAATTATACCTCCTACGTGTCGAGGCACGACTTAAAGGCATAAGTCCATCCTAGAATGATCTCAAGTTTGGTAATCTTTGCACAACTCATGTAAAAGAGGGATAGTAAACTTAAAATAGTTGGCTTACAATCGCCACGTCACAGAATAACAGTACAAGTCTCAAGCATCATACAATAAGATCACTACAACCCTCTAAGGGCAAAACCAAATGTCAAAGTACCAAACTCAGATAAATAAAACAACCACAGGCGGATCGAATCCTAGTAAGAGTCTCCACTACTGATCGTCCGGGTAGCGCACGTAGTAACGACTACGCTCCTCGTCGTACTCCCAATCCAGCTCGGTGCCATCACCTGGATAGCTCACAGCTGGACCTGCATCTGGTGTGTGAAGTAACTGTGAGCCACAGAGGACTCAGCAATCCCGTTCCCGGGTAACAGAACTATCAAAGCCTTTAGGTGAGGGAAAAGGCTGAAGAAGAAATGAGGTGAAGGAACAACAAAGAGTCTGCAGCAGCAACTAGCACTAACTTACGCCAGAGAGAGCGAGAAGAGAAGGCAAAGCGAGAAGTGATCACGAAGTGATCCTAGCTACAAGCTCACAAACATAACCCCTCCGTGTTCAACTCCCGAATCCCGATTCGGAAATTGACAGTCACGGAACACACGCTGGTAGTGTATTAGTATCATTGTGTCAAGTTATCTACAACCGGAATTAACAAGCTCCCATCTGCCACATAACCGCGGGCACGGCTTTCGAAAGTTCAAACCCTGCAGGGGTGTTCCAACTTGACCCATTACAAGCCCACGATCCGCGGAGTCGCAACTCCAAAGTGGGAAGACCCGAGTATCCTCGGAATCCCGTGCTCAAGATATACCGAGCTAAGGTAAGGCTAATCCAGCAAATCCTCCCGGCGTGCCGACACCCTGATAGTAGCCGCGCGTATCTAGTCTCAGGCCACGACCGGATGAGCACAGCGTACAGTGGCCGAAATACCCAAGTTGCCAAGGGGGGCCCCGCACACGACTCTAGTTTGGACCAACACTCAAATCGAGCACTGGCCCAGGGGGGTTGAATTAATTAAGCCTCGGGTTAATTACTCCCTCGGAAAGGTTTTAGTTGTGTTAGGCAAATAGTACCAATGTTGGGACTTGCTGGAAAAGACTTAGCACTTAGCGGTTTATCGAGGGGGTCCCATACACCCCAACCGTGTTAGGAACGCATAGTCAAGGAACATAAAACCGGCTTATACGGATCCTAACGGCATGAGTGGAACAAAACACCAAGCAAAAGGCTTAGCCTTCCACCCTTGCCAATATATAGGTGATTTCAATTAAAGCATTTATATAGTGTGATATAACCCAACCAAACTTCAACATGGAGCAAGCATCTTCACTTCACCTGCAACTAGCAACGCTATAAGAAGGGCTGAGCGAAGCGTACTTAGCCAAGCAACGGTTTGCATAGGTAGGGTGGTTAAACATGGCAATTGGTTACAAGTAGGAGGCTGACAAGAAGAACATGGGCATCGAGGCAAAACTATAGATCGAGACTACTAGCAAAAGACAAAGATAGTAATGTTATCGGGGTTCGGTCATCTTGCCTGAAGAGAAGAAGTTCGGATCAAAAGAAGGGTCCTCGTGCTCAAACTCGTTGGAAACCTCGTGCTCAACCTCGTTGGAAAACTCGTGCTCAACTTCCGGGTCTAAACAAGACAAACACACCAAGCACCAATCAACACGATGCAATGCGCACTCGAAAAACATGAATGCATGATGGATGCACTAGAGATGCACATGGAGCATGTAAAACATCACTCAAGCAAAACACCTCAAAACAAGATAACAACCTGATATTATTAATCTACACAGAAAAACACCCAAGTTTGATATAAGAATCGCTGAAATCGGAGTTACGGGCTAAAAGTTATGCCCGAAACAAGATTTGATCGAAAACTGCAAATTACAGCAACATAGCATCTTGGGAGCTCAAAATAAATAATCTACAGCACCCAAAAAGCATGGCAAAGGACTTGAACATAAACTAGATATAATGTACAGCAACTAGGTCCAAAGTGCACCCCCAACGGAGTCACGGATCACTAGCAATGATCTTGGACATATTGAACTTTGAAATAAAATTCTGGCAGCAGAATTTTATTGAAAGTTTGGAGCAAAAGAAAAACATGCTACAGCCACTCAAATGGACATGTGAGGACATGGATGGAAAGACAACAATATATACTACAAGGAACAATCAAAATCCACCCCAAAACTATCATGCTTTTTCCTAGAGCATCACACGAACATGGCATCGGAACGTTACAGATTTCAGACTTAGTGAAATTTCACTAAGTCCTAAAACAGCAAAATCATCATAGCACCAAAAAGAGCATGTTTAAGACACCTCGAAACTAAACATGGCAAAGGGTAAGCACCTCATCAAAATACATATGAAGGTGATCCCGAAACACACAAGCATGCATCATTGTGGTGAACACAACGATTGCAACGAGCTCAACAACATGGCATTTCATAACAAGTAAAAACACAACATGTGAGCATGGCATCTTGCAACGATGATAACAAGGAAACAATAAATCTACCATGCAACCTATCACACACAACACGTAGTTCGTGTCAAGACGAACACGTGGACATGTCATTTGCCTCGTTTGGACAAACGAGCTAAAAGATATCACAAGTCAAAGGTGGCACAAAAATAACACATCACAGCAGTTTATATCATCATACACTCTTGCAACAGCAAAACAAGGCCCTAGATGATCTCTAACATGCATGACTACAACAGGTAAAACGTAGAGGGCATCTCCACGAACATCTGGACATGCTACACGCGCAAAACGGAGCAACAGGCAAGAAATTAGAGCAGGTCAAAGTTTGGATCTCAGATCAGGAATTAAGGACTTAGGGAAAAAAAAGGTACCTCTCCAGATCTGGATCTGGAGGAACAGTGCGGGCCTCGGGTGAACAGTACGGGCCCGCGAGGAACAGTGCGGCGACGGCGGCGCGGCCCACGGGAAGAAGCGGCGGCGGCCCAGCGATCCGGCCCGGAGCGCGGAGAGGAGAAGGACCCACGGCTGGGCGGCGGGAAGCAGGCCTGCGGCGCAGCTAGCGAAGGCGGCGGCCCAGCTGGGCGCCCCGGCCCAGGCGAGCAGCGGCGCGGCGAAGTGGCGATCGGCGCGGTACTGGGCCGGCTCGAGCGGTGCGAGGCCCGACGGGGCGAGCGGTGACGCGAGGCGAGCGGGAGGCGAGCTGGGCCGGCTCGCGTTGATGTGGTCCAGCGGAGCTGCGCGGCCGGCCGAGTGGTCCCCGATGCGGGCCGGTCGTCGAAGCGGGCGACGGCGGGAGACCTGGGCCGACGCGCCTCCTGGCGAGAGCGCTCGGTCGCGGACAGATCGGCGAGGCGCCGTTGACTTCGGGCGCTGCGGCGGCTCGGCCAGTAGGATCTGCGGGCTGCGGCGCGATTGCTTCGAAGGAAAAAAACTGGATCCCCTCGGGATCCGGTGGAGGAGAGGATTGGATCTGAGATCTGAAATTTAGGGAAGAAGAAGGGGAATGTCCAAATAGACTAGGGGTCTATTTATAGCAGTTTTAGACTAGGGTTTGAAGGCTAGGGTGTTTAGGAGCCCTACGATCGTGATCCAACGGATCCGATCGCGGGATGTTTTAAAAAGGATCAGACGGAGATAAAAGACTGCAGCAGGGGTATTTTCGGGACACGAAGTAAGGGCACTTCGGACCCACACGTACAACGGAGGGAAAAGTCAACGGAGTCCAAACGAGACGAGATTTGAGAGGCGGGTTGCACACAACAAAACAACAACACACAACACAACCTCGCGGCACACCGGTAACGAAAAACGCCCGAACAACAAAGTAGGCCTACGGGACGTCACGGACACGTGAGGGAGCTCCGGAACACGAAACGGACAACGGGAAGAAACGCCACGAACCGGATGCAACCCACAACACAAAAGCAAAGCAATGCACATGTCTACATGATATGAATGAATGCCACACACTCACACAACAAAACGACGAAAGCCCGAAAGACAAAGAACCCGAAATGGAAATAGATGAAGCCGGAGATTTATTATAAGCCCAAAAGGGAAAGTATTACATCCGGGGCATTACAAACTCTCCTCTACTACAAAAAGATCTCGTCCCGAGATCTAGGACTGGAAAAAGGAAGGGTACTCGGAACGAAGATGATCTTCTCGTTCCCAGGTAGCTTCTCGGTCTGTGTGATGTGACCACTTGACTTTCAGAAACTTGATGGTCTTGTTGCGAGTCTTGCGTTCGGTCTCCTCGAGAATTGCAACTGGATGCTCTTGGTAGGAAAGGTCTTGTTGAAGATCAATCTCCTCAAACGGAATCATTCGCTCAGGTGCCTTGAAGCATTTGCGAAGCTGAGACACATGGAAGACATCATGAACATTTGCAAAGTTGGAAGGGAGCTCGAGCTGATAGGCTAGATCGCCTCTTTTGCCAAGAATTTTGAAAGGACCGACGTATCTAGGAGCAAGCTTTCCTTTGATACCGAACCTTTGGGTTCCTTTCATCGGAGAAACTCGGAGATAGACATGATCACCGATGTCGAAAGCCAAATCACGATGCTTTCCGTCATAGTAACTCTTCTGACGCGACTGAGCGGCCTTGAGATTCTCACGTATGACTTTGCACATTTCTTCGGCTTCAGAGATCAAATCATTGCCAAGAAGTTGGCGTTCACCTGTTTCAGACCAGTTGAGAGGGGTACGGCACTTTCTGCCATAGAGAATTTCAAACGGTGCTTTGCATGCACTTGCTTGAAAGCTGTTGTTGTAAGAGAATTCGGCAAATGGAAGACAGTCCTCCCATTTCATGCCGAAGGAGATGACACAGGCTCTGAGCATATCTTCAAGGATCTGATTCACACGCTCGACTTGACCACTAGTCTGAGGGTGAAAGGCAGTGCTGAACCTGATCTTCGTGCCCATTGCGGACTGAAAGGAGTCCCAGAACTTTGATGTGAACAAGCTGCCACGGTCTGAGGATATCACTTGAGGAATGCCATGTAGGGACACAATTCTGGAAGTGTACAACTCTGCAAGTTGAGCTGCATTGATTGATTCTTTGACTGGAAGAAAGTGAGCAACTTTGGTAAGCTTGTCAATCACCACAAAGATAGCATCATTGCCTCGCTTGGATTTAGGAAAACCAGTGACGAAGTCCATTTCAATGTGGTCGAACTTCCACTCAGGAATAGGAAGAGGTTGGAGAAGACCGGCTGGACGTTGATGTTCTGCTTTCACTCTTCTGCATACATCACATTCATTCACGAATTGGGCAATTTCCCTTTTCATGCGTGTCCACCAGTAAGATTGCTTGAGATCTTGATACATCTTGGAACTGCCAGGATGAATGGAAAGGAGAGAGTCATGAGCTTCTTCCATTATGAGCTTCCTGAGATCACCTTTGGGAACAACGAGTCTGTCCTCGAAGAACAAGGTATCTTTCTCATCAACACGGAAGCACTTATATTTTGGAGTGCCCTTTGCAATCCCATGTTTCACCTTCTTCACCATGGTATCACTGAGCTGGGCCTCACGGACTTGATCTTCCAAGGTAGGAGCAATTTGGAGATTTGCAAGAAAACCCTGCGGAACAACCTGAAGGTTGAGCTTCCTGAAAGCTTCACAAAGCTCAGGCTGGTGTGGCTTGATAAGAAGGCTGTTGCAATATGCCTTTCTGCTCAAAGCATCTGCAATCACATTCGCCTTGCCTGGAGTGTACTCAATGCTGGGGTTGTACTCTTGGATCATCTCGACCCAACGAGTCTGGCGGAGGTTCAGATGCGGCTGTGTGAAGATGTACTTCAAGCTCTTGTGATCAGTGAAGATGTCGACCTTTCTGCCCAACAACAGATGTCTCCACGTAATCAGAGCATGTACCACAGCTGCTAGCTCTAGATCATGTGTGGGATAGTTCTTCTCAGCTGGCTTAAGCTGACGTGAAGTGTATGCCACAATTCTCTTCTCTTGCATAAGCACACCACCAAGGCCTTGAAGAGAAGCGTCACAGAACACTTCATAGGGCTTGGATTCATCAGGAGGAATCAGAACTGGAGCTGAGACAAGCTTCTCTTTGAGTGTTTTGAAAGCCACTTCACACTCGGGAGACCAAAAGTATTTGACATTCTTCTGGAGGAGGTTGGAAAGAGGCTTGGCAATCTTGGAGAAGTTCTCCACAAACCTTCTGCAATAGCTGGCAAGACCCAGAAAACTGCGGAGCTGCTTGACGTTCTGAGGAGCTTCCCAGTTGACAATTGCTTCAACTTTCTCGGGATTAACCGCAATACCGTCAGCTGAGATAATGTGGCCCAGGTAGAGAACCTTATCGAGCCAAAACTCGCACTTTGAGAACTTGGCATAGAATTTGTGCTCTCGGAGTCGATCAAGAACCAGACGCAAGTGCTTTTCGTGATCTTCTTCATTCTTGGAAAACACCAAAATATCATCCAGATACACTAGCACAAACTCGCCTGTATAGGGGTTGAAGATGTAATGCATCATCCTTGAGAAGGTAGGAGGAGCATTGGCGAGGCCGAAGGACATGACGGTATACTCATATGAACCGTAGCTCGTTCTGAACGCCGTCTTGGGAATGTCTTCCTCGCGAATGCGAATTTGATGGTAGCCCATTCGGAGGTCAAGCTTAGAGAATACTTTAGCTCCTTTGAGCTGCTCAAAGAGTTCATTGATGTTGGGAAGCGGATACTTGTTCTTAATCGTCTTCTTGTTCAGTGGCCGGTAGTCAACACAGAGACGCTCCGTGCCATCTTTCTTCTTGACAAATAAGACACCACAGCCCCACGGAGATGTACTCGGTCTGATGAGACCCATACGCTCCTGTTCATCCAACTGTTTCTTCAATTCCTTCAATTCATCTGAAGAGAGCTTGTAAGGACGCCGACAAACAGGTTCGGTGCCCGGCTCGAGTTCAATGACAAACTCCACCTGACGGTGTGGAGGCATGCCTGGAAGTTCTTCTGGAAAGACGTCTTGATATTCATTCACCACTGGAATTTGCTCTATGGCATTAATTTCACCCTTATCATTAAGAGAGAAAAGCCGAATAGTATTATCCCTGGAGGCGAAGATAATCACATCTTCATCAGAATGCGTCAACTTGACTTCCTTTTGAGCACAATCAATATGAGCATCGTGCTGAGAAAGCCAATCCATTCCGAGAATGAGGTCAATATCAGAATGACCAAGAACCACCGGATTAGCCAGAAATCGATAATCACCCATGCAGATAGAAACATTCGGAACAAAGTTGTTGGAGTTCATGAGCAAACCCGGAGAAAGCACAGACATCGGACTCGGCAAAGCTTGCAATGGCATATCATGTGACAATGCAAAAGGTCTTGACATGAAAGAATGTGAAGCACCTGAATCGAACAAAACTTTAGCTGGAAAAGAGTTCACTGAGAGATTACCCAGAATGACATCAGAAGAAGCCTCTGCTTGTGCTGCATTCATCAGATTAACCCTTGCAGACTTTGGATCATGCTTGACAATAGCTGAACTCACAGGTGGAGGAGGTGGAAGACGCTTCGGATTCGGACATCTGTTGGCATAATGACCCTTCTGGCCACACTTGTTGCACACCACTTCAGAGAGAGGACGGAACTGAGAGCCACTGGACTTGGAGCCTTGAGACTGAAACTGCTTCTTCGACTGGTTGCTTGGGTTGGGTGGGTGGGAGAAACCACGGCCACTAGAGTTCTTGTTGTTGGAGTTGTTGAAGTTGCTGGAGTTGTTGAATGGAGCTCGAATCATTGGAGGAGGAGGAAGCCAGAATTTCTGTTGTTTCGCAGCCAACTGAGACGATGAGGTAGAGTGAACAACATCTCGAATTCTCTTCTTAGAAGCCTCCATCTTAAGCTGAGCTGCTTCTTGTTTCAGAGCCATATTATAGAACTTATCGAATTCGTCTGGCTCGAACAGAGTGAGAGCAAGCTGAAGTTCATCTTTGAGACCTCCACGGAACTGATAGATTTTGCTCTTTGCATCAGGTATGTCTTGCTTTGCATAGCGAGCGAGGTTTTGGAACTTGACATTATACTGATAGACTGTCATGGAGCCCTGCTTGAGGTTGCGGAATTGCTCACGCATACCCTCAATAACACTTGTAGGAATGTGATGCGAGCGGAAATCCCTGCAGAAGTTCTCCCACGAGATCACTTGACCCGGCCTTGAGTCTTTATACTGCTGCCACCAGTCAGCTGCTTGATCTTTCAGTTGGAAGGCTGCAAACTTCACATAGTCATCTTCTTTCACGTTACTGCACTCAAAATGCTTCTTTATGTCGGTCAACCAATCCTCAGCATCAAGAGGGTCGACACAGTAACTGAAAGCTTTAGGATTGTTGGCCAAGAACTGGTTGAGAGTAGCATGGTGCTGCTGGAAGAAGTTGCCTTGGTTCATTGGAATGCCCTGATTAGCTTGATTAGCTTGCATAGCTTGCATTTGCTGCATCATCTGCATCATCAACTGAGTGTTCTGAGCAGTAGTCTGCATAATTGCTCTCCAAGCCTCAGGCGGAGGAGGAGGTGAAGGAGGACGTTCTGGAACCTCTTCACCCTCTGGGTTGGCATTCGGAACCCTTTTCGGAGCCATCCTGTAAGAGATGACCACGAATCAGCAATTGATTGACAAAAGAAATAAGCTGAATCAATGGAATGAATTGCAACAAGTCTTCACAATAATCATTCGAACAATAAGAACGAATGAAATCATCCGAACAAGAGGAACGAATGAATTTCTCAGTTAATTGATAACATCAGTCTTCACGAGAAGCCACATAGGGATCAAAAGGATAAAATAATAAACAACAAGGTACAGAAAGGAACAAACACAAGAGAGGAGTTTCGTTCTAACATCTTTGTGCTGAAAGCATATGAACGCGTTACGAAAAGGTTTTGCAATCCCCGGATCAGCATAGCCAAGGACCCTTTAAGATGCAACTCCTGATAGTAACCTCGGTCATATAACTCCTTCACTCAATGTCGAACCCCGAACTCACTAACCTGCATTCGTTGGAAGAATGCCTACGATCTACTGGATAAAACCCACCTATAGCTTTCCGAAAGATTCCAGTTATGCAATCAGGTGTTGGGGATACACGGGAAGCACCGCGCAATCAACTCTAACCTACATCCAGGTGTATCCATCCTTCAACACATAACCAGTCTTTCTCGGAAACTGTGTACCTCGGACCTTCGAAAAGCATCCACTATAACAAGCTATGGCAATACTCCCGAACTACCTCCCCAGTACTGGGTGATGTCGGGGTTATCTTGCCACTGGCCGTATAGGGGAGATTTTCGATGTCGGCCGTCTTAAGTATTTAGTACTGTCGCGATATACTTGTTACAATGATACCCCGAAGCTCAACTCCTCGGTAACAGGAGGCATCGGGAACAATATCCTTGTCACAAGAACATCGAAACAATCCCAGAATACTCGCGGGATTCCTAAAAAAAATTTTGTGCAAATTTTGAAGATAGGAGAGACAAGAGCAGACGTCAGGAGTCCTCACCAGAGAGAAAGGGGATGGGAAGCAAAGAAATCCTACTCTCCGATATAATATATGACTCAAAAAGTTTTCAGTGTGTGCCTAGACTCAACCGTCAACGGTTCGATCAAACAGTGGGGGCTCCTAGGTCGGAGAAGGCTCTGAATACCAACTTGTAATGCCCAGGATGGAATTATACCTCCTACGTGTCGAGGCACGACTTAAAGGCATAAGTCCATCCTAGAAAGATCTCAAGTTTGGTAATCTTTGCACAACTCATGTAAAAGGGGAAAGTAAACTGAAAATAGTTGGCTTACAATCGCCACGTCACAGAATAACAGTACAAGTCTCAAACATCATACAAAAAGATCACTACAACCCTCTAAGGGCAAAATCCAAATGTCAAAGTACCAAACTCAGATAAATAAAACAACCACAGGCGGATCGAATCCTAGTAAGAGTCTCCACTACTGATCGTCCGGGTAGCGCACGTAGTAACGACTACGCTCCTCGTCGTACTCCCAATCCAGCTCGGTGCCATCACCTGGATAGCTCACGGCTGGACCTGCATCTGGTGTGTGAAGTAACTGTGAGCCACAGAGGACTCAGCAATCCCGTTCCCGGGTAACAGAACTATCAAAGCCTTTAGGAGAGGGAAAGGCTGAAGAAAGAAAAGAGGTGAAGGAACAACAAAGAGTCTGCAGCAGCAACTAGCACTAACTTACGCAAGAGAGAGCGAGAAGAGAAGGCAAAGCGAGAAATGATCACTAAGTGATCCTAGCTACAAGTTCACAAACATAACCCCTCCGTGTTCAACTTCCGAATCCCTATTCGGAAATTGACAGTCACGGAACACACGCTGGTAGTGTATTAGTATCATTGTGTCAAGTTTTCTACAACCGGAATTAACAAGCTCCCATCTGCCACATAACCGCGGGCACGGCTTTCGAAAGTTCAAACCCTGCAGGGGTGTTCCAACTTGACCCATTACAAGCCCACGATCCGCGGAGTCGCAACTCCAAAGTGGGAAGACCCGAGTATCCTCGGAATCCCGTGCTCAAGTTAAACCGAACTAAGGTAAGGCTAATCCAGCAAATCCTCCCGGCGTGTCGACACCCTGATCGTAGCCGCGCGTATCTAGGTCTCAGGACACGACCGGATGGGCGATCCCACGGGTTTTTACCAAACCTTGAGTTTCCTCGAGGTGGCCCCGCGTAACCCCCGTTTCGGACCAACACTCATGTGGAGCACTGGCCCGGGGTTGTTGATTAAGAAAAGGGTTTATAACTCCCTATGCAAGTTTAGTTTGTTGTTAGGCAAATAGTACCAATGTTGGGATTTGCTGGAAAAGACTTAGCACTTAGCGGTTTATCGAGGGGGTCCCATACACCCCAACCGTGTTAGGAACGCATAATCAAGGAACATAAAACCGGCTTATACGGATCCTAACGGCATGAGTGGAACAAAACACCAAGCAAAAGGCTTAGCCTTCCACCCTTGCCAATATATAGGTGATTTCAATTAAAGCATTTATATAGTGTGATATAACCCAACCAAACTTCAACATGGAGCAAGCATCTTCACTTCACCTGCAACTAGCAACGCTATAAGAAGGGCTGAGCGAAGCGTACTTAGCCAAGCAACGGTTTGCATAGGTAGGGTGGTTAAACATGGCAATTGGTTACAAGTAGGAGGCTGACAAGAAGAACATGGGCATCGAGGCAAAACTATAGATCGAGACTACTAGCAAAAGACAAAGATAGTAATGTTATCGGGGTTCGGTCATCTTGCCTGAAGAGAAGAAGTTCGGATCAAAAGAAGGGTCCTCGTGCTCAAACTCGTTGGAAACCTCGTGCTCAACCTCGTTGGAAAACTCGTGCTCAACTTCCGGGTCTAAACAAGACAAACACACCAAGCACCAATCAACACGATGCAATGCGCACTCGAAAAACATGAATGCATGATGGATGCACTAGAGATGCACATGGAGCATGTAAAACATCACTCAAGCAAAACACCTCAAAACAAGATAACAACCTGATATTATTAATCTACACAGAAAAACACCCAAGTTTGATATAAGAATCGCTGAAATCGGAGTTACGGGCTAAAAGTTATGCCCGAAACAAGATTTGATCGAAAACTGCAAATTACAGCAACATAGCATCTTGGGAGCTCAAAATAAATAATCTACAGCACCCAAAAAGCATGGCAAAGGACTTGAACATAAACTAGATATAATGTACAGCAACTAGGTCCAAAGTGCACCCCCAACGGAGTCACGGATCACTAGCAATGATCTTGGACATATTGAACTTTGAAATAAAATTCTGGCAGCAGAATTTTATTGAAAGTTTGGAGCAAAAGAAAAACATGCTACAGCCACTCAAATGGACATGTGAGGACATGGATGGAAAGACAACAATATATACTACAAGGAACAATCAAAATCCACCCCAAAACTATCATGCTTTTTCCTAGAGCATCACACGAACATGGCATCGGAACGTTACAGATTTCAGACTTAGTGAAATTTCACTAAGTCCTAAAACAGCAAAATCATCATAGCACCAAAAAGAGCATGTTTAAGACACCTCGAAACTAAACATGGCAAAGGGTAAGCACCTCATCAAAATACATATGAAGGTGATCCCGAAACACACAAGCATGCATCATTGTGGTGAACACAACGATTGCAACGAGCTCAACAACATGGCATTTCATAACAAGTAAAAACACAACATGTGAGCATGGCATCTTGCAACGATGATAACAAGGAAACAATAAATCTACCATGCAACCTATCACACACAACACGTAGTTCGTGTCAAGACGAACACGTGGACATGTCATTTGCCTCGTTTGGACAAACGAGCTAAAAGATATCACAAGTCAAAGGTGGCACAAAAATAACACATCACAGCAGTTTATATCATCATACACTCTTGCAACAGCAAAACAAGGCCCTAGATGATCTCTAACATGCATGACTACAACAGGTAAAACGTAGAGGGCATCTCCACGAACATCTGGACATGCTACACGCGCAAAACGGAGCAACAGGCAAGAAATTAGAGCAGGTCAAAGTTTGGATCTCAGATCAGGAATTAAGGACTTAGGGAAAAAAAAGGTACCTCTCCAGATCTGGATCTGGAGGAACAGTGCGGGCCTCGGGTGAACAGTACGGGCCCGCGAGGAACAGTGCGGCGACGGC
>LR738711.1:313790768-313876308 GCA_902687465.1 Secale cereale | reverse complement strand
CATTAATTAAATAATAGATATTGTGATATTCTAAAATATCCATGTTCCGACTTCACCTGCAACTAACAACGCTATAAGAGGGGCTGAGCAAAAGCGTATCTTAGCCAATCAACGGTTTGCTAGGAGGATTTGTCAGAGGTTTCATGGCAATGTAGGAGGCTGACAAGTAAATAGATAGGTAGCACGACATAGCGATAGAACGAGACAACTAGCAAAGCAAAGATAGAGGTGATATCAAGGAACGGACATCTTGCCTGGTATGTCCTCGGTGGGATCGTAAACTTGCTCCTTGAACACGGCCTCGACAGAACCCTCGAACTCCGAATCGTCACCCGACTCTACCCAAAATAAGAACACAAACATCGAGCAAAATCAACCATGACGAAATGCACAAGCAACATGATGCCAGACATGATGTGCATATGCATAAACATGGCATGAAGCACAAACAAGTAGAAACATGTCCGGTTGAAAAAGCATGGCACGTCAAAGTGCAACAAACAACTCTTCAAATTAAGTGGAGCTCAATACCCAACGGGTTGCATATTGACGAAACACCACATTCTATTCTTTAGTTTGATATTGTTTATACACCCTACAAGTTTAAATGTTGGTTAACATGGCAAGGGATGCAACACAAAATAAACTACACTATCTAAGCCATTTAAATGGGGCCGGAAGCAACAAAACAATTCGGGGAAATCCCCATGAGCATATTTTGATTTGGTACTGTTCTGTATATTGCTTCATTTTATTGTTGTTAAACGGTAAAACAAAGTGCACCAAGTTATTCTATGCAATTTTCTACCCCAAAAACATATAAAGATTATTTAAAACTGAGCTACGGTTTAAAAGTTATGATTTAAACTGTTTTAACATGTTATTTAACAAAACAAATGCAAACAATATTTTAAACCAGGCAGAAAGTTGCAAAAAAATTATTATTCATACAATTCTGACCATTTTGCATATACAGATTGTTGTAAAAGGAAGAAAGCATATACAACTATTAACAAAACAAAAGAAACAATGCAAACTAAAATAAAATGCATATCCAGGAAGAGCAAAAGGGACATGGGGCTGGCCAGCCACTGTCAATGACAGGAGGGCCCCGGGGTGCTGAGGTGGTAGTGGTTGGGTGAGGAGAAGGGTGTGTGCACAGAGAGAATGATAGGTGGGCTCCCACTGTCATAGAGACAAACTGACCAAAAAAATTAGGCATTTTGCCACTGGCCCGAAGGGGATTCCATCCTGGGTCTGCGAGGTAAGCGGGAGAGGTTCGAGCCACTACGCTAAGCTACAGGCGGCTGATAGAAGGGAGACATGACACTAGTTAAAACATTTGCGTGCCTGAGAATAACTCCTGCATGTGTGCACGCGTGAGTAACCAGTGGGCTACGAGCCCGATTTCTGAACTCGAAGGGGCACGTCTTCCTTTAACACAGAGAGAGGCCCAGGTACTGGAAATCACCACGTACGTGCAGCAAGTTCCGGCGTCGAAGGTAAGCAAAGGTGCGACTTCTGCAGCTGCAGATCACCGGCGGGCGTGCGGGGTTGCGCGGGGGTGTTGGGTGCAGGCGGGGAGAGAGGGGAGCTCGAGCCCGAGCATGTTCTCGGCTCGGGCGACGGGGTGCAGGAAGGCGCGGCGAGGCACAACGAGGCAAGGCGAGCTACCTGACGCGACGGCTTCTCTACGAGGGTGCGGGCATGACGAGGTGCGCGAGCAGGGGCGCGTGTGCGAGAGGATACAGAGCAGGAGCGAAGCACGAGCAACTACGGCGTCTATTGCAATTTCAACACAAAAATTCAGAGATCGTCGGAGCATCGAGATCGTGGCGACGGCGCGACCCTAGTATCTCCTACGGGGATCATCCAACATCAAAAATGAGGGGGAGGAAGCTGGGTATACCTCCTTACCCTAGGACAAGAAGACGTGCCCGGGAACGGAGGGAGGCGTCGGCAGCGGGTGGACAAACTTGCCGAGATGAGGGGACCCCGACTTAGAAGTCGAGATCACCGAATGCACGTGTACAGTGATCCCAGGGATCAATGCTCACTGAACACACAGAAGCTGAATAACAAGAGTCTTACATCCATACATACCGTCTTACACAAATTAAGGCCATTATGGCCAAGTCTTACATAGATAAAGCCTCAAGGGCTGAATAGCGAATAACTCAAATAGCGGAAGTCTTCGATGATAAGTAGAACCCATGCCATCTGCCTTAACCCTACAGGCATTCTGACTGGGATAGCTTCCTAGTTCGCATGATCGTCTCCGTAAAACTCTTCTTCATATTCCTGTTCCTCCATGCCCGGCCAATTAAATAACCAGTGGCAAGCCAATGAGTACTTTGAATGTACTCGCAAGCAACCCATGATTTGGTTCAAAGTAACAATGCATTTGAACAATAATGAGCAATCTAGCAATGAGCTAGATTAATTATTCTACCATCAAGTATATGCACCAATAATTGCACGTAACCTCGAGGACAGGTTACCGATATCAACATGAATAGAAATCATCTCATCGAGTCAAGTCACCACCTTGACTCATCACACACACATACTTTCACCGATGTAGTAAAATTATGGACATAGTTTAAGTAGCACCACCCAACTGTCCATGACCGTGGACATGGCTATTCGAATAGTTTTACACTCTGCAGAGGTTGCGCACTTTACCCACAAGATCTGGGAAGCTTTCGTGTCACACACGATCCCGCGGTACCTCAAGTACTCGGGGGAAGCACCCGGTCATTATCTTTCCTTAAACGACACTAACATAGAGTCCACTCGTTGGTACATGGACCTCGAGTACAAACAATAGATCATGGGACTTGCCCTAATTTCAATGTCACGCGTACCCGAATGGACCAACGGTGTGTCCGGTGCCTTGTAAAAACAGTCATGGTCGTCTATCCAAGCACGACCCCGTCCCGGGAAAGACCTCAAGTCTTCCCGTCACTAGTAATGCGGGCACCATGCTAGTATCTGCCTAAGTAATCAATAAAGCCCCGTCCCATAAGTGGTAGAGTGGTTGCACATGTTTGATTGGGACGGTAGTCACACATAAATCTAATCCATTATTTCACCCATGCACAAGACCTTTACCCGGCACATCACTTCTTCCTCAAGTGATGACCTAACTCAACATCACCCTCGGGCATTAGGGGCACCCGATGGGGTTTATGAAAAGAATGCAACCACGAAGGTTGCATGGCACACATGCATCACTAAGCATCACTACTAACCATTTGCATGACATCTAGCACATAGCAAGATCATGAGTGAAACATGCATCATGTGGTGGTTCATAACTAGGTCACCACCGTAACTCTTATCATCATGCATTCGGAAACCAACGCGTTCCAAAGAACACAAGTGTATCATGGTCAAAGGGTTGCTTGCCTGGATTGGCTTGGTCTTCAAAGTCTTCAAATCCTTCTCCACCTTCTTCTTCAGCAACTTCGTCAAATACGGGATCTAATCGTCGCAAAATAACAACGGGAAAATAAGACCACAATGAAAACAGAAAAATCAAAGTGCTCAGAAAAATGTCAACTTATTTTTGTTAAATACTAGAGGGAAAACTAAGATGGCAAAAATTCTTAGTTGGAGTTTTGGAGTGACAGAATGGAATCTAAGGATTTTTGAACAGGAGTTTTAATGCTCAAATTTGAATTTAAATTTGAACAGAACAAAAAAGTTTCATGGATATGTGTGAAAGTGACACCATTAAATAGGTTGGAATTTTACAAGATTTTAGGAGTTGGAATTAATTCATTTCGACAAATATTTAATTCTGTGAAATTAATAGAAATAATCACAGAAAGAATAAAAGGAAAAGGCCCTGTGCCACTGGGCCAGAACGGCCACAGTGCACGGCCCAGGGCGAACAGCCCAGCCGCACGGGAGCCAGCGCGCGTGTGCCAGGTTTTCAAACCTGATAGGCAGGGCCCGTCGGTCAGTGGCTGCGAGGGGAGAGAGAGAGCGGTGAGGATGACAGGCGGGGCCCGCCTGTCATCTTCAACCTCACGGCCAAAGCGACGGCGAGCTCACCGGCGGCGATTCCGGGCACGGCGGGGCAAACGGAGGGCAGGAACGGGCTCAGCAAGGAGTCACCGTTCCAGTGGTGGTGGTGCGGCCCGCCGGAGAGGCCTGGTTCGTCGGCGGCGAGGTGGGACGGCGGAGGAGCGTCGGGAGGTTGCTGGCTGCCTCGCTCCGGGCTGCAATAGGAGGGGAAGAAGGAGGGGAATGAGTCAGTGAGGTACGGCGGTGCTAGATCGAGCAAAAGTTGGGGCTGAGAGGGGTTGTACTGCGAGATCTCCGGTTGCCTGACGCGGCGGAGCTCCGGTCGATCCCGAGCACTGAGGCCCTCTGAGGGCGAATGGATGGTGCTGGAGTACTACTGGGGATGTGGGGAGGAGCTGGGTGCCGTTGGAGAGGCTCGGGGCGTGCTTATATAGCCGCGCCCCGGTTCACCGTGGACTCGTGCGCCGGCGAGGTCGCAGACGAGGCCAGAGACCGTGCAGGCGCTCGTGTTCGAGTCGGGGAGGATCATGGACGAGTTCTATGCATAGTAGAGGGGAGAGGAGGAGCGGGGAAGGCTCTATAGGGTGCGCGCATGTGAGGCCGGCGAGTGGAGCTTGCGGGCGGCCAGAGCGCGTGCGAGGGCGGTCACTCGAGGGAGAGGGAGGAGGGGTACAGCGCCGGGGAGGGTCGCAGACGTCGAGGTGCGTCGTTTGGCGCGAGGGGGAAGCACGAGGTGGTCGGCGGCGCTGGATTGGGCGAAGCTACAGTGCGGGTGCGCACTGTAGCACGCTCTGGAGCGTGCTAATTGCATGCCATGGCATGCCATTGGCCCTCTGGGCGTGTCCGCCGTGTCTGGGGGGTCCAGCACGAAGCAGACGTCTCAGCTGAGGCCTTGGATGCTCTGGAGGTGCAGTGAGATAGAGGTGAAGCTGGTAACTAGGTAGAAATGGGCTGTCCAGCAAGGTGAATTGGGGTTTTCGCCCCCCAATCATGGAGCTGTGGACATGGGGGAGTTACTGGAGATAAAATGTAACTAGATGAAGCTGTGGTAGAAAGTTGAGGCAAAAGTAATTGGTAAAAGAGGCCAAGAAGATGGTTTTGGTAAAATGTCAGAAGGTGTTTGATCAAGTTTTGGTCAAGCAAATGATCTCCACTAGCCATGACACTTAACATGATTGAATGTCATATGGAAATAGGGTGTTTCACCAAATTTGGGCTCATTTGAAGAAACTAGCCAAAGTAACCTTGGTGAACCCTAGAAAACAACAGAAATGGCTTCATCTTGTTTAAGTCAAGCTAATCATCTCCCCTTGATGCACCACTTGGTGTTGTTTCACCATTTGGGGTATTGATCATGCTCACAAAGTTTGAAGCTCCAGATAAAAGGTTGGTAATGTAAAGTTGTTCAAGTTTGAATTTGAACAGAAAGGGTTTTGGGGCATTCTGATCAAGTTTCCCTACTCCAAACCTTGTGCCATTTGGTCTAGAGGCCTTATTAGGCCATTCTAGCATGTGCACCAAATTTGAGAGCATTTGGGCAAGTTTGGCAATGTAAAGTTGCTCAAACTTCAAATATGGACATAATGGTTTTGAAGGGTTTTGAGGATGTTATCTTGCTTCCCAGGGCATGGGACTTGGCAAGATCATCAAATATGTCATATATGACATGATAGAATTTTTCTGGAATTTTTGGAGAATATTTCCTTTGTAAATATTTCAAAAGCTTGAAATATCCAGAAAGGGTTTTAGAGGGATTAGCCCATTATTTTGAACATGACCAAGTGTTGAAACTCTTATATATGGACAATATATGTCCTATGAGTCTCCCTGAATTTTGGCAAATATTTTTGAAATACTTAAATAAGTTTCCCCTATTAAAAACCATTTCTGGCCTTAAGAAAAAGCTTTTAAATAAAATAGGAAAATAACTTTTAAAATTATACTTTTGTGGTTTCTGGGAGTCCTATGACTACTATGTCTCAAATACACTTTTTGAAATAATTTTCTCACCCTAAATCAAGCACTTGCAGTGCAAACCTCAATTCAGGGGTTTTTGGAATACTAAATTTTAAAAATACATTTTGGCCAAATTAATTTTATAAGAAAATACTATACTGTTGTAAACACTTGGTATGATCATTGGGCAGAAGTTTTGGGTATGGAGATGAATTCTACAAGAGGTAATAGTTGACTTTAATGAGCACATGAAAAGCACATGGAGAAAAACTCAATTCCAAATAAAAGCCAAATGATTCCAAAAAAAAATTGCTGGTCCAAATTTTCATGCTACATTGATGCAAATAACATGTTACAAAATGCAGGGTGTGACAGACCTACCCCCCTTACAAGAATCTCGTCCCCGAGATTCCTAGACTAGGTCTTAAAAGAGGTCGGGATACTCGGATCTAAGATTGTCTTCACGTTCCTAGGTTGCTTCTGCTTCAGTGTGGTTGCTCCACTGGACCTTGAAGTACTTGATGGTGCGGCTTTGCGTCCGTTGTTCTGCTTCATCCAGAATGCGAATGGGCTTCTCGCGGTAGGTCAAATCAGGCTGCGGATCAATGGCTTGGTGATCAACATCCTTGTAGAGATCAGGCTTGTCCGGAACTTGGAGACATTTCCGGAGTTGTGACACATGGAATACGTTGTGCACATCGGATAGCTCAGGTGGTAGTTCCAACTGGTAAGCCACTTCTCCTCGTCGTGCAGTGATCTCAAAGGGTCCAATGAACCTTGGTGCGAGCTTCCCCTTGACGTGGAAACGCTTGGTTCCCTTTAGAGGAGTTACCCGCAGGTACACATGGTCCCCGACATGGAAACTCATGTCCCGACGGTGAGTGTCAGCATAGCTCTTCTGCCTTGACTTGGCTGCCTTCAAACGTTCTCTGACTAGTTGGACTTGCTCTTCTACTTCGCGGAGAATATCCGGTCCAAAGACTTGCCCTTCTCCAGTCTCTGACCAGTTGAGGGGCGTGCGACACCTGCGTCCGTACAACACCTCAAATGGTGCCATCTGAAGGCTCGACTGATAACTATTGTTATAGGAGAACTCGGCAAAAGGGAGGCAATCTTCCCACTTGGCTCCATACGCCAAGACATAGACTCGGAGCATGTCTTCGAGAATTTGATTTACTCGTTCTGTCTGACCTCCGGTCTGTGGGTGAAAAGCCGTCCTGAAAGACAATTTGGTTCCCAAGGCTTCTTGGAACTTCTTCCAGAACCTTGAGGTGAACTGGGTTCCTCGATCTGACACAATCTCCTTGGGAACGCCGTGAAGGCTCACGATTCTGTCGATGTAGAGAGCTGCCAGCCGGTTGCCATCATAAGTAGTCTTGACAGGAATGAAATGGGCCACCTTGGTCAAATGGTCGACTATGACCCAGATGGAGTCATGTCCTCTATTCGACCTTGGTAATCCAGTGATGAAGTCCATTCCGACTTTATCCCACTTCCACTCAGGAACCTTGAGTGGTTGAAGCAATCCAGCGGGTCACTGATATTCATCCTTTACCCTTTGGCACACATCACACTTTGCAACATAGGTTGCAATCTCTCTTTTCATCCCGTGCCACCAGAATCTTTCCTTCAAGTCTTGATACATCTTGGTTCCTCCAGTGTGGATGGAATATGGAGAGTCGTGGGCTTCTTGCAGGATCAGGTTCTTCAACTCCATCTGGTTTGGTACGCAGACGCGGCCCTTGTACCAAACAATCCTGTGCTCGTCTTCGGAGAATCCTGGGGCCTTGCCTTCATCTTCTTCTTGATGCCTTCAATGCTTGCATGACCACCTTGCGCCTTCTTGACTTCGTCCATCAGGGTTGGTTTGACTTCCAAATGATCCAGAAATCCAGGGGTGACCAATTCCAAACTGAATTGTTCGAGTTCCTTAAACAAGGCTGGCTGCCTTTCTCGAATAATGGCATTCAAGGAGCAAGCCTTCCTGCGTAAGGTATCGGCCACCACGTTAGCCTTCCCGGGGTGATATTGAACACTGAGGTCATAGTCTTTGATGAGTTCCAACCATCTTCGCTGCCTCATGTTCAATTCCTTTTGGGTGAAAATATACTTCAGACTTTTGTGGTCTGTGTATATCTCACACCGTTTCCCTAGGAGGTAATGCCGCCATGTCTTCAAGGCATGAACCACTGCTGCTAACTCAAGATCGCGAGTAGCATAGTTCTCTTCATGAGGTCGTAGCTGCCTGGAGAGGTAAGCTATGACTCGGCCTTCTTGCATTAGAACGCTTCCCAATCCGGTTCAAGAGGCATCACAATATATCACGAACTCCTTGTGAATATCAGGTGTTGCCAGAACTGGGGCGGTGGTCAACCTCTTCTTGAGCTCTTGGAAGCTCTCTTCGCATTTTGGCGTCCACTCGAACTTCTTGTCCTTCTTGAGGAGCTGAGTTATTGGACGGGCAATGCTAGAGAATCCTTCCACAAATTTGTGGTAGTAGCCCGCAAGTCCGAGGAAGCTTCTGACTTCCTTGACGGTCGTTGGAGATTGCCATTGGGTCACAGCTTCGATCTTCGCGGGATCAACTGATAATCCTTCTTCGGTCAAGACATGACCCAAGAATCCAACTTTATGCAGCCAGAACTCACACTTGCTGAATTTGGCATATAGTTGGTGCTCCCGAAGCTTGTCTAGGACCATCCTCAAATGTTGCTCGTGTTCTTCCTCCGTCTTCGAGAAGACAAGAATGTCATCGATGAAGACAACAACAAACTTGTCCAAATATTCCATGAAGACTTTATTCATGAGATACATGAAATAAGCTGGGGCATTGGTTAACCCAAAAGACATGACCGTGCACTCATACAGGCCATATCTGGTCACGAATGCCGTCTTCGGAATATCTTGGGGTCTGATCTTCAGCTGGTAGTACCCAGATCTGAGGTCGATCTTGGAGAACACCTTGGCTCCGCTCAGCTAATCAAACAGATCTTCAATCTTGGGAAGTGGATATTTGTTCTTGATTGTAACTTCATTGAGGGAACGATAGTCAATGCATAAGCGGATGGTACCGTCCCTCTTTGCCACAAACAGAACTGGTGATCCCCAAGGGGAGGCACTTGGGCGGATAAATCCCTTTCTCAGCTGCTCTTCCAGCTGCTTCTTCAACTCGGCTAATTCTTCCGTCCCCATTCTATAAGGCTTCTTATAGATGGTCCTGCCCCGGGCACGAGCTCGATGATGAACTCAATGTCACGGTCAGGGGGCATTCCCGGTAGTTCATCCGGAAAGACATCAGGATATTTGCATACCACCGGTACTTGCTCTAGCCCAACTTCAGACAGACAGTTGACTTGAATGGCTTGAGCGGAAGAGGAGTTGGAAGCAAACTTGACGTCGACTCCTTGGTCATTGGTCACAGTGACTGTCCGATTGGCACAGTCTAACAAGCCTTAGTGCTTGCTGAGACAATTCATACCTAGGATCACATCCAAGCCTTGTGATCTCAGGACGATGAGGTCTGCTAGGAAATCTACACCGTTAATGGTAATACTGACTCCCTTACAGCCTATCTTGGCTCTCATCTCTGCTCTGGGGGTTTGTACCACCATGGGGTTATTCAGGGGTGTAGGGGTCATGCCACTTTTTAATGCAAATCTCTGAGTGACAAATGAATGCGTTGCTCCAGAATCAAACAAGACAGTTGCAGGTGCTGAGTTGACAAGGAACGTACCCAGCACGGCGTCCGGGTCTTCCTGGGCTTCTTCAGCAGTGACGTGATTCACACGCCCCTTCCTATGGTTAGGCGGGTTGCGAGGAGCTGGGTTCCGTGGTGGCATCCCGCGGCCTTGTCCTGGGTTCTGCGCATTGGGGCGCGGGGCATCAGGCTTCTTATTGGGGCACACCCTTGAGATGTGTCCTGACTGACCACATCCAAAGCAAGTGACTTGGTTTGGATTGTTGATCTTGTTGCCACCACTGTTATTGGGGTTGAAAGCTGGCATTGGGTTGGCATACTGCTGAGGCTGATAGTTGGTGCGAGGTGCAGGAGCTCTTGGTTGCTGATAGGTTGGCTTGGCCGGGGCTGACTGCAACTGACGAGGCTTCTGGTTGCTGGAACTTCCCTTGCTGACCATCTTGCGCTTGCGAGTGTCTTCCAAAGCACGCCGCTTGTCTTCAAGCATAAGTGCTTTGTTCACCAGGTCAGGGAAGGTCGGACAGTCGCACACGACGAGCGAGTCTGCAGAGTCTGATTGAGGCCTTCCATGAAGCGCTCCCTTTTTGCAGCATCAGTGCTGACATCTTCAGGGGCATACCTTGACAGAACACTGAACTTCTGCATGTACTCCTTGACAGTGCCACTTCCTTGCTTCAGGGCTCGGAACTCACGCTTTTTAATAGCCATGATCCCGGAAGGAATATGGGCCTTGCGGAATTCTGCTTGAAGTTGTCCCAAGTGATGTCTTGTCCAGCATGCATGACCTTGAATCCATCCCACCAAGCTCTAGCAGCCCCCCCGAGGCAGTGGGCTGCATAAGCCACCT
Organism: Secale cereale; assembly: GCA_902687465.1. Lineage (NCBI taxonomy): Eukaryota > Viridiplantae > Streptophyta > Magnoliopsida > Poales > Poaceae > Secale > Secale cereale. The sequence continues at coordinate 313,865,773 of LR738711.1, read as the reverse complement.
TCTCGCGGTCTTCGGTGCATCCGACTAGCTCCAGCAAGTCCTCAATGGTGCGGACCCAGTCGTCTGCATCCAGGGGTTCAACAGTCTTGATGAAAGTTGGCGGTGCATGCTTCTTGATTTCTGCCAACGTGGAACGTCTATTGCCATTCCCCGCCGGCTGGCGGTTGTTGGTGACAGCTTGAGCAATCAACTGAAGGGCTGCGGTGTTGGCTTGGCGTTCCTCTCGGAAAGCTTGGAGAAGCTGAGCCATGTCCATGTTCGGAGGAGGTGGTGGTGGAGCTTGGTCGTTAGTTTGGTCGTGGCCTGCCTCTGACTGAGCGGATGCTCCGGCTTCAGGCTGCTGGGTAGAGGTACCAGTACGAGTTACAACAGGCATCCTGTTGGAGCGGTAAAAGGTCTCATGACTTGGAAGAGGGAAAGCAAGATAGATGGGTGCCTAGTAAGGGGGTGGGTGTGACACTAATCAAATCATGCAAGGGCCGAAAGGCCAAATACATTCATTAAAATCCAAATGGGTGATGCAGTCGTTTACATATTCCCGAAGGAAGAATACGACATACATCCAAACACAACAAAAGCAAACACTAGATGGTTTCATATGAACCATACAAGGACTCGACTGCGCATAGGGGTTACATGACCTATCCTACCGTAGAGGTCACGAACTGGCATATCCAAGTAGCGAATAATGCCTAAGCGGTGGAATGCTCGGTCGCGTATTCCGGCTCTTCTGGGTCTTCCTCCTTGTCTTCATCTGTCTGGGCCCCCTTGTCACTTGAGGGTGTGGGGGAGTGGAGGAGTTGGATACGACGGTGCTTTATCAGTGGTGCAGGGAAAAGCTTGCGATATTCCCTTGCCGTCATCCGGCGTCGCCGAGGTGGTTCTTCATTCTTGGAAGATACATCTCCGGAGGGCCTTCCGCCTCGGTATGCGATAGCGGACTGTCCGGAAGGCGCTCCTTCTTTCTTGATCCTATTTGTCTTCTCTTGAGCTCGACGAAGAAGTGCCTTGGTCTTGTGAAGTTCTTCTCGGAGCTTCATCGATTCCGAGGCCAAGTCTTGTGCCAAGCTGTCGGCACATAGACTGAAGTAGGTCTAGAATCGAGGCGAGAGTCCTTCCTTCAGTGGAGGGGCTAGTGCGCTGCTTTCATCTTCACCTTCCTTCCGGTAAGGCAAGAAGCAGGTTGTCATCTTGGCTGCCATCTCCGGAAGAAGCTCGCGGAGACGGGTTAGTGCCTTGAGTGCAGCAGCCTCGACAGCGAGAGGTAGTGTTGCCATCTGGGGTCCCTCGAAGAACCAACTTGTGGGAGGATCGTTTGCCTTCACGATCACTTCCACATGGTACTCCACCTCAGTGTCGCTAACCCAATGCTCAAGGTAGGTGAGCATGGGCGCTCGGTGGAACTGACACTCCTGGAGGCTATCCTCGAGAAGCAAGGGAAACCCAGTGGTCAGGTGCTCTTCAGGTACAACAACCATCTACAAAGGTTGAATAGGAGAGGTTAATAAGCTGATGAAATCCCAGGTTGGAAAGGTTTAGAAAAGAAGAGAGGTTCAGAAGGTTTTTGAAAAGGGGTCTCAACTAACTAACGCCCATGCTAACTAAGGCTTCCTACAGTCAGGATGGCTCTGATACCAGCTCTGGGGGGACCCCGACTTAGAAGTCGAGATCACCGAATGCACGTGTACAGTGATCCCAAGGATCAATGCTCACTGAACACACAGAAGCTGAATAACAAGAGTCTTACATCCATACATACCGTCTTACACAAATTAAGGCCATTATGGCCAAGTCTTACATAGATAAAGCCTCAAGGGCTGAATAGCAAATAACTCAAATATCGGAAGTCTTCGATGATAAGTAGAACCCATGCCATCTGCCTTAACCCTACAGGCATTCTGACTGGGATAGCTTCCTAGTTCGCATGATCGTCTCCGTAAAACTCTTCTTCATATTCCTGTTCCTCCATGCCCGGCCAATTAAATAACCAGTGGCAAGCCAATGAGTACTTTGAATGTACTCGCAAGCAACCCATGATTTGGTTCAAAGTAACAATGCATTTGAACAATAATGAGCAATCTAGCAATGAGCTAGATTAATTATTCTACCATCAAGTATATGCACCAATAATTGCACGTAACCTCGAGGACAGGTTACCGATATCAACATGAATAGAATTCATCTCATCGAGTCAAGTCACCACCTTGACTCATCACACACACATACTTTCACCGATGTAGTAAAATTCTGGACATAGTTTAAGTAGCACCACCCAACTGTCCATGACCGTGGACACGGCTATTCGAATAGTTTTACACTCTGCAGAGGTTGCGCACTTTACCCACAAGATCCGGGAATATTTCGTGTCACCCACGATCCCGCAGTACCTCAAGTACTTGAGGGAAGCACCCGGTCATTATCTTTCCTTGGACGACACTAACATAGAGTCCACTCGTTGGTACACGGCCCTCGAGTACAAACAATAGATCATGGGACTTGCCCTAATTTCAATGTCATGCGTACCCGAAGGGACCAACGGTGTGTCCGGTGCCCTGTAAAAACAGTCATGGTCGTCTATCCAAGCACGACCCCGTCCCGGGAAAGACCTCAAGTCTTCCCGTCACTAGTAATGCGGGCACCATGCTAGTATCGGCCTAAGTAATCAATAAAGCCCCGTCCCATAAGGGGTAGAGTGGTTGCACATGTTTGGTTGGGACGGTAGTCACACATAAATCTAATCCATTATTTCACCCATGCACAAGACCTTTACCCGGCACATCACTTCTTCCTCAAGTGATGACCTAACTCAACATCACCCTCGGGCATTAGGGGCACCCGATGGGGTTTATGGAAAGAATGCAACCACGAAGGTTGCATGGCACACATGCATCACTAAGCATCACTACTAACCATTTGCATGACATCTAGCACATAGCAAGATCATGAGTGAAACATGCATCATGTGGTGGTTCATAACTAGGTCACCACCATAACTCTTATCATCATGCATTCGGAAACCAACGCGTTCCGAAGAACACAAGTGTATCATGGTCAAAGGGTTGCTTGCCTGGATTGGCTTGGTCTTCAAAGTCTTCAAATCTTTCTCCACCTTCTTCTTCAGCAACTTCGTCAAATACGGGATCTAATCGTCGCAGAATAACAACGGGAAAATAAGACCACAATGAAAACAGAAAAATCAAAGTGCTCAGAAAAATGTGAACTTATTTTTGTTAAATACTAGAGGGAAAACTAAGATGGCAAAAATTCTTAGTTGGAGTTTTGGAGTGACAGAATGGAATCTAAGGATTTTTGAACAGGAGTTTTAATGCTCAAATTTGAATTTAAATTTGAACAGAACAAAAAAGTTTCATGGATATGTGTGAAAGTGACACCATTAAATAGGTTGGAATTTTACAAGATTTTAGGAGTTGGAATTAATTCATTTGGACAAATATTTAATTCTGTGAAATTAATAGAAATAATCACAGAAAGAATAAAAGGAAAAGGCCCTGTGCCACTGGGCCAGAACGGCCACAGTGCACGGCCCAGGGCGAACAGCCCAGCCGCACGGGAGCCAGCGCGCGCGCGCCAGGTTTTCAAACCTGACGCGCGGGGCCCGGCGGTCAGTGGCTGCGAGGAGAGAGAGAGAGCGGTGAGGATGACAAGCGGGGCCCGCCTGTCATCTTCAACCTCACGGCCAAAGCGACGGCGAGCTCACCGGCGGCGATTTCGGGCACGGCGGGGCAAACAGAGGGCACGAACGGGCTCAGCGAGGAGTCGCCGTTCCAGTGGTGGTGGTGCGGCCCGCCGGAGAGGCCTGGTTCGTCGGCGGCGAGGTGAGACGGCGGAGGAGCGTCGGGAGGATGCTGGCTGGCTCGCTCCGGGCTGCAATAGGAGGGGAAGAAGGAGGGGAATGAGTCAGTGAGGTACGGCGGTGCTAGATCGAGCAAAAGTTGGGGCTGAGAGGGGCTGTACCGCGAGATCTCCGGTCGCCCGACGCGGCGGATCTCCGGTCGATCCCGAGCACTGAGGCCCTCTGAGGGCGAATGGATGGTGCTGGAGTACTACTGGGATGTGGGGAGGAGCTGGGTGTCGTTGGAGAGGCTCGGGGCGTGCTTATATAGCCGCGCCCCGGACCACTGTGGACTCGTGCGCCGGGGAGGTCGCAGACGAGGCCAGAGACCGTGCAGGCGCTCGTGTTCGAGTCGTGGAGGATCATGGACGAGTTCTACGCTTAGTAGAGGGGAGAGGAGGAGCGGGGAAAGCTCCAGAGGGTGCGCGCGTGTGAGGCCGGCGAGTGGAGCTTGCGGGCGGCCAGCGCGCGTGCGAGGGCGGCCACTCGAGGGAGAGGGAGGAGGGGGACAACGCTGGGGAGGGTCGCAGACGTCGAGGTGCATTGTTTGGCGCGAGGGGGAAGCACGAGGTGGTCGGTGGCGCTGGATTGGGCAAAGCTACAATGCGGGTGCGCACTATAGCGCGCTCTGGAGTGTGCTAATTGCATGCCATGGCATGCCATTGGCCCTCTGGGCGTGTCCGCCGTGTCTGGGGGGTCCAGCACGAAGCAGACGTCTCAACTGAGGCCTTGGATGCTCTGGAGGTGCAGTGAGATAGAGGTGAAGCTGGTAACTAGGTAGAAATGGGCTGTCCAGCAAGGTGAATTGGGGTTTTCACCCCCCAATCATGGAGCTGTGGACATGGGGGAGTTACTGGAGATAAAATGTAACTAGATGAAGCTGTGGTAGAAAGTTGAGGCAAAAGTAATTGGTAAAAGAGGCCAAGAAGATGGTTTTGGTAAAAAGTCAGAAGGTGTTTGATCAAGTTTTGGTCAAGCAAATGATCTGCACTAGCCATGACACTTAACAAGATTGAATGTCATATGGAAATAGGGTGTTTCACCAAATTTGGGCTCATTTGAAGAAACTAGCCAAAGTAACTTTGGTGAACCCTAGAAAACAACAGAAATGGCTTCATCTTGTTTAAGTCAAGCTAATCATCTCCCCTTGATGCACCACTTGATGTAGTTTCATCATTTGGGGTATTGATCATGCTCACAAAGTTTGAAGCTCCAGATAAAAAGTTGGTAATGTAAAGTTGTTCAAGTTTGAATTTGAACAGAAAGGGTTTTGGGGCATTCTGATCAAGTTGCCCTACTCCAAACTTTGTGCCACTTGGTCTAGAGGCCTTATTAGGCCATTCTAGCATGTGCACCAAATTTGAGAGCATTTGGGCAAGTTTGGCAATGTAAAGTTGCTCAAACTTCAAATATGGACAGAATGGTTTTGAAGGGTTTTGAGGATGTTATCTTGCTTCCCAGGGCATGGGGCTTGGCAAGATCATCAAATATGTCATATATGACATGATAGAATTTCCCTGGAATGTTTGGAGAATATTTCCTTTGTAAATATTTCAAAAGCTTGAAATATCCAGAAAGGGTTTTAGAGGGATTAGCCCATTATTTTGAACATGACCAAGTGTTGGAACTCTTATATATGGACAATATATGTCCTATGAGTCTCCCTGAATTTTGGCAAATATTTTTGAAATACTTAAATAATTTTCCCCTATTAAAAACCATTTCTGGCCTTAAGAAAAAGCTTTTAAATAAAATAGGAAAATAACTTTTAAAATTATACTTTTGTGGTTTCTGGGAGGCCTATGACTACTAGGTCTCAAATACACTTTTTGAAATAATTTTCTCACCCTAAATCAAGCACTTGCAGTGCAAACCTCAATTCAGGGGTATTTGTAATAATAATTTTAAAAATACATTTTGACCAAATTAATTTTATAAGAAAATGCTATACTGTTATAAACACTTGGTATGATCATTGGGCAGAAGTTTTGGGTATGGAGATGAATTCTACAAGAGGTAATAGTTGACTTTAATGAGCACATGAAAAGCGCATGGAGAAAAACTCAATTCCAAATAAAAGCCAAATGATGCCAAAAAAAATTGTTGGTCTAAATTTTCATGCTACATTGATGCAAATAACATGTTAAAAAATGCAGGGTGTGACACGAGATCTACTGTCGGAGATGCAGAGGAAGAAGGGGACGTCGTGGATGGAGTCATTGGGCTCGGCTTGGCGTCTGAATCGAACCGGGGGCGCGTTCTTTGGCGAGTAGACGTCGGAGGGGAGGCCATGGAGGAGGTTTAGGCCGGCGGCGAGGTCGTGCCCGAGCCGGCCATGGCTCCTAGAGGTGGGGAAGCAGGAGCATGGGTGCCCCTTACCTGTGGCGGCGGCGCGGAGGGAAAAAAAGGAGGAGGAGGAACCCTAGGGCGAGGGCTGCTGGTTAAATAGGAGGGCGAGGTGAGCTGGCTCGGACACGGTGGCCATGTGCGCGTGCCTCCTCATTTTTGCTGTGAGAGGAGAGGCTGCGAGAGGAGGAAGAAAAAGGCAGGGGAGAGTTACTATGAGTGGGGTCGGCGCAGGCGTCCAGCGTGGAAAGGAGGAGGAGGAGGCGAGCGCTGCTGGTGCGGCTACTGCGGCCAGGAAGGCTAGGCCGAGGGGAAAGAGGCCCAAGTTTGTTGTGCTGCTGCTGCTAGGCTGCTCTCTCTTTCTCATATTTTCTTTAAACATCTTCTCCAAACAAAAAAAGCAAGAAAAGCCCACAGATCTAGGCAATGAAGTAGGATGTGATGAAAATATATCAGATGTCCTGGATTTATGTAATAATCGAATAAATTGCCTTGGACATTTTTAGAGGTAGAGAAATAAATCAAGTTTGGATATAATCAAATTTGACGCATTTTTGAACCTAACCAAAACAACTCCAAATATGATGAAATTTGGCAGAGAGGTAAGTGACATGAAGCTTGGATTATGAGGTAAAGATGGACATTAATTGAAGCTAGTAAGATAGCTTGCCACAAAAAGAAGAAGTGGATGGATTAGTGGGGAAAGGAAAAGTGGTGAAGGTGCATGGATCACACATGGAGCATGCAATAATATAACATGCATGACATCTCATAATGCACATGATATGAACATGACCACAATGCAACCCTTGGTATGGACATGATGCAACCAAAGAAAGCAAAAGACATAAGACAAGAATGGCATGGCAATGCAATAATTAAAACAACAAGAAGACAAACGAAGCCAACCAAAATAGACCCACAGGGAATTTGATCATGCTCAAGGGTTGGATACATTGCCAAATATGGAAGTTTTACAATTGGGGTGTTCCACATGTCCTCCTGGCTCAGCGTCCAGCCAGTCTTGCCAAGTGCCTCTCCAACCACCATCCATGCCGTCTTGGCAAACACACACGTGAGCAATATGAGGTTTATCGTTTCCTCTTCCTGGTCACAAAACGGGCACGTGTCTTGGTGCGATAGGCCCCTCCCGGCCAACAGGTCCGAGGTCCAACACCGATTCTTAAGGGCCAACCACGCGAAGAATCGACATTCCAACAGTGCCCGAGATTTCCACGTTAGCTTCGATGTTGGCACCTCCTCACGTCCCCAGAACCTGCTCGCATATGTCGATCTCACTATGAATTGACCATGCGGTTCCGAGGACCAAGATACCACGTCCTGCTCCTCCACCCGTGGCTCCCATGCTTCCACCCTACTCCATAGCTCCAGGAACTGCTGGAGTGTAGCCTCATCAATGTTTGGCCAAACTGTGTGTGCCTATTCTCCACTCGCTGCGACCTGGACAACCATAGTTCCTCGCCCGATCCTTGCCGGAATCATCTTGTACACGTCCGGGGCCAGCTCCTGCACCCTCATGCCATCCAGCCATCTGTCCTCCCAGAACAAGGTTGTACTCCCATCCCTAGCCTCGGCTCTAGTTGCAGCCCGGAAGAGTTGCATGGACTCCTCCGGCACTTTTATAGTGAATTCGGACCACGGTCTGGAAGAATCGACCCGTTTCAACCACGACCACCTCGCTTGAATGGCAATGTTCAACCAGTGCAGGTTAGGAATGCCCAGTCTTCCTGCCCACTTCGGGGCACACACACTCCCAGGCTACCGCACAATGGCCACCATTTGCCTCGGCCTTCTTGCACCACAGAAAACCCCTATATACTTTGTTCATGGCTGCAATTGTCTTCATTGGTAAGTCCAGCGCCATCATCGCATGTATTGGTATAGCACACAACACTGACTGCACAAGTGTCAACCTCTCGCTCTTTGGCATAAGCGTGGCCCTCCATTTTGGCAAACGATTTGCCAAGTTGTCCACCAAGTAATGTAGCTGTCCGGCCGTTTGTTTTCTTAGGGAGAGAGGTAAGCCGGGGTACTTGATAGGAAACTGTGACACCCGAATAATTAAGCTACAGTAATTCCCCGCTAATGATGTCACTTCACCTCGATTACTATTGTTAATCTCAAATTAGTTCGAAACCGATTCAAATTCAAATTCGGATTGAAGACAAACATCAAAAGTTTTCAAACATTAAAACTAAAATGTTCGGGATGTGTCAAATAAATCATAAGTAATTATGGTGGAGAATCCACATATTTATAAAATATTTAAATGCACTAAAATGATTAAACAGTAGCAACAACATTTAATTAAAGGCATTTTATAATTCATAAAATGTAAAACTGTTTATTTAGGGGTTCAAACTTTCTGTAGCAGAGGTATAAATTAGTAGTAATATTTAAGGTACAACCTCTGTATTTTATAAAACTAAAAATAAAAGGAAATAGATAAATAAAAAGGAAAACAGTGACTAAAAATGAAAACAGAAAAGAAAATCCAAAGAAAAAAAGGAAAGAAGTGACCCATCTAGGGGGCAGGGAGGCCCAACCCATATCACTCCTCTCCCTCCCCATGCTACATTTAACGAGGGGCGTGGTGGCCATCCGCGCCTCCCTGGCCAGCGATGCCGCCGTGGCGGCCATCCCTTGGTGCCCCGCGTAGATAAGGACCACTCCCACGTGCCCTCGAAACCCTAGCATCTCCCCACTTCCTCCTCTCACTCTGCTTCGCTCTTCCCTGCACACACCCACGCTGTGGTCTCCACAGACCGCGTCATCCTCATGGTCACCGGCCGCAGCTCACTAAACCAATGTGTCAAGGGGCTCCGACGGGAAATTCTTCGTCGGCCACCGCACTGGAACGAGGCGGGGAAAGCTCATCGCCGACGCCCACGTCGAACTGAAGGAAATATGCCCTAGAGGCAATAACAAAGTTGTTATTTGTATTAACTTATATCATGATAAATGTTTATTATTCATGCTAGAATTGTATTAACCGGAAACTTAGTACATGTGTGAATACATAGACGAAACACAGTGTCCCTAGTATGCCTCTACTAGACTAGCTCATTGATCAAAGATGGTTATGTTTCCTAACCATAGACATGAGCTGTCATTTGATCAACGTGATCACATCATTAGGAGAATGACATGATGGACAAGACCCATCTTTAGCTTAGCGTTATGATCGTTTAGTTTTACTGCTATTGTTTTCTTCATGACATATACATGTTCATATGACTATGAGATTATGCAACTCCCGAATAGCGGAGGAACACCTTGTGTGCTATCAAACGTCATAACGTAATTGGGTGATTATAAAGATGCTCTACAGGTGTATCCAAAGGTGTTTGTGGTGTTGGCATAGATCGAGAATAGGATTTGTCACTCCAAGTGTCGAAGAGGTATCTATGGGCCCTCTCGGTAATACACATCATAATAAGCCTTGCAAGAAAATGACTAATGAGTTAGTCACGAGATGATGTATTATGGAATGAGTAAAGAGACTTGACGGTAACGAGATTGAACTAGGTATAATGATACCGACGATCGAATCTCGGGCATGTAACATACCGATGACAAAGGGAACAACGTATGTTGTTGTGCGGTTTGACTGATAAAGATCTTCGTAGAATATGTAGGAACCAATATGAGCATCTAGGTTACGCTATTGGTTATTGACCAGAGAGGTGTCTCGGTCATGTCTACATAGTTCTCGAACCCGTAGGGTCCGCACGCTTAACGTTCGATGACGATTTGTATTATGAGTTTTGTGATTTGATGACCGACATTTGTTCGGAGTCTCGGATGAGATCACGGACATGACAAACAGTCTCGAAATGGTCGAGACGTAAATATCAATATATTGGAAGGCCATATTCGGTCATCGGAAATGTTTCGAGTGATTCAGATATTTTTCGGAGTACCGGAGAGTTACGGGAATTCGTATTGGGCCTTAATGGGCCATACGGGAAAGGAGAGAAAGGCCTCAAGGATGTCCGCGCCCCGTCCCATGGACTGGTCCGAATTGGACTAGGGAAAGGGGGCGCCCCCTTCCTTCCTTCTCATTCTCCCTTCCCCTTTTCCTATTTCATATGGGAGAAGGAATCCTACTAGGACTAGGGAGTCCTAGTAGGACTCCAGACTTTGGCGCGCCCTATGAGGGCCTCCCTACTCCTCCCTCCATCCTTTATATACGTGGCCAGGGGGCACCCCATGGACACACAAGTTGATTTTAGCCATGTGCGGTGCCCCTCCACACAGATACACAACTCGGTCATATCGTTGCAGTGCTTAGGCGAAGCCCTGCGCCGGTAGCTTCATCATCGCCGTCACCACACCGTCGTGCTAATGAAACTCTCTCATGACGCTCAACTGGATCAAGAGCTCGTGGGACATCATCGAGCTGAACGTGTGCTGAATGCAGAGGTGTCGTACGTTATGTGCTTGGATCGGTTGGATCACTAAGACATTCGACTACATCAATCGCGTCACTAGACGTTTCCGCTTTCGGTCTACAAGGGTACGTATACACACTCTTCTCTCTTGTTGCTATGCTTCTAGTAGATAGATCTTGCGTGATCGTAGGAAATTTTTGAAATACTATGTTCCCCAACAGTGGCATCATGAGCCAGGTCTATGCGTAGATGATATGCACGAGTAGAACACAATGAGTTGTAGGCGATAATAGTCATACTGCTTACCAGCATGTCATACTTTGATTCGGCGGTATTGTGAGATGAAGCGGCCCGGACCGACACTACGCGTACGCTTACGCGAGACTGGTTTCACCATTACGAGCACTCCTTGCTTAAAGGTGACCGGCGGAAGTCTGTCTCTCTCACTTTAGTTGAATCGTGTGTGGCTATGCCCGGTCCTTGTGAAGGTTAAAACAACACATACTTGACGAAAAATCGTTGTGGTTTTTGTATGCGTAGGTAAGAACGGTTCTTGCTAAGCCCGTAGCAGCCACGTAAGACTTGCACAAACAAAGTAGAGGACGTCTAACTTGTTTTTGCAGGGCATGTTGTGATGATATGGTCAAGACGTGATGAGTTATACGTTATTGTATGAGATGATCATGTTTTGTAAAGTTATCGGCAACCGACAGGAGCCTTATGGTTGTCTCTTTATTGTATGAATTGTGAAGTCCATGTAATTGCTTCACTTTATCACTATGAGTTAGCGATAGTACTAGTAGCAATAGTTGGCGAGACGACCACGACGCTACGATGAAGATCATGGTGTCTAGCCGATGACGATGGAGATCATGACGATGCTTTGGAGATGGATATCAAAAGCACAAGATGATGATGGCCATATCATGTCACATATTTTGATTGCATGTGATGTTTATCTTATTATGCTTCTTATTTTGCATAGAACGACGGTAGCATTATAAGATGATCCCTTACAAAATTTCAAGGTACAAGTGTTCTCCCTGAGTATGCACCGTTGCGAAAGTTCGTCGTGCCGAGACACACGTGATGATCGGGTGTGATAAGCTCTACGTTCAAATACAACGGTGTAAGACAGTTTTGCACATGCAGAATACTTGGGTTAAACTTGACGAGCCTAGCATGTACAGACATGGCCTCAGAATACTGAAGACCGAAAGGTCGAGCGTGAATCATATAGTAGATATGATCAACATAAGATGTTCACCATTGAAAACTACTCCATCTCACGTGATGATCGGACATGGTTTAGTTGATTTGGATCACGTGATCATTTAGATGACTAGAGGGATGTCTATCTAAGTGGGAGTTCTTTAGTAATATGATTAATTGAACTTTAATTTGTCATGAACTTAGTCCTAGTAGTATTAGCATATCTATGTTGTAGATCAATAGCTCGCGATGTAGCTCCCCGTTTATTTTTTACATGTTCCTAGAGAAATATAAGTTGAAAGATGTTAGTAGCAATGATGCGGACTAGGTCTGTGATCTGAGGATTATCCTCATTGCTGCACAGAAGTATTATATCTTTGATGCACCGCTAAGTGAGAGATCTATTGCAGGAGCAGATGCAAACATTACGAACGTTTGGCAAAGCTCAATATGATGTCTACTTAATAGTTTAGTGCATCATGCTTTACGGCTTAGAACCGGGACTTCAAAAATGTTTTGAACGCCACAGAGCATATAAGATGTTCCAAGAGTTGAAATTAGTATTTCATACTCATGCCCGTGTCGAGAGGTATGAGACCTCTGACAGTACTTTGCCTACAAGATGGAGGAGAATAGCTCAACCAGTGAGCATGTGCTCAAACTGTCCGGGTACTACAATTGCTTGAATCAAGTGGGAGTTAATCTTCCAAATAAGATAGTAATTGACAAAGTTCTCTCGTCACTATCACCAAGTTAGTAGAACTTCGTGATGAACTATAATATTCAAGGGACGACGAAAGTAATTCCCGAGCTCTTCCCGATGCTAAAATCGGCGAAGGTAGAAATCAAGAAAGAGCATCAAGTGTTGATGGTTAACAAGACCACTTGTTTCAAGTAAAGGGCAAAGGGATAGAAGGTGAACTTCAACAAGAATGACAAGCAAGTTGTCACCCCCGTGAAGAAACCCGAAACTAAGTCAAGCCTGAAACTAAGTGCTTCTACTACAAAGGAAATGGTCACTGGAAGTGGAACTGCCCTAGATACTTGGCGGATAAGAAGGACGACAAAGTGAACAAAGGTATATTTGATATACAGATTATTGATGTGTACATTACTAGTGTTCATAGCAACCGCTGGGTATTTGATACCGGTCCAGTTGCTAAAATTAGTAACTCGAAACGAGAGTTGCAGAATGAACACAAACTAGTTAAAGGTGAAGTGACGATGTGTGTTGGAAGTAGTTCCAAGATTCATATGATCATCATCGCACACTCCCTATACTTTCGGGATTAGTGTAGAACCTAAATAAATGTTATTCGGCAATTGCGTTGAGCATGAATATGACTTGATCATGTTTGTTGCAATACGATTATTCATTTAAAGTCATAGAATAATTTTTATTCTGTTTACATGAATAAAACCTTCGATGGTCATACACCCAATGAAAATAGTTTGTTGGATCTCGATCGTAGTAATACACATATTCATAATATTGAAGCCAATAGATGCAAAGTTGATAATGATAGTACAACTTATTTGTGGCACTGCCGTTTAGGTCATATTGGTGTAAAGCGCATGTAGAAACTCCATACTGATGGGCTTTTGGAATCACTTGATTATGAATCACTTGGTGCTTGCGAACCATGCCTCATGGGCAAGATGACTGAAACTCCATTCTCCGGAACAATGGAGCGAGCAACTGATTTGTTGGAAATCATACATACTGATGTATGTGGACCGATGAGTGTTGAGGCTCGCGACGGGTATCATTATTTTCTGACCTTCACTGATGATTTGAGCACATATGGGTATATCTACTTGATGAAGCACAAGTCTGAAACATTTGAAAATTTCAAAGAATTTCAGAGTGAAGTAGAGAATCATCGTAACAAGAAAATTAAGTTTCTACGATCTGATCGCGGAGGCGAATATTTGAGTTACGGGTTTGTTCTTCATTTAAAACAATGTGCAATAGTTTCATAGCTCACGCCACCCGAACACCACATCGTAATGGTGTGCCCGAACGTCTTAACCGTACTTTATTAGATATGGTGCGATCTATGATGTCTCTTACCGATTTACCACTATCGTTTTGGGTTATGCATTAGAGATAGTTGCATTCATGTTAAATAAGGGCACCATCTAAATCCGTTGAGACGACGCCTTATGAACTGTGGTTTGGCAAGAAACCAAAGTTGTTGTTTCTTAAAGTTTGGGGCTGCGATGCTTATGTGAAAAAGCTTCAACCTGATAAGCTCGAACCCAAGTCGAAGAAATGTGTCTTCATAGGATACCCAAAGGATACTGTTGGGTACACCTTCTATCATAGATCCGAAGGCAAGATATTCGTTGCTAAGAATGGATCCTTTCTAGAGAAGGAGTTTCTCTCGAAAGAAGTGAGTGGGAGGAAAGTGGAACTTGATGAGGTAATTGTACCTTCTCCCGAATTTGAAAGTAGTACATCACAGAAACTAGTTCTAGTGATTCCTACACCAATCAGCAAGGAAGCTAATGATGATGATCATGAAACTTCAGATCAAGTTACTACTGAACCTCGTAGGTTAACCGGAGTGCGTTCCACACCAGAGTGGTATGGTCACCCGGTTCTGGAAGTCATGTTACTAGACCATGATGAACCTATGAACTATGAGGAAGTGATGATGAGCCCAGATTCCACAAAATGGCTTGAGGCCATGAAATCTGAGATGGGATCCATGTATGAGAACAAAGTGTGGACTTTGGTTGACTTGCGCGATGATCAGCAAGCCATTGAAAATAAATGGATCTTTAAGAGGAAGACTGACGACGATGGTAATGTTACTACCTACAAAGCTCGACTTGTTGCGAAATGTTTCGACAAGTTCAAGGAGTCGACTACGATGAGATTTTCTCATTCGTAGCGATGCTTAAGTCCGTCCGAATCATGTTAGCAATTGCCGCATTTTATGATTATGAAATTTGGCAAATGGATGTCAAAAATGCATTCCTTAATGGATATCTTAAAGAAGAGTTGTATATGATGCAACCAGAAGGTTTTTGTCGATCTTAAAGGAGCTAACAAAATGTGCAAGCTCCAACGATCCATCTATGGACTGGTGCAAGCATCTCGGAGTTGGAATATACGCTTTAATAAGTTGATCAAAGCATATAGTTTTATACAGACTTGCGGTGAAGCCTGTATTTACAAGAAAGTGAGTGGGAGCCTATAGCCTTTCTGATAAGTATATGTGAATTGTATATTGTCGATCGGAAATGATGTAGAATTTTCTGGAAAGCATAAAGGAGTGTTTGAAAGGAGTTTTTCAAAGAAAGACCTCGGTGAAGTTGCTTACATATTGAGCATCAAGATCTATAGAGATAGATCAAGACGCTTGATAAGTTTTTTCAATGAGTACATACCTTGACAAGTTTTTGAAGTAGTTCAAAATGGAACAGTCAAAGAAAGCGTTCTTGCCTGTGTTGCAAGGTATGAAGTTGAGTAAGACTCAAAACCCAACCACGGCAAAAGATAGAGAAAGAATGAAAGTTATTCCCTATGCCTCAGCCATAGGTTCTATAAAGTATGCCATGCTGTGTACCAAACCTGTTTGTGTACCTTGCCATGAGTTTGGCAAGGAGGTACAAAAGTGATCCAGGAGTAGATCACTGGACATCGGTCAAAATTATCCTTAGTTACTGGATGACTAAGGAAATGTTTCTCGATTATGGAGGTGATAAAGAGTTCGTCATAAAGAGTTACACCGATCCAAGCTTTGACACTAATCTAGATAACTCTAAGTATCAATCTGGATACGTATTGAGAGCAATTAGCTAGAGTAGCTCCATGCAGAGCATTGTAGACATAGAAATTTGTGAAATACATACGGATCTGAATGTGACAGACTCGCTGACTAAACTTCCCTCACGAAGCAAAACATGATCACACCTTAGTATTCTTTGGGTGTTAATCACATGGCGATGTGAACTAGATTATTAACTCTAGTAAACCCTTTGGGTGTTGGTCACATGGCGACGTGAACTATGGGTTTTATTCACATAATGATATGAACTATCGATATTAAATCACATGGCGATGTGAACTAGATTATTGACTCTAGTGCAAGTGGGAGACTGAAGGAAATATGCCCTAGAGGCAATAATAAATTTGTTATTTGTATTTCCTTATATCATGATAAATGTTTTTATTCATGCTAGAATTGTATTAACCGAAAACTTAGTACATGTGTGAATAGATAGACGAAACAAAGTGCCCCTAGTATGCCTCTACTAGACTAGCTCATTGATCAAAGATGGTTATGTTTCCTAACCATAGACATGAGTTGTCATTTGATCAATGGGATCACATCATTAGGAGAATCATGTGATGGACAAGACCCATTCGTTAGCTTAGCATTATGATCGTTTAGTGCTATTGCTTTCTTCATGACTTATACATGTTCCTATGACTATGAGATTATGCAACTCCCGAATAGCGGAGGAACACCTTGTGTGCTATCAAACATCACAACATAACTGGGTGATTATAAAGATGCTCTACAGGTGTCTCCAAAGGTGTTTGTGGTGTTGGCATAGATCGAGAATAGGATTTGTCACTCCAAGTGTTGGAGAGGTATCTCTGGGCCCTCTCGGTAATACACATCATAATAAGCCTTGCAAGCAAATGACTAATGAGTTAGTCACGAGATTATGTATTACGAAACGAGTAAAGAGACTTGCCGGTAACGAGATTGAACTAGGTATAATGATACCGACGATCGAATATCGAGCATGTAACATACCGATGACAAAGGGAACACCGTATGTTTTTGTGCGGTTTGACCAATAAAGATCTTCGTAGAATATGTAGGAACCAATATGAGCATCCAGGTTCCGCTATTGGTTATTGACCAGAGAAGTGTCTCGGTCATGTCTACATAGTTCTCGAACCCGTAGGGTCCGCACGCTTAACGTTCGATGATGATTTGTATTATGAGTTATGTGATTTGATGACCGACATTTGTTTGGAGTCCTGGATAAGATCACGAACATGACGAACAGTCTCGAAATGGTCGAGACGTAAAGATCGATATACTGGAAGGCCTTATTCGGACATCAAAAAGGTTCCGAGTGATTCGGTTATTTTTCGGAGTACCGGAGAGTTACGGGAATTCGTATTGGGCCTTAATGGGCCATACGGGAAAGGAGAGAAAGGAATCAAGGGTGGCTGTGCCCCTTCCCATGGACTGGTCCGAATTGGACTGGGGAAAGGGGGCGCCCTCTTCCTTCCTTCTCCTTCTCCCTTCCCCTTTTCCTATTTCATATGGGAGGAGGAATTCTACTAGGACTAGGGAGTCCTAGTAGGACTCCACACTTTGGCGCGCCCTATGAGGGCCGGCCTATTCCTCCCTCCATCCTTTATATACATGGCCAGGGGGCACCCATGGACACACAAGTTGAGTTTAGCCGTGTGCGGTGCCCCTCCACACAGATACACAACTCGGTCATATCGTTGCAGTGCTTAGGCGAAGCCCTGCGCTGGTAGCTTAATCATCACCGTCACCACGCCATCGTGTTGACGAAACTCTCCCGTGACGCTCAACTGGATCAAGATCTCGTGGGACGTCATCGAGCTAAACGTGTGCTGAATGCTGAGGTGCCGTACGTTCGGTGCTTGGATCGGTTGGATCGCGAAGATGTTTGAGTACATCAACCGCGTCACTAGACGCTTCCGCTTTCGGTCTACGAGGGTACGTAGACACACTCTTCCCTCTCGTTTCTATGCTTCTAGTAGATAGATCTTGCGTGATCGTAGGATTTTTTTTTGAAATACTATGTTCCCCAACACGAACCCCTTCGTCTGCATCCACCGGTCGCCGCCGCTCGATCCGCCGCACTCGCTGCCACCTCCGGCCTCCCGAAGACACCCGCGACCCTCCTTGTGAGCTCCTCGTCCTCATTGACCTCTTCCCTCTCTCCCTCCTCGAATCCCCGTGCGTAGCTTCCCCCCGCGCCTCGCCGCTGCCATCGCGCACCTGCTCACTGCTCTGGTCGCCTGAGCTCCTCACCGCGAACCCGTGCCTGTAGCAGCTCGCCCCTCCCGCGTGTGCCGCCCGACCTGCCAGGCCTGCCCGCAGATGCGCGCCGCCGCCCCCTCCCGCTCTACTGCTTGCCCACGGTTTCTCCTGGTCGTGGTCGCGCGAGCGCAAGTCCCCGCTGCCTCGTGCGCGCTCAGGCGCTTTCCCCTGCGCCTTGCCTCTGCCCACTCCACGCCGCGCGCCGAGACGGCTGCCGCCGGCTGCCGCTACTTCTGCTTTCCAGTGCTACCTGCTATTGCTCCACCGTCGCGCCAGACCAACGACGGTTGCCGCCGCGGCAGACCAACGCCGGTCGCCTTGAGGCCACTGCTCCGCTCGCTGGAGCAGCGACTACCCAGCGCACCCACCTGCGTGCCTAACCGATGCCGGAGTTGACAGGACGGCCGACCCCACCGTATTCTGTCTCCGGCGACGCGCGCGCTAGTCAGTTGACCACCGGCTCGACCACTAACCGGTGGGTCCGGTCCGGCCAATTAACATGCTAATTTAGGATTAGATTAACCTAATGTTTCTATGATAGTGGGACCCACTTCAGTTAATATAACCCTTTAACTTAACCCTCTCTATGACATGCGGGTCCCGCCTAGATTCATAACTGGAAAATTCATTTTGAAATTAGTAAAACTATGACATGTAGGCCACTCCGCACTATTCACATTTGACCAGTCAACTGTTGACTTCTGTGTCAACAGTTGACCTAGCCCCCTGTCAACCTATGTTACATATGGCTGGGTACACTTCCTGTGTACCCATTGCATTTAAATATTGATTTAATTTCGAATAAATTTAATTCAGAAATTAGAAAAATGTATAAAACTTTGAAAATTAATATAAAATAAATAGTAGCTCGGATGAAAATATTTTGTACATGAAAGTTGCTCAGAACGACGAGACAAATCCGAATGCGCAGTCTGTTCATTCAACACACGTCCCTAGCATAGCGAACATGCAACAATTCACCTCCGGTTCATCTGCCTGAAAACTTCAAACACCGGGAATACTTTCCCGGATGTTTTTCCCCTCCGCTAGTAGCACCTAACACTGCGTTAGGTCACCCCTAGCACCACATATTGCCCTGTGTTGACACACGAACACGTCACGTGTGCCCTCGACACCGAGGGTGGTGCACCGCAGCTCACGTCGAAGGAGACCCGACCGATAGCGTGATACGCAGGACAGTCGGCGGGTGCTTTTTAGACCCGAAACCCCGCTTGCCCGGAGGGAACCCGTCAGGGAGCGCGCCGGCTATGGGCTGCCCTAGGTCGACCTGAGAGCCCCTAGGGCCTTGAGGTTCACCGCCCTGCAACTAGAAAAACGAACGAAGAACGAGAAGAAGAAGAACTAGGGTTAAGGAAAAAAGATAAAAGTGGTAGATGTGTTTGTTCGATTGTGTGTTGTTCAATCGGCCGTCACCCCTTAGGTATATAAGAGGCGGATAGACTTCCCGTACAAGAAAAGGACTTCAAATCACATCCAAATCACGTCCAAATCTTTACAAAATTAACCGAACTCGGATTTAGGTAATTCTGGAACATCAGTTCGATTTTTAGGCCCCACAGGCCACAAACGACCTCGCATGAAGATGAGCCCAAAAGCAAATTTGAGCGTTTCGACGATACGAACAACTTTCGTATTGAATGTTTTTCGATTTGATGCCATATTCAGGGCTAAATGGCTCGCGCAAAACATGATCTTATACGCGCTACCCACCGGACACGTGGCTCATGGGGCGCGCCCCTTTTGGCTCATGACAGGGCTGCATTCGGATGGCTCTAACTTTTGCATACGAACTCGGATTGGAACGATTTTTATATCCAAATCGACCGTTTTGACGAGACGAAGACAATTCATGTCGAAAGTTATCCCATATGAGGCCGTCTTGGGCGCGCAATCAGCCGTTCAGTGTTCTGAATACAAAATCTAAGTATTTCGAACACAACTTCGGCCTTCGAGATGAGATTGGATGATGATGGCCCAAACTTCAAAGATGTTCATATAGACAATACGAAATTCTTTTATGTAGATCACTTCTCCATTTGAGGTCTAATTAAGTTATTGACCGTGCCAAAATCTGGTGTCAACACATGCCCTCCTATTTTTCGGCAAAACTCGGATGGCAAAAAATAATTTGCACATAGCTTGTTCTAAGGACGATGTCAACACTCCATCGGTCATTTTGCCTGTTTTTAGGATGATAAGTAAATATCGACCATTGCTTGTTTGAACCTCTTGATGCAAACTTTGGTGAAAACTTCTCAACTTCTATAACAATCCGGTGATAAGGTTCCATAGATCAACACCATCCTCCGAACCATATTGTTCACCCTTCTGCTAGGATTTTGCAGATAGTCAAGAATGAACTTCCCCCAATACTTTATTCGCCTGCATAAAAGTTTCATTAGTGGCCGAAGCTGTGGACTTCAGTTCGGCCTTATCTATGTTGACAAGACGAAGCATCGGCTATTGAGAGAAATGCAATACACCATGATTAACATATTAGCCGAATGCTTGTTGTGCCAACTCTTTCGAATTGTCATGTCTAAATATATGAAAAAAATTAATGCAACCGAAGGTAAATTTTGCATCTAAACATACCCCAAGATAAATTATAAGTGATTCGTCAAAACATTAATAACCCTTGGATATTTATTGCACTACTAATAATGAATTACCGAAAGCCTCAATATGTATAGCACCTATACCAAGTAAAAGAGTCAATCCAAATAACAATGCATATTCAGCTTTGATTAATCATGCATAAAAATATTCTAAGCGGCATGAGGCTTGCTACTTCTCGAGCTTGCGTTGTATTCCCTCGAAGAGAAAAGGGTGATGCAACACAGTAGCGTAAGTATTTCCCTCAGTTTTTGAGAACCAATGTATCAATCTAGTAGGAGACCACGCGCGAGTCCCTCGCACCTGCACAAACAAATAAGAACTTCGCAGCCAACGTGATAAGGGGTTGTCAATCCCTTTACGGTCACTTACGAAAGTGAGATCTGATAGAGATGATAGTTTGATATTTTTTGGTATTTTTGGACATAAGAACATAAAGTAAATGCGGAAAAGTGAAGTAGATTGTAGATTGATATGTTGAGAATAGACCCGGGGGCCATAGCTTTCTCTAGTGGCTTCTCTCATGATAGCGGTATTCTACAGCGGGTAAACAAATTACTGTCGAGAAATTGATAGAAAAGCGAATAATTATGAGACTATCTAGGCATGATCATTATATATAGGCATTACGTCCGAAACAAGTAGACTGAAACGATTCTGCATCTACTACTATTACTCCACACATCGACCGCTATCCAGCATGCATCTAGAGTATTAAGTTCAAAAGAACAGCGTAACGCCTTAAGCAAGATGACATGATGTAGAGGGATAAACTCAAACATAGTGATATAAACCTCATCTTTTTATCCTCGATGGAAACAATACAATACGTGCCTTGCTGCCCCTACTATCACTGGGAAAGGACACCGTAAGATTGAACCCAAAGCCAAGCACTTCTCCCATAGCAAAAACTATAGATCTAGTAGGCCAAACCAAACCAATAATTCGAAGAGACTTGCAAGGATATTATAATCATACATAAAGAGTTCAAAAAAGAACCAAATATTTCTCATAGATAATCTTGATCATAAACCCACAATTCATCGGATCTCGACAAACACACCGCAAAAAGAGATTACATCGAATAGATCTCCTCGAAGACCGAGGAGAACTTGGTATTGAGATCCAAAGAGAGAGAAGAAGCCATCTAGATACTAGCTGTGGACTCGAAGGTCTGTGGTAAACTACTCACAACTCATGGTGAGGCGATGATGATGATGATGTAGAAGCACTCCGTGGAAGATCCCCCCTCCGGCGGAGCTCCGGAACAGGCCCCAAGATGGGATCTCATGGGAACAGAAGGTTGCGGCGGTGGAACTAGGGTTTTCTCTGTTGTTCTGATGGTTTCGGGGTATGTAGATATATATAGGAAGAAGGAGGGCACCAGGGGCTAGACGGGGTGCCCAGAGGCACGGGGTGCTGTTGGAAATATGCCCTAGAGGCAATAATAAATTGGTTATTATTATATTTCCTTGTTCACGATAATCGTTTATTATCCATGCTAGAATTGTATTGATAGGAAACTCAGATACATGTGTGGATACATAGACAAACACCATGTCCCTAGCAAGCCTCTAGATGACTAGCTCGTTGATCAATAGATGGTTACGGTTTCCTGACCATGGACATTGGATGTCATTGATAACGGGATCACATCATTAGGAGAATGATGTGATGGACAAGACCCAATCCTAAGCCTAGCACAGATCGTGTAGTTCGTATGCTAAAGCTTTTCTATATGTCAAGTATCTTTTCCTTAGACCATGAGATTGTGCAATTCCCGGATACCGTAGGAATGCTTTGGGTGTACCAAACGTCACAACGTAACTGGGTGGCTATAAAGGTGCACTACAGGTATCTCCGAAAGTGTCTGTTGGGTTGGCACGAATCGAGACTGGGATTTGTCACTCCGTATGACGGAGAGGTATCTCTGGGCCCACTCGGTAGGACATCATCATAATGTGCACAATATGTGATCAAGGAGTTGATCACGGGATGATGTGTTACGGAACGAGTAAAGAGACTTGCCGGTAACGAGATTGAGCAAGGTATCGGTATACCGACGATCGAATCGCGGGCAAGTGCTATACCGATAGACAAAGGGAATCGTATACGGGATTGATTGAATCCTTGACATCGTGGTTCATCCGATGAGATCATCGTGGAACATGTGGGAGCCAACATGGGTATCCAGATCCCGCTGTTGGTTATTGGCCGGAGAGTTGTCTCGGTCATGACTACATGGTTCCCGAGCCCGTAGGGTCTACACACTTAAGGTTCGATGACGCTAGGGTTATAGGGAAAGTATGTACGCGGTTACCGAATGTTGTTCGGAGTCCCGGATGAGATCCCGGACGTCACGAGGAGTTCCGGAATGGTCCGGAGGTAAAGATTCATATATGGGAAGTCCTGTTTTGGTCACCGGAAAAGTTTCGGGCGATATCGGTAATGTACCGGGACCACCGGGAGGGTCCCGGGGGTCCACCAGGTGGGGCCACCAACCCCAGGTGGCTGCGTGGGCTAAGTGTGGGAGGGGACCAGCCCCAAGGGGGCTGGTGCGCCCCCCCACCAAGTCCCTAGGCGCATGGAGGGTGGAGGGGGGCAAACCCTAGGTCCAGATGGGCCTTAAGGCCCATCCTAGGGCGCCCCCTCT
Organism: Secale cereale; assembly: GCA_902687465.1. Taxonomy (NCBI): domain Eukaryota; kingdom Viridiplantae; phylum Streptophyta; class Magnoliopsida; order Poales; family Poaceae; genus Secale; species Secale cereale. The sequence continues at coordinate 313,842,604 of LR738711.1, read as the reverse complement.
CTCTCCCCCCCTTGGCCGCACCCTAGATGGGTTCTGGGGGGCTGCCGCCACCCCTAGGGAGGAAACCCTAGATGGGGGCGCAGCCCCTACCTCCCCCCTATATATATGTGAAGTTTAGGGCTGCCCAGAACAAGTTTTGACCTCGGTCGATTGGCGCAGCCCTACCTCTCTCCCTCCTCGTCTCCCGCAGCGCTTGGCGAAGCCCTGCTGGAGTCCCGCGCTCCTCCACCACCACCACGCCGTTGTGCTGCTGTTGGATGGAGTCTTCCCCAACCTCTCCCTCTCTCCTTGCTGGATCAAGGCGTGGGAGACGTCACCGGGCTGCACGTGTGAAGAACGCGGAGGCACCGTCCGTTCGGTGCTAGGATCTTCGGCGATCTGAATCGCGGCGAGTACGACTCCATCAACCGCGTTCTTGAACGCTTCCGCTTAGCGATCTACAAGGGTATGTGGATCCAACTCTCCCCTCGTAGATGCATCTCCTAGATTGATCTTGGTGAACGTAGGAAAATTTTTGTTTCCCATGCGACGTTCCCCAACAGCTGTTGGAAATATGCCCTAGAGGCAATAATAAATTGGTTATTATTATATTTCCTTGTTCACGATAATCGTTTATTATCCATGCTAGAATTGTATTGATAGGAAACTCAGATACATGTATGGATACATAGACAAACACCATGTCCCTAGTGAGCCTCTAGACGACTAGCTCGTTGATCAATAGATGGTTACGGTTTCCTAACCATGGACATTGGATGTCGTTGATAACGGGATCACATCATTAGGAGAATGATGTGATGGACAAGACCCAATCCTAAGCCTAGCACAGATCGTGTAGTTCGTATGCTAAAGCTTTTCTATATGTCAAGTATCTTTTCCTTAGACCATGAGATTGTGCAACTCCCAGATACCGTAGGAATGCTTTGGGTGTACCAAACGTCACAACGTAACTGGGTGGCTATAAAGGTGCACAACGGGTATCTCCGAAAGTGTCTGTTGGGTTGGCACGAATCGAGACTGGGATTTGTCACTCCGTATGACGGAGAGGTATCTCTGGGCCCACTCGGTAGGACATCATCATAATGTGCACAATATGTGATCAAGGAGTTGATCACGGGATGATGTGTTACGGAACGAGTAAAGAGACTTGCCGGTAACGAGATTGAGCAAGGTATCGGTATACCGACGATCGAATCTCGGGCAAGTGCTATACCGATAGACAAAGGGAATCGTATACGGGATTGATTGAATCCTTGACATCGTGGTTCATCCGATGAGATCATCGTGGAACATGTGGGAGCCAACATGGGTATCCAGATCCCGCTGTTGGTTATTGGCCGGAGAGTTGTCTCGGTCATGTCTACATGGTTCCCGAGCCCGTAGGGTCTACACACTTAAGGTTCGATGACGCTAGGGTTATAGGGAAAGTATATACGCGGTTACCGAACGTTGTTCGGAGTCCCGGATGAGATCCCGGACGTCACTAGGAGTTCCGGAATGGTCCGGAGGTAAAGATTCATATATGGGAAGTCCTGTTTTGGTCACCGGAAAAGTTTCGGGCGATATCGGTAATGTACCGGGACCACCGGGAGGGTCCCGGGGGTCCACCAGGTGGGGCCACCAGCCCCTGAAGGCTGCGTGGGCTAAGTGTGGGAGGGAACCAGCCCCAAGGGGGCTGTTGCGCCCCCCCACCAAGTCCCTAGGCGCATGGAGAGGGGAGGGGGGCAAACCCTAGGTCCAGATGGGCCTTAAGGCCCACCCTAGGGCGCCCCCTCTCTCTCCCCCCCCTTGGCCGCACCCTAGATGGGTTTTCTAGGGCTGGCCGCACCCCTAGGGGTGGGAAACCCTAAAGGGGGTGCAGCCCTCCCTTCCCCCTATATATATGTGAGGTTTTGGGGCTGCTAGACACACGAGAACGTCTCCTTCTTGGCGCAGCCCTACCCCTCTCCCTCCTCGTCTCTTGCAGCGCTTGGCGAAGCCCTGCTGGAGTCCCGCGCTCCTCCACCACCACCACGCCGTCGTGCTGCTGTTGGATGGAGTCTTCCCAACCTCTCCCTCTCTCCTTGCTGGATCAAGGTGTGGGAGACGTCACCGGGCTGCACGTGTGTTGAACGCGGAGGCGCCGTCCGTTCGGCGCTAGATCGGATCTTCCGCGATTTGAATCGCCGCGAGTACGACTCCTTCATCCGCGTTCTTGCAACGCTTCCGCATCGCGATCTACAAGGGTATGTGGATCCAACTCTCCTCTCGTAGATGTGCATCTCCTAGATTGATCTTGGTGAGCGTAGGAAATTTTTTGTTTCCCATGCAACGTTCCCCAACAGTGGCATCATGAGCTAGGTCTTTGCGTAGATGCAATCACGAGTAGAACACAAAGGAGTTTGTGGGCGTTGATGTTTAGATTGCTTCCCTCCTTGGTCTTTTCTTGATTCAGCGGTATTGTGGGATGAAGCGGCTCGGACCAACCTTACATGTCCTCGTACATGAGACCGGTTCCATCGACAGACATGTGACTTTTGTTGCATAAGATGGCTAGCGGGTGTCTGTCTCTCCCACCTTAGTTGAATCGGATTCGACAAAGGCGGTCCTTGTAGAAGGTTAAATAGCAACTTAAATATCACCGTTGTGGCTTTGTGTAGGTAAGAAGCGTTCTTGCTAGATACCCATAGCAGCCACGTAAAACATGCAACAACAAATTAGAGGACGTCTAACTTGTTTTTGCAGGGTATGTTTGTGATATGATATGGCCAATGACATGATGAGATATATTTGATGTATGAGATGATCATGTTGTAATAGTTAATATCGACTTGCATGTCGATGTATACGGCAACCGGCAGGAGCCATAGGGTTGTCTTTAATTTTTGTATGACCTGCGTGTCAATCATTAAGCGCTATGTAATGCTTTACTTTATCGCTAAACGGTAGCAATAGTAGTAAGAGCATGGTGGGCGCGCGACAACCCCGATGGTGACACGATGATGGAGATCATGATCATGGGGATCATGGTGTTACGCCGGTGACGATGGAGATCATGCCGGTGCTTTGGAGATGGAGATCAAAAGCACGAGTTGATGGCCATATCATGTCACTTATGATTTGCATGTGATGTTAATCCTTTTATGCATCTTATTTTTGCTTAGGACGACGGTAGCATTATAAGATGATCCCTCACTAAAATTTCAAGATGAAATTGTGTTCCCCCCGAGTGTGCGCCGTTGCGAAGGTTCGTCGTTTCGAAGCACCACGTGATGATCGGGTGTGATAGACTCTACGTTCGCATACAACGGGTGCAAGCCAGTTTTGCACATGCAGAACACTCGGGTTAGACTTGACGAGCCTAGCATGTACAGACATGGCCTCGGAACACGGAAGACCGAAAGGTCGAGCATGAGTCATATAGTAGATATGATCAACATTAAGATGTTCACCATTGACACCACCTCATCTCACGTGATGATCGGACTTGGGTTGGTGGATTTGGATCATGTCACGCTCGGATGACCAGAGGGATGTCAATTTGAGTGGGAGTTATAAGTAATTTGATTAGTTAAAACTCACTTATCATGAACAATAGTCTAAGTTGCCTTTGCAAATTATGTTGTAGATCAATAGCTTGCGTTGTAGCTCCCTGTTTAATACGATCCTAGAGAAAGACTAAGTTGAAAGATATTGTAAGCAAGGATGCGGACTGGGTCCGTAGTCCGAGGAGTGTCCTCACTGCTGCACAGAAAGCTTACGTCTTTGATGCACCGCTCAATGTGCAAGCCCCTACAACGTTGTCTGTGGATGTTGTGAACACCTGAGAGACACGTCCTGATGACTACTTGATAGTTTAGTGCACCATACTTTACGGCTTAGAATCGGGATTCCAATGACGTTTTGAATGCCATGGAACATATGAGATGTTCTAAGAGCTGAAATTTGGATTTCAGGCTCATGCCCGTGTTGAGAGGTATGATACCTCTAACAAGTTCCTTTGCCAAAAAGATGGAGGAGAATGGCTCAACTGGTGAGCATGTGCTCAGAATGTCTGGGTGCTAAAACCACTTGAACCAAGTGGGAGTTAATCTTCCAGGTGAGATAGTGGTTGACAGAATTCTCTAGACACTATCACCAAGCTACTAGAACTTCGTGATGAACTATGACATGCAAAGGATGGAGATCATCCCGGTGCTGTCAGCGGTTCTTAGTACCGCAAAAGTAGAAATCAAGAAGGAGCATCAAGTGTTGATGGTTTAACAAGACCACTGGTTTCAAAAGGGGCAGGGGCTAGAAGGGAAACTTCATGAATGGCAAACCAGTTGTCGCTCTAATGAGGGAACCCAAGGTTGCACCCAAACCTCGAGACTAAGTGCTTCGATTGTAAGGGTAACGGTCACATGGTAGCGGAATTACCCCAAATACATGGTAGATAAGAAAAGCTGGCAACTTCAACAAAGTATATTTGATATACGTGTTATTGATGTGTACCTTACTAGTACTCCTTGTAGCACATGGGTATTGGATACCGGTTCAGTTGCTATTATTAGTGACTTGAAGCAAAAGCTACGGACTGAACAGAGACTAGCTAGGGGCGAGGTGACGATATGTTGGAAGTGTTTCCAAGGATGATAAGATCACCATCGCACGCTCCCTCTATTTTCGGGATTAGTGTTGAACCTAGATAAATGTTATCAGGTGTCTACGTCGAGCATGAATATGATTAGATCATGTTCATTGCAATACGGTTATTCATTTAAGTTAGAGAATAATGGTTATTCTGTTTACATGAATAATACCTTTATGGTCATGCACCCAATGGTTTATTGAATCTCGATTATAGCAATACACATGATGATAATATTAATGCCAAAAGATGTAGAGTTAATAATGATAGTACCACTTTCTTGTGGCACTGCCGCTTAGGTCATTTTGGCATAAAATGCATGAAGAAACTCCATGCTGATGGATGTTTGGAGTCACTTGATTTTGAATCACTTGACACATGCGAGACATGCCTCATGGGCAGGATGACTGAGATCCCGTTTTCAGGTACAATGAAACGGGCAAGTGACTTGTTGGAAATCATACATGCTGATGTATGTGATCCAATGAGAATTAAGGCTTGTGGTGGATATCGTTATTTTCTCATCTTCACTGACGATTTGAGTAGATATGGTATATTTACTTAATGAAGCAAAAGTCTGAAACGTTTGAAAGGTTCAAAAATTTCAGAGTGAAGATTAAGAATCATCATAACAAGAAGATCATGTTCCTACGATCTGATCAAGGGGATATTATCTGAATTATGAGTTTGGCAATCACTTAAGACATTGTGGAATTGTTTCGCAGTTGAAGTCCCCTGGAACACCACAGCGTAATGGTGTGTCCGGACATCGTAATCGAACCTTATGAGATATGGTGCGATCTATGATGTATCTTACCGATCTACCGCTGTTATTTTAAGGTTATGCATTAGAGACAGCTGCATTCACTTTAGATAGGGCACCATCTAAGTCCGTTGAAATGACGTCGTATGGTTTGGCAAGAAACCAAAGTTGTCGTTTTCTTAATGTTTGGGGCTGCGATGCTTATGGCTTCAGCCGGGAAAAGCTCGAACCCAAAGCGGACAAATACATCTTCATAGGATACCCAAAGGTAACAGTTGGGTATACCTCCTATCTCAGATCCAAGGGCAAAAATGTTTTTCCCTAAGAATGGGTCCTTTCTCGAGAAGGAGTTTCTCTCGAAAGAATTGAGTGGGAGGAAGATAGAACTTGATGAGGTTGTCGAACCCTCACTTCAACCGGATAGTAGTGCAACACAGAAAGATGTTTCTGTGGAACCTACGACAGTTGAAGAGGAAACTAATGATAGTGATCATGAAGCTCCAGATCAAGTTGCTATCGATCCTCGTAGGTCGACAAGGATATGTACTACTCCTGAGTGGTACGGTGATCCTGTCTTAGATGTCATGTTGTTGAACAACAATGAACCTACAAACTATGGAGAAGCGATGGTGGGCCCATATTCCGACAAATGGTTAGAAGCCGATAAATCCGAGATAGGATCCATGTATCAAAACAAAGTATGGACTTTGGTGGACTTGCCCTATGATCGGCAAGCCATTGAGACAAATGGATCTTTAAGACTAAGACGGACGTGGACGGTAATGTCACCGTCTATGAAGCTCGACTTGTGGCGAAGAGTTTTCCACAAGTTCAAGGAGTTGACTACGATGAGATTTTCTCACCCGTAGCGATGCTTAAGTCCGTCGGAATCATGTTAGCATTAGCTGCATTTATGAAATCTGGCAGATGGATGACAAAACAAGTTTCCTTACCAGTTTTCGTAAGGAAAGGTTGTATGTGATACAATCAGAAAGTTTTTGTCGATCCTAAGGATGCTAAAAGATATGCTAGCTCCAGCGATCCTTCCATGGACTAGAGCAAGCATCTCAGAGTCGGAATATACACTTTGATGGAGTGATCAAAGTTTTTTGGGTATACAAAGTTTGTTGGAAACTTGTATTTGCAATAAAGTGAGTGGGAGCACTACAACATTTCTGATAGGTATATGTGAATGACATATTGTTGATTCGAAATGATGTAGAATTTCTGGAAAGCATAAAGGGTTGTTTGAAATGAGTTTTTCAAAGGAAGACCTGGATAAAGCTGCTTACATATTGGGCATCAAGATCTATACAGATAGATCAAGACGCCTGATGATACTTTCAAAAGAACACACACCTTTGACATGATTTTGAAGGAGTTCAAAATAGATCAGTCAAAGAAGGAGTTCTTACCTGAGTTGTAAGGTGTGAAGTTGAGTAAGACTCAAAACTTGACCACGACAGAAGGAAGAGGAAGGACGAAGGTCGTCCCCTATGCTTTTGTCATAGGCTCTGTACGGTATGCCATGCTAAGTACCGCACCTGATGTGTGCCTTGCCACATGTCTGGCAAGAGGGTACAAAGGTGATCCAGGAGTGGATTACCAGATAGTGGTCAAAATTATCCTTAGAGGAGTAAGGAAATGTTTCTCGGTTATGGAGGTGATAAAGAGTTCGACGTAAAGAGTTACGTCGATGCAAGCTTAACACCTATCCGGATAACTCTAAGTGGAGATACCGGATACGTATAATGGAGCAACAGTTTGGAATAGCTCCAAGTGGAACGTGGTAGCAGCATCTACGATATGACATAAAGTTTTGCGAAGTACATAGGGATCTGAATATTGCAGACCCGTTGACTACAACTTCTCTCACGAGCATAACATGATCAAACCCAGAACTCATTGAGTGTTAATCACATATTGATGTGAACTAGATTACTGACTCTAGTAAACTCTTTGGATGTTGGTCACATGATGATGTGACCTGTGAGTGTTAATCACATGGCGATGTGAACTAGATTATTGACTCTAGTGCAAGTGGGAGACTGTTGGAAATATGCCCTAGAGGCAATAATAAATTGGTTATTATTATATTTCCTTGTTCACGATAATCGTTTATTATCCATGCTAGAATTGTATTGATAGGAAACTCAGATACATGTGTGGATACATAGACAAACACCATGTCCCTAGCAAGCCTCTAGATGACTAGCTCGTTGATCAATAGATGGTTACGGTTTCCTGACCATGGACATTGGATGTCATTGATAACGGGATCACATCATTAGGAGAATGATGTGATGGACAAGACCCAATCCTAAGCCTAGCACAGATCGTGTAGTTCGTATGCTAAAGCTTTTCTATATGTCAAGTATCTTTTCCATAGACCATGAGATTGTGCAATTCCCGGATACCGTAGGAATGCTTTGGGTGTACCAAACGTCACAACGTAACTGGGTGGCTATAAAGGTGCACTACAGGTATCTCCGAAAGTGTCTGTTGGGTTGGCACGAATCGAGACTGGGATTTGTCACTCCGTATGACGGAGAGGTATCTCTGGGCCCACTCGGTAGGACATCATCATAATGTGCACAATATGTGATCAAGGAGTTGATCACGGGATGATGTGTTACGGAACGAGTAAAGAGACTTGCCGGTAACGAGATTGAGCAAGGTATCGGTATACCGACGATCGAATCGCGGGCAAGTGCTATACCGATAGACAAAGGGAATCGTATACGGGATTGATTGAATCCTTGACATCGTGGTTCATCCGATGAGATCATCGTGGAACATGTGGGAGCCAACATGGGTATCCAGATCCCGCTGTTGGTTATTGGCCGGAGAGTTGTCTCGGTCATGACTACATGGTTCCCGAGCCCGTAGGGTCTACACACTTAAGGTTCGATGACGCTAGGGTTATAGGGAAAGTATGTACGCGGTTACCGAATGTTGTTCGGAGTCCCGGATGAGATCCCGGACGTCACGAGGAGTTCCGGAATGGTCCGGAGGTAAAGATTCATATATGGGAAGTCCTGTTTTGGTCACCGGAAAAGTTTCGGGCGATATCGGTAATGTACCGGGACCACCGGGAGGGTCCCGGGGGTCCACCAGGTGGGGCCACCAGCCCCAGAAGGCTGCGTGGGCTAAGTGTGGGAGGGGACCAGCCCCAAGGGGGCTGGTGCGCCCCCCCACCAAGTCCCTAGGCGCATGGAGAGGGGAGGGGGGCAAACCCTAGGTCCAGATGGGCCTTAAGGCCCACCCTAGGGCGCCCCCTCTCTCTCCCCCCCCCTTGGCCGCACCCTAGATGGGTTTTCTAGGGCTGGCCGCACCCCTAGGGGTGGGAAACCCTAAAGGGGGCGCAGCCCTCCCTTCCCCCTATATATATGTGAGGTTTTGGGGCTGCTAGACACACGAGAACGTCTCCTTCTTGGCGCAGCCCTACCCCTCTCCCTCCTCGTCTCTTGCAGCGCTTGGCGAAGCCCTGCTGGAGTCCCGCGCTCCTCCACCACCACCACGCCGTCGTGCTGCTGTTGGATGGAGTCTTCCCAACCTCTCCCTCTCTCCTTGCTGGATCAAGGTGTGGGAGACGTCACCGGGCTGCACGTGTGTTGAACGCGGAGGCGCCGTCCGTTCGGCGCTAGATCGGATCTTCCGCGATTTGAATCGCCGCGAGTACGACTCCTTCATCCGCGTTCTTGCAACGCTTCCGCATCGCGATCTACAAGGGTATGTGGATCCAACTCTCCTCTCGTAGATGTGCATCTCCTAGATTGATCTTGGTGAGCGTAGGAAAATTTTTGTTTCCCATGCAACGTTCCCCAACAGGTGCGCCCTATAGGGGAGGGGCGCCCCCCATCCTCGTGGACACCACGTCAACCCTACTCCGTGGTTCTCAAGTCTTCCGTGCGTATTTTGCTCCAAAAATATCTGTCCCGAAGGTTTCATTCCATTTGGACTCCGTTTGATATTCCTTTTCTGTAAAACCCTGAAATAGGCAAAAAAACAGCAATCTGGACTGGGCCTTTGGGTTAATAGGTTAGTCCCAAAAATAATATAAAAGTGTATAACAAAGCCCATTAAACATCCAAAACATCATAAATAATAGCATGGAACAATAAAAAATTATAGATACGTTGGAGACGTATCAAGCATCCCCAAGCTTAACTCCTGCTCGTCCTCGAGTAGGTAAATGATAAAAACAGAATTTTTGATGTGGAATGCTAACCAACATAATTTTCAATGTAGTTCTCTTAATTGTGGCATGAATGTTCAGATCCGAAAGATTAAAGACAAAACTCTATATTGACATAAGAAATAATAATACTTCAAGCATACTAATAAAGAAATCATGTCTTCTCAAAATACTATGGCTAAAGAAAGTTATCCCTAGAAAATCATATAGTCTGGCTATGCTCCCTCTTCATCACACAAAATATTAATATCATGCACAACCCTGGTTTCAGCCAAGCACTTGTTTTCATACTCTATTCTTTCAAACCTTTCAACTTTCACGCAATACATGAGCGTGAGCCATGGACATAGCACTATGTGGAATAGAGTGGTAGTTGTGGAGAAGACAAAAAGAGGGAGATAGTCTCACATCTACTATGCGTATTAACGGGCTATGGAGATGCCCATCAATAGATATCAATGTGAGTGAGTAGGGATTGCCATGCAACAGATGCACTAGAGCTAAGAATGTATGAAATCTCAACAAAAGAAACTAAGTGGGTGTGCATCCAACTTGCGTGCTCACGAAGACCTAGGGCATTTGAGGAAGCCCATCGTTGTAATATACAAGCCAAGTTCTATAATGAAAATTCCCACTAGTATATGAAAGTGACTAAACATGAGACTCTCTATCATGAAGAACATGGTGCTACTTTGAAGCACAAGTGTGGAAAAAGATAGTAGCAATTGTCCCTTTTTTTGGGCCTTTCTTTTTTTTCTTTAGCCTTTCCCTTTTTTCGGAGGGGCTTTCTTTATTTAGCCTTTCCTCAAATGGGACAATGCTCTAATAATGATGATCATCACACTTATATTGGTTTACAACTCGATACTAGAACAAAGTATGACTCTATATAAATGCCTCCGGCGGTGTACCGGGATATGCATTGAATCAAGAGCGACATGTATGAAAAATTATGCATGGTGGCTTTGCCACAAATATGATGTCAACTACATGATCATGCATGTCAATATGACAATATGAAGCGTGTCATATGAACGGAACGGTGGAAAGTTGCATGGCAATATATCTCGGAATGGCTATGGAAATGCCATGATAGGTAGGTATGGTGGCTGTTTTGAGGAAGATATATGGTGGCTGTTTTGAGGAAGGATATATAGTGGGTGTATGGTACCGGCGAGAGTTGCGCGGTACAAGAGAGGCTAGCAATGGTGGAAGGGTAAGAGTGCGTATAATCCATGGACTCAACATTACTCATAAGAACTCATATACTTATTGCAAAAATTTACGAGTCATCAAAACAAAGCAATCAACGCATGCTCCTAGGGGGGAGGTTGGTAGGAGTTAACCATCGCGCGCCCCCGACCTCCACACAAAGGATGACACTCTACAAATACCTCATGCTCTAACTTCGTCACATAGCGGTTCACCATACGTGCATGCTACGGGAATCACTAACCTTAACACAAGTATTTATCAATTTCATAATAACTCTACTAGCATAACTCTAATATCACTATCCTCATATCTCAGAACAATTATCAAGCATCCAACTTCTCATCATATTCAATGCACTTAGTATGAAAGTTTTTACTACATTCTTCTTGGATGCCTATCATGTGAAGGCTAGTTTTATAGCCAAAGCACATTACCATGCTGTTTTAATAAACTCTCAAAAGGATATTAGTGAAGCATGAGAGATCAACAATTTCTACAAAATATAATCACCACCGTGCTCTAAAAGATATAAGTGAAGCACTAGAGCAAAAACTATTCAACTCAAAAGATATAAGTGAAGCACATAGAGTGTTCAAGCAATTCCTAGGCCATATTTAACTCTCTCAAATAGGTGTGTCCAGCAAGGATGATTGTGGAAATCTAACAAGCAAAGACTCAAATGATACACGACGCTCCAAGTAAAACACATATCATGTGGTGAATAAAAATATAGCTCCGAGTATAGTTACCGATGGATGAAGAAGAAAGAGAGGATGCCTTCCCGGGGCATCCCCAAGCTTAGGCTTTTGGTTGTCCTTGAATTTTACCTTGGGGTGCCTTGGGAATCCCCAAGCTTAGGCTATTGCCACTCTTTGTTCCATAGTCCATCAAAGCAATACTCAAAACTTGAAAACTTCACAACACAAAACTTAGACAAAAATCTCGTGAGCTCCGTTAGTATAAGAAAACAAACCACTACTCAAAGGTACTGCAATGAACTCATTCTTTGTTTATATTGGTGTTAAACCTACTGTATTCCAACTTCTCCATGATTCATATCCTCCAATACTACTCATAGATTCATCAAAATAAGCAAATAACACACGAAAAACAGAATCTGTCAAAAACAGAACAGTCTGTAGTAATCTGTAACTTCCGCATACTTCTGTAACTCCAAAAAATTGAATTAAATTGGTAAACGTGAGGAATTTGTCTATTAATCATCTGCAAAAAGAATCAACTAAATAGCACGCTCCAGTAAAATCTGGTGACCATTCTAGCGAGCGCTAACGATTCTGTTTTTCACAGCAAGATCATATAGACTTCACACAAGTCTTCCCAAAGGTTCTACTTGGCACAAACACTAATTAAAACACAAAACCACATCTAAACAGAAGCTAGACGCAATATTTATTCCTAAACAGAAGCAAAAATAAAAAATAAAAAATTGGGTTGCCTCCCAATAAGCGCTATCATTTTACGCCCCTAGCTAGGCACGATAATTTTAATGATGCTCACATGAAAGATAAGACTTGAAGCACAAAGAGAGCATCATATAGCATGTGAAAATCACATCTAAGTCTAACATACTTCCTATGCATAGGCATTTTATATGCAAATAAATTATCATATCAAGCAAGATCTAACATATGCAAGGAAGAAGAAAGAAACAAGATCAATCTCCACATGAAGAGAGGTAATTTAGTAACATGAAGATTTCTACAACCATATTTTCCTCTCTCATAATAATTGCATGTAGGATCATATTCAAACTAAAAAATATAGTTATCACATAACATATTCTCAACACGATCCACATGCATGCGAAGTTGACACTCTTCCAAAATAGTGGGATCAACATTAACTAAAGTCATGATTTTTCCGAACCCACTTTTATCAAAAATTTGATAAGATTGATCAATATCTAAAGTAGTGGGATTAAAAGTTAACACTCTTTCAAATCCTCTTTCAATATTATGGCAAACATTATTATCAATCTCATAATCATGATGGGGTTTAAATAAATTTTCAAGATCGTAAGAATCATCACCCCAATCATGATCATTGCAATAAGTAGTGGGCATAGCAAAATAAGCATCCCCAAGCTTAGGGTTTTGCATGTCATTAGCACAATTGACATTAATAGAATTTACAATAACATCATTGCAATCATGCTTTCTATTTAACAAGCTATCATGAATCACTTTTTCTTTTAACAATTCCTCACAATTTTCAGATTCATGAATTTCAAGCAAAACCACACAAAGATAATCTAGTGCACGCAGCTCACTAGCAATAGGATCAACATAATTGGATCTATTAAAGAGATTAGCAAGTGGATGATGATCCATACTTTAGCAAGCGAATATGCAAGCTAATAGAGGGCACATAGTAACACAAGCAAACAGAAAGGCGAACGGTAAACACACGGCAAAGAGAAGGGCGAATAAAACGGCAAGGGTGAAGTGGGGCAGAGGAAAATGAGAGGCAAAAAATGTAATGCGAAGGATAAGGGTTCGTGATAGGTACTTGGTATATGAATTTTGCGTAAGCCTCCCCGGAAAAGGCGCCATAAATTCTTCTTGCTACTTCTCGAGCTTGCGTTGTATCCCCTCGAAGAGGAAAGGGTGATGCAGCACAGTAGCGTAAGTATTTCCCTCAGTTTTTGAGAACCAAGGTATCAATCCAGTAGGAGACCACGCGCGAGTCCCTCGCACCTGCACAAACAAATAAGAACTTCGCGGCCAACGCGTTAAGGGGTTGTCAATCCCTTTACGGTTACTTACGAAAGTGAGATCTGATAGAGATGATAGTTTGATATTTTTGGTATTTTTGGATATAAGAACAGAAAGTAAAAGCGGAAAAGTAAAGTAGATTGTAGATTGATATGTTGAGAATAGAGCTGGGGGGCATAGTTTTCTCTAGTGGCTTCTCTCATGATAGCGGTATTCTACGGCGGGTAAACAAATTACTGTCGAGCAAATGATAGAAAAGCGAATAATTATGAGACTATCTAGGCATGATCATTATATATAGGCATCACGCCCGAGACAAGTAGACCGAAACGATTCTGCATCTACTACTATTACTCCACATATCGACCGCTATCCAGCATGCATCTAGAGTATTAAGTTCATAAGAATAGAGTAACGCCTTAAGCAAGATGACATGATGTAGAGGGATAAACTCAAACATAGTGATATAAACCCCATCTTTTTATCCTTGATGGCAACAATACAATACGTGCCTTGCTACCCCTACTGTCACTGGGAAAGGACACCGCAAGATTGAACCCAAAGCCAAGCACTTCTCCCATTGCAAGAACTATAGATCTAGTAGGCCAAACCAAACCAATAATTCGAAGAGACTTGCAAGGATATTATAATCATACATTCAGAAAAGAACCAAATATTTCTCATAGATAATCTTGATCATAAACCCACAATTCATCGGATCTCGACAAACACACCGCAAAAAGAGATTACATCGAATATATCTCCTCGAAGACCGAGGAGAACTTGGTATTGAGATCCAAAGAGAGAGAAGAAGCCATCTAGATACTAGCTATGGACCCAAAGGTCTGTGGTAAACTACTCACAACTCATGGTGAGCCGATGATGATGATGTAGAAGCACTCCGTGGAAGATCCCCCCTCCGGCGGAGCTCCGGAAGAGGCCCCAAGATGGGATCTCATGGGAACAGAAGGTTGCAGCCGTGGAACTAGGCTTTTCTCTATTGTTCTGATGGTTTCGGGGTATGTAGATATATATAGGAAGAAGGAGGGCACCGGGGGCCAGACGGGGTGCCCACGAGGCAGGGGGCGCGCCCTATAGGGGGGGGGGGCGCCCCCCACCCTCGTGGACGCCACGTCAGCCCTACTCCGTGGTTCTCAAGTCTCCCGTGCGTATTTTGCTCCATAAGTATCTCTCCCAAAGGTTTCATTCCGTTTGGACTCCGTTTGATATTCCTTTTCTGTAAAACCCTGAAATAGGCAAAAAAACAGCAATCTGGACTGGGCCTTTGGGTTAATAGGTTAGTCCCAAAAATAATATAAAAGTGTATAACAAAGCCCATTAAACATCCAAAACATCATAAATAATAGCATGGAACAATAAAAAATTATAGATACGTTGGAGACGTATCAAGGCTTAAAAAATAGTACCATAAGGAGATATATAAACAACACCAACACTTTGGCCATTGCTACGAATTGAACCATCAAAACATAATCTCCATAGTACTAGAGAGACAAGGCTAACATCAATATTATGCATGTCACTAATCCGATGTTCAGTAATAAAATCAGCTATGATTTGGCCTCTTATAGATCTCAAAGATGCATAAGCCAAATCATATCCAAACAAAGTATAAGCCCACTAGCCAATTCTCCAACTATGAATTGGTCTATGCAACGTATATTAAATGATGTCTCAACTCCATTCAATCATAATATAGGCACACATATGAATTTCCATGAGCACATACCTTGTCTCGCTCTCCAATCGAACTAAGGACGATGTTATAATACGACACCGTCCATACATTGACATACTCTTAGGACGATAGATAAATATCGACCATTACCATGTAAACTTCATTCAAAGCACATATAGCCGAAATAAACAAATGAAATGACAAATCAAGTATTTCGGCCCTTTGAATCAGCAACAAACTTGTAGCTAATCAAATGCATAGTGACTTTGTAATACCCTTTCATGACGTAAGAAATTATATTGCATCCATGGATTAAAATAAGCCAATTGAGGGTTACCAGTCATACCTCATGATGAATTCCATGGCATAGGTGTTAAAGGCATAGTTGAAGAATATGGATAATGTGTAGACCAAAGATGTTGAAACCTTTGGCTTGGTCCTTCATAGTTTTCACTCTTTTCCTTCTTCACCTTTGCGACACTTCTTGTAATGGAAGCTTGCACATAATTTTAATTTTGAGCACTTCCTTTGGGAACCCATGCCATGTTCCTTTCTTCAAGTTCTTCTGAACTAAGTTTTTGTAATTTTTTCTTTTGCCAATACGATAAGCCGAGCGGGCATCTCGGCTGTGATTCTGTTTTGACCAATGGCAATTCCTTTTTGGCCTTGTGCACTCTCAACTTCTTTTCTTCAGATTTGGCACTTCTACTCTCAATAGTTGGTTTCTTTGTCTCATTGCCTTTAGTAGCCAATGTCAACACTTTAATTAGCTATTTTTCAATCGAGATCAAATCTGAAGTTGCACTCTTATGACCAGCTCTTTTAACACGATAAACCTGCTTGACCACCTCTTCCTTCTTCCTTGAGATCTGGACCAATTCCTTATGATTGAAACGGTCTTTAACATGTGATTGTTCAAATGTTGATCTTCTCGGAGCTGCATAATATTGGTGAGATGGTCTAAAATAGAATGAAGAATGTGCCCTTGTATCATACCTATCCCATGATGGATATGGATCTATATGAGCATAGGGAGGCATCCACGGCACTGGCATTGGCGGCCCAAAATAAGGATATTAATATGTTGCATTAAAATTCTCACTTTGCCAATACCAATCCTCATATTTGCGCCTTGGGGGCGATCTTGGTTTCTTTTCATGATTTGGCCGATAAGTATTCTTCTCTTCACCCTTCTTTTGATATTTATCCAATAGTTCAACGAAGGTGATTTTTGATCTCTTGCACTTGCGCTTATTTTGGCCTTTCTTTTCTTTTGGTTTGCTTTCATCGATCATTGGATTTGCTTGCTGCCCCCAGTCCTTGGTGTCCCCATTGTAGCTTCGATGGAATTCTTGCCCTCAAGATTATGTTCATTATGCTCTTTAACAACTTCTTTACTTGAAAGCTTGATCCCATCACCTACAATATTTACCTTCTCTTTAAATGAATCGGCTTGAAGCAGCCGATGCAAAAACTTTTTGCCATATGGACCAATCGGAATAGACTGGTCATCTCTTGGTGTTTCAACAAACTTCAATCGTCCTTTTTCAATGGCCGATTTAACTATTTGACGAAACATGTTGTAATCCTCAAAATTATGCTTGGATGAATCATGCAACTTACAATACATTCGTCCTTGGATTGATGGCTTAACATGGTGATCAAGAATTGTAATGTAATTATTTTTCAGCAACAAATCAAATATTTGATCACACATGCTTGAATTGAAGGTATACTTCTTGTTTTCTAGCCGATCTTGATGTGTGAATGGCTTTGGAGATAAGCAAATGAATGGTTCAGATTTGGAATCTCCCCATTCGGCTATGCATTGTGTTTTCCACTCTATCTCCGATGTCTTTGGATAAGATATTATATTAGCATCGGTTTTCTCAATAGAATTTAACCTTGTCTTTAAATTTCTGAAACGAAGATATTTAGAACATACATGTCTCAGTTGAGACAAGTGCAAGCCAAGTATGAAATAAGCAAGGCTACCCAACTAGATATGAACTTTAGATAAAGCAACGGGGAAAGCTTTGGCTGTAACAATAAGTCATTATCGGTCTTTATAAATAGCGCAATGGGTTGAACGATATGTTCCATAACAATTTTATTGCTAACAAGTAAATTACCCTTCTTTATTGGTCTTTCAAAGTTACTTATGAGAATATTTCTTATAGATGCATCAGTAATGAAGTTGCGACCAAATCTGAAAATAGGTAAATTACTCTCTATGCATACCTCTTCAAATACGTTGGGAGAGCATGATGGTGGTGTGACTTGGACAATATCTAGCTTCGTCTTTGGATGACTCTCCAACGCCTTTTCATCATCTTTTTCTTTATTCCATGCATCATTACCTTGAAAATCCTTATCAGCCGAACTTTGTTTGGCTACTTGCTCTTGTCCTTGAGGCTTGTCAATTTCTACGGCACGGAACTCATAGGGCAGGAAGTAGGTTCCATTAACTTCAGAAAAATCAAGCATGGTTATTTTGCTATGCTTGCCATGCCCTTTCTCAATAATGCTTGCCTCTTTGGATTTGATGGATTCGAAATATATACTACTTGATTCAGCTTTTTCAATCGAAGCACTTTCATGTTCCGAATCATCCTTCTTTTCATTGATACTACCGATTGGCAATGCTTCTTTTATCTGAGTCGATTCTTTTTTTATTTGTTTCTGGCGGCGAGCGACAAAAATGGATTTAAGATGTTTCTCAATTTCAGCCCACTCTGGATATGATTGCCCCCCAAATTCTTTTAGATTCTTTCGGCAATGACACACGGGTGTTGCCGAAATTTTGCAAGTGTGTAGGGGTGTATAATATGATGTAGTACTAGGTGAAGGCATATGCATTCTTGTAAAACCATATTTTTGCCCGCCAATTTTATTAATTGGCAAAAATTCATCTTCTTGCAAAACTTTAGCTTTTATTGTGGCATAATAAGGAAATAACCCCTTTTCATGTTGTTCAAGGCAAAGAGCACTAATCCTCTTATTTTGGGCTAAACTTTTCAATACAGCCACCACTACCTCATCTTCTACAATATTGGGCACAACCGCTCCTGTAAAATTTACATTTATTCGGCTATGACCAGGAAGGTGTGAAGCCGAATTATGAACATCTACGATTGTGTATGGTGCTGAAAATTTATTGTCATGAGGTGTAGCATATGATGGTTGAGAATAACTGACCAAATAGCTAGTAGTAGCATGACCAATTCTCTCGTTTATTGGCATGGTTGGATTAGTATACTGCACATTACTTGGCGATGAATAAACGGGTGAAATACTTTCTTGCATGGCATTGGAAATTCTAACATGAGGTGTTTCAAATTTATAAACCGAACTCAACATGTTGTTCATTAGCATATGGATTTGTGGGGTTGCCGATGCATGCGAGTTAGAATACATATGTTGTATGTTGCTAAAATCATAAGAATTTGAAGCATGAAGATTGTTTTGCACCGGCCCTTGTGCATAATTAGATGCATGATTATAAAACTAGGGCTAGCAGATACATTATGCTCGTTAAGTGATCCGACAACAACATATGGATTATTTGCATCTACAAAGGGGAATTGGGTATTCATATTACCTTTGTAGATTGCAGCAACTTGATGACGATCTCGTCGTAGCAAGAACGGGCTGGAGACCGTTCAAAGCTTCGTCCCCAGTGAAGTCGCCAAAAAGTGTGTTGACACACGAACACGTCACGTGTAACCTCGACGCCGAGGGTGATGCACCGTAGCTCATGTCGAAGAAGACCCGACAGACAACGTGATACGCAGGACAGTCGGCGGGTGCTTTCTAGACCTGAAACCCCGCTTGCCCGGGAGGGACCCCGTCAGGGCACGCGACGGCTATGGGATGCCCTAGGTCAACTTGATCGCCCCTAGGGCCTCGAGGTTCGCTGCCCTACAACTAGAAGAACGAACGAAGAACGAGAAGACGAAGAACTAGGGTTAAGGAAAAAAGATAAAAGTGGTAGATGTGTTTGTTCGATTGTGTGTTGTTCAATCGGCCGTCACCCCTTAGGTATATAAGAGGCGGATGGACTTCCCGTACAAGAAAAGGATTCCAAATCACGTCCAAATCTTTCCAAAATTAACCGAACTCGGATTTATGTAAGTCTGGAACATCGGTTCGGTTTTTAGGTCCCACAGGCAAACGACCTCGGATGAAGATGAGCCCAAAAGAAAATTTAAGCGTTTCAATGATACGAACTACTTTTGTGTTGAACGTTTTTCGATTTGAGGCCATCTTCAGGGTCAAATGGCTCGCACAAAACAGGTTGTTATTCACGCTACCCACGAGACACGTGGCTGATGGGGCGCGCCACTTCTCGCTTGTGACAGGGCTGCATTCAGATGGCTCTAACTTTTGCATACGAACTCAGATTGGGACGATTTGTATATCCAAATCGACCGTTTCGACGAGGAGAAGACAATTCATGTAGAAAGTTTTCCCATATGAGGCTGTCTTGGGGGCGTAATAAGCTGTTTAGTGTTATGAATACAAAATCTAGTACTTCGAACACAACTTCGGCCGTAGAAATGAGACCGGATGGCTATGGCCCAAATATCAAAGTTTCTCCTTTTGACGATACAAAACTTTCTCACTTTGAGCACTTTTCCATTTGAGGCATTCTTAATTATGTTTTCGACCATGCCAAATTTTGGTGTCAACACCCTATTACACTTTGTGATACTTTGATTGCTCTTTTATTTATTGTGTTCCCCCTCCGTTACTTATTTTCGGTAGACCCAGAGACACTGACGATACCCCCGTGATCGACTACATCGATGATGACCCGTCCTTCTTGCCAGAGCCACCAGGCAAGCCAACCCCCCTTGATCACCAGATATCACCCATTCTCTTCTTTCTTATTCTCGCATTAGGGGCCAGTTCTTTTGGTGGCTTAAAAAATAAGCCACCTCCTCCCCAGCTTTTTCCATAAGCCACCTCCCTTAATCATTGTGACTTCTAACCTAGTTATGGCATTACTAATTTAGAAGCCTCAACAAATTTTGGCATCAGCTTGTTTTTTAAGCTAGGGAGAGGCAGCTTATTTTTAAGCCGTCCAAAAGAACTGGCCCTAGGTTTGCTAGTATTGATGATTTGATAACTCCTATTCTGTTGCATAGCCTGTCATTGTTGCTACAACTGTTGATACCTTTACCTGCTATCCTAAATGCTAACTATAGGATGCTAGTATTCCATCAGTGGCCCCACACCCTTGTCCATCTGCCTTGCTATACTATTGGGCCGTGATCACTCGGGAGGTGATCACGGGTTTATACTTTACTATTACATACTTATGTTGATGATATAGAGATGGGGGTTGAATAGGAAGGTAGTTCCACACAGGTAGTGGTGGGTCTGGGTTCCCGACAGCCCCCTGATGGTTACTTTGTGGCAGAGTGACAGGTCGGGTTGCGACCACCTAGGAGACATGTGGGCCTGGTCCTTGGTTGGCATCCGCGGTTACTTCAAAATAACACGCTTAACGAGATTTTGGTATTTGATCTGAGTCTGGCCACTGGCCTATATGCACTAACCAGCTACGTGGGAATAGTTATGGGTTGTCGCTGTCGTGCTATCAGCCGAAGCCTTCTTGACGTCAGCGACTGAGCGGCACGCGCCAGATTGGATTAGACTCCTGCTCGGTATTAGGAGAGGCTAGGTCTTCTTACCGATCGCCCATGCAACATGTAGGTGTGCAATGGGCGATGGGCCCAGACCCCTGCACGCTTAGGATTTAGGCCGGCGGGCTGACCTCTCTGTTGTGCTTAGGTAGGGCTGCGACATGTTGATCTTCCGAGGCCGGGCATGACCCAGGAAAGTGTGTCCGGCCAGAGGGGATCGAGCGTGCCGGGAAATGTGGTGCACCCCTGCAGGGAAGTTTATCTATTCGAATAGACGTGTCCCTCGGTAAAAGGACGACCCGAAGTTGTACTCCGACCTCATGACAACTAGAACTGCATACTTAATAAAACACACCCTTTCAAGTGCCAGATACAACCCGGAGATCGCTTTCCCACAGGGCTACGAGGGGAGGATCGCCGGGTAGGATTATGTTATACGATGTTACTTGGTGAACCTACCGTCTACTCTTTTCTAATGCTGCAAGACCGAGGCTGCCATAAGCGAGGATACTTGTTACTTTCCAGCTACTCTCTTCTACTGCTGAAGATGGAGGCTGCCAGAAGTGTAGTCTTTGATTGGATTAGCTATCCCCTCTTATTCTGGCATTCTGTAGTTTAGCCCACAGATATTACGCCTTTACACAGATACCATTGCATATGTAGTGTAGATCCTTGCTTGCAAGTACTTTGTATGAGTACTCACGGTTGCTTTGCTCCCCCTTTTTCCTTTCTTCTCGGATGAGGCAACCAGCTCGGTGGAGTCTAGGAGCCACATGATCCCGAGGATGTTTCTGCGTGGAGTTCGGCTTCGAGGAGTAGTTAGGAGGTCCCAGGCAGGAGGCCTTGCCTTTTCGATCGTTGCTACATTTGTGCTAGCCTTCTTAAGGCAAACTTGTTTAACTTATGTCTGTACTTAGATATTATTGCTTTTGCTGACTCTTGTGTATTCGAGCTTATGTATTTGAGCCCTCGAGGCCCCTGGCTTGTAATATAAAGCTTGTATTGTTTTTTATTTGTGTCTTGAGTTGTGTTGTGATATCTTCCAGTTAGTCCCTGATCTTGGTCGTACACATTTGCGTGCATGATTAGTGTACGGTCAAATCGGGGGCGTCACAAGTTGGTATCAGAGCCGACTTCCCATAGGAATCCCCCTTTCCAACTCCTTGGCCAAAAACTTTTATTAACTTGGTTGTGTGGCTTACAAGCCCACGTATCCATTGGGTGGTATTAGGATCTTTTATTCCTCGCCTATACTCTGGGATTCTTATCTGTCTTCTATTCGTGTTAAATGATTTTACTAAAATCTAACTTTAGGTTCTCGAAAATACTTTCTCCCGGAGAGCCCTCATTCCAGATGATTGCCTGATGCACGAGAAGGTTCCGAAGCTACTCTCCGATGTTTTCCCGAGACCCTTGTGCCCTTCGCCTTGCAATCCCTACCATTGATAAATCCTTATGGATACCTACATACACTTGTCGTTCATACAATTACTCCCAGTTGCTCCTGTTATTATAAAATACATCTATTTGTTCTCCGACTTTTAAGAATCCATGGTGGCACTACCTTGTAGTTCCTTGCCACAAAAATACCCCTACGGGTAATTCCTCTCACTTATCGAGTATCTGCTCATTCTCCATTGATCATGTGTTTCATAAAAGTCTTTGAAATACCATTCGGTCTTCCGAAAATCCCGAGCAGCCTATTGCTCTTGAAATTCTTGCTTTCTTGCCTTATGGTTAATTCCATAAGTCTCGTAATCCTGTTGGCATCCCTTGTCATTTCCATTTTAAGTTCGTTGATGCGATATGTTTTGAATGCTGGCAATTCTCAATTAGGTCCTAGAATTCATCCTTCCGGCTCAGACGTCATTTTAACACGAGCTGGATCTCGACCAATCAAATTGCCATTGGTTGTACCACTGTCTACTCAACTTATCAATCCTTAATCAGAGCGTTTGCTTCTTATCCATTGAATTGGAAATCATAATTCCTTCGCATTTGATCTTTGAATTTGTCAGTTGTTTCTATGAACCAATGCCTTTGCATTGTTTCTTCCTCTGGTTGTGTGCCGATGCTCACATCAGCTCCATTATGGACTGTCTGGTCCTTTGTTGAATTATTATCCAACATTGTCCTTCCTATTCTATAACCTTATGAGTCTTTCCTCGGATACATAATGCCTTTGGTAAATTGTATCCGCTACTTTGTCAACCATGCTCTAATATCGAGCTTGTGATCATTTACTCCTAAAAAGTTTGTGGTATATGTTCCTAAGATGCCCTGATGGGTTGAACCTATGTCGGGGGGAACGAATCCACGAGCACCTATGGGACCGGCGGACCGAGCCCCTTTCGGTTCGGCGGGGGGCGAGGATCACACGAAGAGCAGATCGAGGCGAAACACACGAGCAGTTTACCCAGGTTCGGGCCGCACGGATGCGTAAAACCCTACTCCTGCTTTGTGGTTTGTATTGAGTTCTTGCTCGGGAGCGCTAAGTGCTACAGTACACACCAGCAGCTAACGAGACCGAGCGTGAGTGTTCTCCTCCTCCTTTTTCCTCCTACGTTGCGCATGGGCCTCCTTTTATATGCTCAAGGGGTCACCAACAGGTGGCAACGTAGACAAGGGTAAAAATGGAAAGGTGTTGCGGTTGGTACAACTACCTGATACAGTGTATCATACCTAACTCTGACGGCAGGGGACAAGGGCATTAAATGCCCGTCTGCGTCGCCCAAATAGTGCAAAAGGGACCGTCAGGGACGCCACCGCTCGCCACGATGGCAATCTTGTCAGCACCGCTTGCCACCGCGCATCGCTGGCTGCACAGCCTCCCGCCACATACGCCTGGAAGGGTCCTAGAGCGACACGTTGGTGGATGTGCTGGAGCGCGGGTACAGAGTGGTAGCTTGCCGCGGCAAGCGCCTTGCCGCGGTCGATATCTTGTTGCGTCCGGGAGCTCGCCGCTCACCGGGCCTTGCCGGGACGCGCGGCGCGTCGCGGCAAGTTCCTTGAGATGCCTTGGTTGGCCTTCCCGGAAAGCTCCTCTTGCCAGGGCCTTATCGCCTTGGCTTGAATACTTTGTTCTTGAATGGCTCCAAAGGAACCAAGGAGGACCTTGGCGGTCACCCGGCAAGCCTTGCCGCGGGATGCTGCGACTGCCCGTACACAAGTTCGGGATACTAGGGTACCCCTACTCTAGTACACCGACAGGAGCCCCCGGGCCTGGGCCACACACGGTGCCGAGCGCTGTTGGGTCAGGCCCAAAACAGGGCACGGGCACGCGCGGCCTGGGTTACGCCGTATCTCTCTCCGTATCCACCGCGCCCTCCCCGAACGACGCGTGTTGAATGCGGCGTCGTGGGAGAGATCATGGGTGGTTTCTTTATTCGGAAAGACGGAACGTCCGCCCCCTCCCTCCTTATAAGCAGGGGAAACAGGGGCAGTTCGCCCACTCGCCAGTTGCTACTCCAATCTCAGAAACCTCCGACGCTCCCCCTTCCTCCCAAAGCTGAAAGAGAGCAGCGCTCTGCCCCCCATCGCCACCAGCACCACCAACGCCGTCGACCTCCCCCACCACTTCCGCCATGGCTCCGAAAGCTAACAAGGGGAAGGTTGTGAAGTCGACCGAGGCGCAGCGGCTCGTGGCGCTGCGAAAGGAGCGGGCAATCTCCCCCCCCAAGCTCGCCGCGAGGGAGCTGAGGGAGTATTACTACCTCTTCTGGTCGACGGAGACGCGGGCGCATCCGCGCACGAAGGTACTTCCAGCCGTCGCTTCGGGAATGGCTCCAAATGGATATCCCTTCTTCGCTTTGTTCTTCTACTGTGGGCTCTGCCCGCCTTTCTCTGAGTTCTTCTGTGATCTTATGAACACCTACGGGTTTCGCCTCCTTGACTTCACCCCCAATGCTGTTTTGACCATGGCGGTTTTCGCACATCTCTGCGAAAACTTTGTCGGAGTCTATCCCAACGTAGCCCTTTTTCGCCACTTCTTTATGCCCCGAGTTGAGAGAGGAGAGCCTTTATCCGGCGGAATCGCCTGGATCTCGAGGGCCGGCAAGAAGGATGCTTTTCTGGAGGGAGAGTTCCGCGGCAAGTGGGAGGAATGGAGAGCAGACTGGTGCTGGATTGTCGAGGAGGACCCGCAGCCGTTTACCGCCCGGCGCCAAACCCCTGTAGCGCGCGACAACGATTGGAGCAACGTGGCCCCGGAAGACGATAGGCTAAAGATTGCCGTCACCCGGATCCAACGCCTTAGGCTTGCTGGGCTCACTGTAGGTGCGGTTGGCGCAGATTTTCTTCGCCGCCGCATTGCCCCCTACAGGAGAGGAGGAGACCCGCGTGGGACTTCAAGAATGCGGCGGACATCATGAGGCTGCGCGCGGGCCTCAACTTCAACTTCACTGTTCTGGAACTTAACGCGATGCTCCAGGAGCTGTTCAAGTACGACCCTCAACATCCCGAAGTGTTCAGGTTGCCGAAGGATGTCGTTCCGCTGTGCAACAACTCCTCGCTCGACCGCATCCGTGCAATGATGCCGCTGTGCGACTCGCACGGAATTGTCCCAACTTGGCAAGAGCCTGCAGACGACGTCGTGCAGGAGTTCTTTGACGGCTTGGTAGAAGTGCCGGTCCGCTCCGACGAAAAGAAAAGCCTCACTCGCGCCACCACCGATGCGGAGATGAAACGCATCGCCACTAGGCTTGAAAAAGCGGCGGCAGCCGCAGCCGCGGGCGAGTTTGGATTCACCGTGGAGGAGGCAGAGGTAGCGGAGGCGGCAAGCCTTGCCGAGCGAGAGGAGCTTGCCGGCGAGGAAGAGCTTGCCGGGCATGACGTCGAGTCGAGCGAGCCCGCCGAGGATACGAGTGGCTCGTTGGAGATCAAGTCCTCTTCCTCCTCATCTTCGGACAGCTCGCCGCAAGCAGAGCCCCCAGCTCCACCAAGAAGGCGTCTCCGCAAGGCTGGGGACGTAGCGGAGTGGCGGGCGAGTCGACAGTGGCCGCGCCGCGTGACATGCTCCACCGCGGCAAGCACTGTCGCCGCGGGAGCACCTCACGCTGCTGCGGCAACTGGAGCGGGGTCCTCCCCGACCACCGCTTCTGCCCCTGCCGCTTCTCACGCCGCGGCGGCAGCCGGAGCGGGGTCGTCTCGGACCACCGCCACTGCTCCCTCCAAGCGTCCAAGGGAACCTACTCCTCCGCCTCCTCGCGCCGGAGGTGAGCCGGACTTTGACTTCTCCGTGTTCAGATCCGACGAGGAAGAAGAAGAGTAAGATCCTTTGCTGTACTTGTAGTTCTTCAATTCTTGCTGTTTTGTCTTGTATCTCATTTCCTTTACTCCGAACTTATTCCTTTTCAGGACTCTGGCCCAGAGAGCGGCGAAGAGAGCCAAGGTCCCGGCGCGTAGACGGGAGGTGATTATCGTCGAGGACGAACCCGCCGCGACAGCAGAGGGTGCGTCCGAGACCACCTTGCCGCACCCGGCAACTATTCTCCAGAGCAGCCCCCAGCGTAAGTATATGGTTCGCTTTCCGCTGTTAGGCGCGCATGGATGGTCTTTCTTTGCTGACATCTGATTGTTGGTTTGTGTAGGAGCAGAGCAGCCCCACCAGGAGCGTCCGGAGGCCGCCCCTGACATGCCATCTGCTTCGACTACGCCGCCAAGGGAGAGTTCTCCGGCAAGACCCTGCCGAGGAGCCGGCTCGCGCAGGAAAGATGCCGGCCAGCGCTGCGGCGACAAGCGGCAGCACCAGCGGCCCTCCGGCGGCGGAGACTACGACTGCAGAACCCGGTAATCCTCTCGCTTCAAAACTTTCCTTGGGTTTTTCTTCTTTTGATCTTCTTTTTGGATATTTTCTTGACTTTTCTCCCTTTTCCGGTTGTCAGACCCATCTGCTACGGAGCCGATGGAGACCGAGGTTGCCGGCGAGGAGAACACGCGCGGCAATACCGACGATGCCGCTGCCACCGAAGAAGCAATCGGCGCTGATGATCCCGCCGGCGAAGAGGCCGCCAAAGCTGCCGCCGCAAAGGCTGGCGAGGGGTCTGGCGATCGTACTGACGGCCCTGAGGCCGCAGGAGCGCCAGGCGCTACACCGACCGCCGATCCTTCCGTCGCTGCCGCAGCGCCAGGCTCCGAAGAGCCCCAGCCAGGCGTCTACTTGAAGGCCGGCGAAAATGTCTTCATCAACCTCCCCTAGGCCTCAAGATCCAGGGCGCCGGTCGAAGGAGA
Organism: Secale cereale; assembly: GCA_902687465.1. Taxonomy (NCBI): domain Eukaryota; kingdom Viridiplantae; phylum Streptophyta; class Magnoliopsida; order Poales; family Poaceae; genus Secale; species Secale cereale. The sequence goes on along the minus strand of LR738711.1, from coordinate 313,815,506 downwards.
GAGCTTCGATGGAGAGGTGCTCGCCTCCGCTGGGCTGACGCTGGTTGACGCGCCGAGCAGCAGCAGCGGAGAGCCTAAGGAGGAGCGGCTGCTGTGGAAGCTGGTGTCGCTCTACCGTGCTCGACAGGCCAAGCTGGAGTCCCGAGAGGCGCTTGTCGCGAAGGCGGGAGTGGACATCGAGAAGCGCACGGAGGAGCTCCGGGGTCTTAACCAAGAAGCTCTCCGGTCCCTGGCAGAGGAGCGGGAGCAACTTGCCGAGGAGCAGAAGGCCTTCCTCCTCGAGAAGGCTGAAGTCGAAGAGCAACAGCGGCTTGCCGCTGAGAAGCTGTCTGCGCAGGAGGGCGAGCTGGCGCAGCGGAAGGTTAACCTTGACAGCCACGAGGAGGAGCTCACCGCGCGCGAGCAAACATTCGGCGAGCCCTCAAGCAAGCAGAGGATGCTGCCGCAGCTGCCGAGGCCGCCAAGAAGGAGCTGGAGATGAATGTGGCGCGGTTGGAGGCCGATCTCAAGGCGAGCGGTGAAGAGCTTGCCGTGCTCAAGCATGAGCAGGAGAAGGACGCCTACAGCTTGTGAGAGCTGCAGGTTCGTCTCGCCGAGAAGCGCAAGGAACTTGGCGCCGCCAAGGACTCCAATGCAGATCTTGAGTTGAAGCTGACCACTTTGACCAAGACGCTGGACGGCGCCAAGGAGCAGGAGGTGGCCTTGAAGGAGGAGATCAAGGCCGATAAGGCGCTGCTGGCGAGTGCTGCTGCCGCCCAGAACACTTTTAGGGAGAATGTGGAGCACTGGACGGAAGGTCTCGTGGATGCTGCCGCAGATTGACAGGGAGCTGGCGCAGCTGGGGATGGAGGATCTCGGGTATCCCTCCGATAAGAACCTCCAACCCAGCGCCAAGCTCACCTTGTTCTTCAAAGGCGTGGCGACGACCCTCCAGCGACTCCGGGAGAAGATTCTAAAGCAGCTGGCCGACGAGTCGCGCAAGATCTGCGCGGGAGCTCTTCAAAAGGTGTTGGTGAAGGTGGCCTTCCGCAACCCGGGCCTCAACCTCACCAACGTCCTCAAGACCCTGCCGCCGGATGCTGATCTGGAAGCGCTCAAGACCCTTGTCGCACCCATTGTGGACAAGGTGAGCGGGATCAAGAGGATTGAGGGCGATCGCGTAGACTAGGCCGCCCGTTATCTTCTTTTCTTGTCGCTGCTGGTCATGTTACGAGAACAATCTGTTAGAGCCGCGACAAGCTACCTTGTAATATAACTCTATTTTGGGTAATGATTGCAATGTTATTTTCCTTTACTTGATTCCTTCCTTTGTATGTTTTTGCCCTACGCTTTTAGGGAACTTGCCGACGCAGGCACCTTAGCCGCGAGCGCTGAGTGCGGGACGTCAGCAGCCTGCTGGCGGTGCCGTTACCGACAAGAAATCTTGTCGTAACTAGTCGTAGCACACTTAAGTTGTTGAGCGGACTCGAAAAAAAGTAAGGGCGCAACTAGACACGAGTTGGTTCCTCCGCGCACAGGTTTTCCATACGAAGCACGGTTGTTCAAGGAAGATAACTTAAAAATTTAAAAAATCTGATTGCTCAAACTTTGGCAACTTAGCTTTTCTGTTGTTTGCTTCCCGGTAAGGCGAAACTTTCTTGAACGACGCCTGGTCCATACTATTATCTTCTCCTTCCCCCCCCGGCAAACTTGTGGGCGAGGGAACCTTCCTTTCCGGAATGCCATCTTCGGTCTCAAGGCGGACAGCGCCAGGCCTAGTGACTCGTTTCACCCGGTAAGGGCCTTCCCACTTCGGCGTCAACTTGTTGGAATTCTTGGCGGACTGAACGCGCCGAAGAACAAGGTCACCTTCCTCGAGACTTCTGGCGTTAACTTTGCGGCTATGGTAGCGGCGCAAAGCTTGCTGGTAGCGAGCAGCTCGTACAGCAGCCTGAAGACGGTCTTCCTCAAGGAGCAGCGCGTCATCTTGTCGCAGCTGCTCTTGCTCAAGCTCATCATAAGCGAGCACTCGAGGTGACCCGTATACGAGTTCCGTGGGGAGAACTGCCTCTGCTCCATAGACTAGAGCGAAAGGTGTCTGGCCAGTGGCTCGATTTGGCGTCGTCCTGATCGACCAAAGAACCACCGGCAGCTCCTCAATCCAGTTTCTTCCGCTCTTGCGCAGCCTGTCGAAAGTCCTGGTCTTGAGCCCACGCAGAACTTCAACATTTGCCCTCTCCGCTTGACCGTTACTTCTCGGGTGAGCAATAGAAGCAAAGCAGACCTTGGCGCCAAGATCTTGGATGTACTGCATGAAGGTGCGGCTCGTGAATTGCGTACCGTTGTCGGTGATGATCCTGTTAGGGATCCCGAAGCGGCAAACAATCGACCTGAAGAACTTGACTGCTGACTGTGCTGTCACCTTCCTCACTGCTTCCACTTCCGGCCACTTTGTGAACTTGCCGATTGCAACGTAGAAGTAATCAAAGCCCCCGACTCCTCGGGGGAAAGGGCCGAGGATGTCGAGCCCCCAGACCGAAAATGGCCAGGATAAAGGGATCGTCTGGAGAGCTTGAGTTGGCTGGTGTATCTGCTTGGAATGGAACTGGCACGCTTCACACTTGGTTACTTGTGCAGTTGCATCCTGGAGGGCTGTCGGCCAAAAGAAACCTTGCCTGAACGCTTTGCCGGCTAGTGCTCTTGCGCCAATGTGGTGACCACATATGCCTCCATGTATCTCTGCCAACAGCTTTTGTCCGCCTTCCCGGTGAATACACTTCAATTTCACACCGTTGAGTCTTCTTCTGTACAGTGTGTTGTCGACAAACTGGTACATACTTGACTGCCGGGCTACTCTTTCCGCTTCTTCTTGCTCTTCGGGAAGTTCTCCTGTCTGAAGGAAATGGACAATCTGCTGTGCCCATGCTGGAGCTTGTGGCTCGACAACAAGGACTAAAGGCACATCTGCTGCTGCAAGAACATCCGTTTCTACGGCGAGAACCTGCGGCTCAGCCGGAGCTTGACGTTCCCCGGCAAGCTTGACGGAGCAAAACTTGTCGGGAGCTTCTGCTTCAACGGAACAAACCCTAGGGCTTGCCGGAGCAGACTGCTCCTCAACACTCTTGGTGTTGATCTTGGGGACCTTCTTGGCGGCGGCTTCGGGAAGCTCTGCCGGAAAATAGTCACCAGAAATCAACTTCCTCTTCTTGCTCTGTCCAGTTGATGGCGTTACAGACGGTTGAGTCAGCTTGAGCACAAAGATCCCTGGTTCCACAGGTAACTTAAGTGCGGCGCACTTCGACAGTCCATCGGCAATGTCGTGAGCTCCCTCGTCGACGTCCGTTCTTCCGCCGGCGTCTACCCCACCAGCCGTTTGCTCCGGCGGTGGTGGGTTCGGCGCGGACGGAGCAGCCGCCTCCGAAGCCTTCTTCTTCGGCGTCATGTCGATGAAGACGATGAAGATCTAGCTCGTGTGAACGCTGGATCAGGTTCACACCACCTCGACGCCCCTACCTGGCGCGCCAAAGATGTCGGGGAACGAATCCACGAGCACCTATGGGACCGGCGGACCGAGCCCCTTTCGGTTCGGCGGGGGGCGAGGATCGCACGAAGAGCAGATCGAGGCGAAACACACGAGCAGTTTACTCAGGTTCGGGCCGCACGGATGCGTAAAACCCTACTCCTGCTTTGTGGTTTGTATTGAGTTCTTGCTCGGGAGCGCTGAGTGCTACAGTACACACTAGCAGCTAACGAGACCGAGCATGAGTGTTCTCCTCCTCCTTTTTCCCCCTACGTTGCGCATGGGCCTCCTTTTATATGCTCAAGGGGTCACCGACAGGTGGCAACGTAGAAAAGGGTAAAAATGGAAAGGTGTTGCGGTTGGTACAACTACCTGATACAGTGTATCATACCTAACTCTGACGGCAGGGGACAAGGGCATTAAATGCCCGTCTGTGTCGCCCAAATAGTGCAAAAGGGACCGTCAGGGACGCCACCGCTCGCCACGATGGCAATCTTGTCAGCACCGCTTGCCACCGCGCACCGCTGGCTGCACAGCCTCCCGCCACGTACGCCTGGAAGTGTCCTAGAGCGACACGTTGGTGGATGTGTTGGAGCGCGGGTACAGAGTGGTAGCTTGCCGCGGCAAGCGCCTTGCCGCGGTCGATGTCTTGTTGCGTCCGGGAGCTCGCCGCTCACCGGGCCTTGCCGGGACGCGCGGCGCGTCGCGGCAAGTTCCTTGAGATGCCTTGGTTGGCCTTCCCGGCAAGCTCCTCTTGCCGGGGCCTTGTCGCCTTGGCTTGAATACTTTGTTCTTGAATGGCTCCAAAGGAACCACGGAGGACCTTGGCGGTCACCCGGCAAGCCTTGCCGCGGGATGCTGCGATTGCCCGTGCACAAGTTCGGGATACTAGGGTACCCCTACTCTAGTACACCGACAACCTATGTCCCATAAATCCATGTAAACCCGAAAGATTTCACGGGTCATACTCATCTGCTATTTCACCAGGTAAAACTTTCAACGCTAATGCCATTTTTGAAACAAGAAGTGAACGAAAGGTTATGCATTTGGAGAAGTGGGAGTCGACCTTGAACTTTGTGTTCATGCCCATGGACACGATGCATGTCTTATCATGAAAGATTATCATAGAAACAATTATCCCCTTGATATATGTTCATCTTAAATCTGGGATCTGGCCTTTTGCAATCGTGGTTCCGACCATGTTCTCCTTTAAATACCATTTCTCATACAAGTTTAAGCAGTTGTCTTCTTCCAAGCGATACCCCAGTCCAACCTCTACTTTGGTCTGCCATCGAGTCGCCCCCTGGTATCTCGAGGGTATTACAGAACTGCATTACTCCTTATGAGTTCTTCATCAAGTATTACTTCTCACAAATTTCAGTTGTTCCCCGAGTTTGAGTTGTTCGTCACTCGAGAACTCCGACAACTGTTTCGAGGTCATTTTATGTCTCATTACTCATGGAAATTGTTGCTGGGAAATTTAAACTCGACCATGTCATTCCTAGCCCAGTTGTCTACATCATTATCACCCTAAATTTTTAACCATGCTACCTGGTCCTTCTTCCCGGAGCACAATTTTCGGCGACGAGCTAAGCTTACATCAAGTTTTCAACATCATATTGATTGTCTTGAGGGACAACTCAGATTCTGACATTGCATCTTATCTATTTATATAATAACCTTTGGCTTCACCATTCCTTTTGCTTGATGTAGTCGTTGTTCGATTGCTTCTTCATGGAGCCTCTCAACCAAGTTTGTCGTGATCATCACCAACATTTTGATTCATTTAGGATATCTATCGAATCCATGATGAGAAATACCATCTTACACTCGATGAATTGTGTTATCATCGATAACTTTATTACCTTCCCTCCAACACAAACTTGTTCTTGTTTTGTGTTGTACCTTGAGTTCTTGCTATCCAACTCATGTTTCATTGTACATTTGAGTATTACCATATTTTATTATAAGGATATCATGAGAATTGCTCCACACTTGTTAATTCTTGATATAGTAATGCTTCTCGCCATCCCGTTCATATCTTGGTCCCTGTGTTGCCTCTAACCGGAATACCGACCATTGGACTATGATGTGTGAATTCCAAAACTTCTAGCAACCCTATTTCTTTGAAGTGAATGGTCAATAGTTTCATTGCAACCCTTCTGGTTATTGAATCTCCATTCTAACATCGATCGTGCTACTTGGTCCATATTTCCAGGTGCATTTCATTTAGTGCTTAATTGTGGATGTTTTCCACGAACATACTTCATTATATACCCTGGTGTGTCCAATGCTATCCCCTTCTTCACTTAATTGTGAAAATTCATGTATATGGAAATCTTGAGTAATTGTTGTTGAGCCCGTCATCCACATCCTCATCTTCCCTTGCTGAAATTGTATGACTTATTTTATAAGTTGTTTCTGATGGATCCTGGTGTATCCAAAGTCTGACCATTGCTTGAAGACCACGTCAATGATATCTCGAAGCATGTCTGTGGTACCCCGATTCTCACAAGGAACATTTGAAACACAATGCTAAATGTTTCTTGATCTATTATCCAAACACCGTGTATGGGTACATATGATGATTCTTATTAACCCTTTTATCCAAATGGTCATGTCTTTGATCTCCTGTCATGTGTATCATGCCATGCTTATCGTTGGGAAGGATATACTCCCATTACATGTGTTTAAACCCATTTTCCTTTCGTTTGTTTAACCTTTCTTGTGATCTACATATAATCTAAGCAAGAATAATTTTCTACTTATGTAAACACCTCGGTGTACAACTCTGTTGGTAAGACCCTATTACTATGGTTGATAACATTCCGGTAACCATCGATGGACGAAAACTTTGCCTACATGTCCGCCTCGTTTCAACAAGCAGGAAAATGGTTCTCTTTGTCCCTCGTCCTTGGTATCGATGTTGTTGCCGAAATAACTGACATGCTATCCTCTGACATGCCTTGCTTACATGATCGTGCAAGACGTCACCGCCCTTCCTAATTTTCACCCGTGACAACCCACAAGTGTAGGGGATCGCAACCGTTTTCGAGGGTAAAATATTCAACCCAAATTTATTGATTCGACACAAGGGGAGCCAAAGAATACTCTTAAGTATTAGCAGCTGAGTTGTCAATTCAACTACACCTGGAAACGTCCTAATGGAAACTAATTCAACCACACCTGGAAATTAGCAGCAAGATAAATTAGTAGCAAGGTAATATGGAAATAGCGGTAACAACAATAAAAGTAACGATAGTGTTTTTGTAGTTTTTGTAACAGTAGCAGCGGAAAAGTAAATAAGCAACAAGCAATATGTGAAAAGCTCGTAGGCATTGGATCGGTGATGGAGAATTATGTCGGATGCGATTCCTCATGTAAAAGTTATAACCTAGGGTGACACAAAACTAGCTCCAGTTCATCAAAGTAATGTAGGCATGTATTCCGAATATAGTCATACGTGCTTATGGAAAAGAACTTGCATGACATCTTTTGTCCTACCCTCCCGTGGAAGCGGGGTCCTAATGGAAACTAAGGGATATTAAGGCCTCCTTTTAATAGAGTACCGGACCAAAGCATTAACACATAGTGAATACATGAACTCCTCAAACTACGGTCATCACCGGGAGTGGTCCCGATTGTTGTTACTTCGGGGTTGCCGGATCATAACACATAGTAGGTGACTATTGACTTGCAAGATAGGATCAAGAACACACATATATTCATGAAAACATAATAGGTTCAGATCTGAAATCATGGCACTCGGGCCCTAGTGACAAGCATTAAGCATGGCAAAGTCATAGCAACATCAATCTTAGAACATAGTGGATACTAGGGATCAAACCCTAACAAAACTAACTCGATTACATGGTAAATCTCATCCAACCCATCACTGTCCAGCAAGCCTACGATGGGATTACTCACGCACGGCGGTGAGCATCATGGAATTGGTGATGGAGGAAGGTTGATGATGACAATGGCGACGATCTCCCCTCTCTGGAGCCCCGAACGGACTCCAGATCAGCCCTCCCGGGAGAGATTAGGGCTTGGCGGCGGCTCCGTATCGTAAAACACGATAATTATTCCTCTTTGATCCCCCCCGAAAGTGAATATATGGAGTTGGGGGATATGTCGGTGGAGCAACAGGGAGCCCAAGAGGCAGGGGGCGCGCCCAGGGGGAGGGGCCGCGCCCCCACCCTCGTGGACAGGGTGTGGCCCCCTGGCTTGGTTCTTTCCGCAGATATTTTTTATATATTCCAAAATAATTCTCCGTTGAATTTCAGGTCATTCCGAGAACTTTTATTTCTGCACAAAAATAACACCATGGCAATTCTGCTGAAAACAGCGTCATTCCGGGTTAGTTCCATTCAAATCATGCAAGTTAGAGTCCAAAATAAGGGCGAAAGTGTTTGGAAAAGTAGATACGTTGGATACATGCAAATGACAGCGGTGCTCTCCAATTGGTGCTCTTTTATAAGAGGATGATGACTCAGCATAAAAGTAAATAGATAGGCCCTTCGCAGAGGGAAGCAGGGATTTGTAGAGGTGCCAGAGCTCGATTTTTAAATAGAGATGAATAATATTTTGAGCGGTATACTCTCATTGTCAACATAGCAACCAAGAATCTCGATATCTTCCATGCTATACACATTATAGGTGGTTCCCAAACAGAATGGGAAAGGTTATACTCCCCCAACCACCAACAAGAACACTCCACGGCTAGCCCGAAATAACGGGTACCGTCCAAACTAGCAACAACCCTAGGGGAGTTTTGTTTAATTATAATGATTTGAGCATGGGACTGGGCATCCTGATTACCAGCCATTTTCTCATGAATGATGAGCGGAGTCCACTCATCGTGAGAATAACCCACCTATCATGGAAGATATAGACATCCCTAGTTGATACATGAGCTGTTCGAGCATACAAAACAGAATTTCATTTGAAGGTTTAGAGTTTGGCACATACAAATTTACTTGGAACGACAGGTAGATACCGCATATAGGAAGGTATGATGGACTCATATGGAATAACTTTGGCGTTATGGAAGTGGATGCACAAGCAGTATTCCCGCTTAGTACAGGTGAAGGCTAGAAAGAGACTGGGAAGCGACCAGCTAGAGAGCGACAACAGTCATGAACATGCATTAAAGTTTATCAACAATGAATGCAAGCATGAGTAGGATATAAATCACCATGAACATAAATATCATGGAGGCTATGTTGATTTTGTTTCAACTACATGCACGAACATGTGCCAAGTCAAACCACTTGAATCGTTCAAAGGAGGATACCACCCTACCATACCACATCACAACCATTTTAATATCATGTTGGCACGCAAGGTAGACCATTATAAACTCCTAGATAATTAAGCATGGCATAAGCAGCTATGATCTCTAATTGTCATTGCAAGCATGTTTCATTCATAACAAGCTGAATCAGGAACGATGAACTATCACATTTACAAAAACAAGAGAGGTCGAGTTCATACCAGCTTTTCTCTTCTCAATCAATTCATCATATACCATCACTATTGCCTTTCACTCGCATGACCGAATGGTGTGGATAATAATAATAGTGCATGTGCATTGGACTAAGCTAGAATCTGCAAGCATTTAGTACAAGAGAGAAGACAAAGTAATATGGCTCAAGGTTAAATCTATAGTAATGCATATAAGAGCCACTAAACATTTTCATCATGGTCTTCTCCTCTTGACCCACAAAAGAAAGAGAAGAAACTATTTACATGGGAAAGCTCCCAACAAGTAAAAGAAGAACGATGAATCTTTTTGGGTTTTCTTTTAATTACTACTACTACATGCATGGAAAGTAAACTAGCTAAAAGCTACAACTATTTTTGTTTGTTTTTCTTAAGGTTTTCCTAACACACAAGAAAAAAGACTAAGAAAAGGAATAAAACTTGCATGGATAGTACAATGAAAGAGTGTGAGCACCGACTACTAGAATATGTGTGTGAACATGAATGTAATGTCGGTGAGAAACACGTACTCCCCCAAGCTTAGGCTTTTGGTCTAAGTTGGTCTATGGCCACGGATCGAAGCTACTTTCTCCAGTGTACTAAGGAGCGTCCTCTGGGTGCCACTGGTTGGAAATCTCATCCGGATCCCACCCATAAACATACTGAAGGAAATATGCCCTAGTGGCAATAATAAAGTTGTTATTTATATTTCCTTATATCATGATAAATGTCTATTATTCATGCTAGAATTGTATTAACCGGAAACTTAGTACATGTGTGAATACATAGACAAAACAGAGTGTCCCTAGTATGCCTCTACTAGACTAGCTCATTGATCAAAGATGGTTATGTTTCCTAACCATAGACATGAGTTGTCATTTGATCAACGGGATCACATCATTAGGAGAATGATGTGATGGACAAGACCCATCCGTTAGCTTAGCACTATGATCGTTTAGTTTTACTGCTATTGCTTTCTTCATGACTTATACATGTTCCTATGACTATGAGATTATGCAACTCCCGAATACCGTAGGAACACCTTGTGTGCTATCAAACGTCACAACGTAACTGGGTGATCATAAAGATGCTCTACAAGTGTCTCCGAAAGTGTTCGTGGTGTTGGCATAGATCAAGACTAGGATTTGTCACTTCGAGTGTCGGAGAGGTATCTCTGGGCCCTCTCGGTAATGCACATCATAATGAGCCTTGCTAGTAAAAGACTAATGAGTTAGTCACGAGATGATGTATTACGGAACGAGTAAAGAGACTTGCCGGGTTCCGCTATTAGTTATTGACCGGAGATGAGTCTCGGTCATGTCTACATAGTTCTCGAACCCGTAGGGTCCGCACGCTTAACGTTTGATGACGATCGGTATTATGAGTTTATGAGTTTTGATGTACCGAAGGAGTTCGGAGTCCCGGATGAGACCAGGGACATGACGAGGAGTCTCGAAATGGTCGAGACATAAAGGTCAATATATTGGACGACTATATTCGGACATCGGAAAGGTTCCGAGTGATTCGGGTATTTTTCGAAGTATATGGGCCTTATTGGGCCATACGGGAATAGAGGAGAAAGGCCAAAAGGAAGGAGGCGCGCGCCCCCCCTCTGGTCCGAATTGGACAAGGGGTGCAGCCCCCTTTTTCTTCTCCCTCTCCACCTCTTTCCTTCTCTCCTACTCCGGAAAGGAAAGGGGAATCCTACTAGGACTTGGGAGTCCTAGTAGGACTCCCCACACTTGGCGCGCCCCCTCTAGGGCCGGCCTCTCCCTTGCTCCTTTATATAAGGGGGCAGGGGGGCACCCTAGGACACACAAGTTGAATTGTTTTAGCCGTGTGCGGTGCCATTCTCCACAGAAAAACACCTCGGTCATACCGTTGCAGTGCTTAGGCGAAGCCCTTGGCCGATAGATACATCATATCTGTCACCACGCCATCGTGCTGGCGAAACTCTCCCGTGAAGCTCAACTGGATCAAGAGCTCGTGGGACGTCATCAAGCTGAACGTGTGCTGAACGCGGAGGTGCCGTACGTTCGGTGCTTGATCGGTTGGATCGCGAAGAAGTTCGACTACATCAACCGCGTCACTTGACGCTTCCGCTCCCGGTCTACGAGGGTACGTAGACACACTTTCCCGCTCGTTGCTATGCATCTAGTAGATAGATCTTGCATGATCGTAGGAAAATTTTGAAAATACTACGTTCCCCAACAGTGGCATCAGAGCCAGGTCTATGCGTAGATGATATGCACGAGTAGAACACAATGAGTTGTGGGCGATACTAGTCATATTGCTTACCAACATGTCATACTTTGCTTCGGCGGTATTATGAGATGAAGCGACCCGGACCGACATTACGCGTACGCTTACGCGAGACTGGTTTCAGCGTTATGAGCACTCGTTGCTTAAAGGTGACTGACGGGTGTCTGTCTCTCTCACTTTAGCTGAATCAAGTGTGCCTACGCCTGGTCCTTGTGAAGGTTAAAACATCACATACTTGACGAAACATCGTCGTGGTTTTGTATGCGTAGGTAAGAACGGTTCTTGCTAAAGCCCGTAGCAGCCACGTAAAACTTGCAACAACAAAGTAGAGGACGTCTAACTTGTTTTTGCAGGGCATGTTGTGATGTGATATGGTCAAGACATGATGAGTTATACGGGTTTGTATGAGATGATCATGTTTTGTAAAGTTATCGGCAACTGGCAGGAGCCATATGGTTGTCGCTTTATTGTATGAAATGCAATCGCCATGTAATTTCTTTACTTTATCACTAAGCAGTAGCGATAGTCGTAGAAGCAATAGTTGGCGAGACGACAACGATGCTACGATGGAGATCAAGGTGTCGCGCCGGTGACAAAGGTGATCATGACGGTGCTTTGGAGATGGAGATCAAAAGCACAAGATGATGATGGCCATATCATGTCACATATTTTGATTTGCATGTGATGTTTATCTTATTATGCTTCTTATTTTTTTTAGAACGACAGTAGCATTATAAGATGATCCCTTATAATATTTCATGGTACAAGTGTTCTCCCTGAGTATGCACCGTTGCGAAAGTTCTTCGTGCCGAGACACCACATGATGATCGGGTGTGATAAGCTCTACGTTCAAATACAACGGGTGTAAGACAGTTTTGCACACGTAGAATACTCAGGTTAAACTTGACGAGCCTAGCATATGCATATATGGCCTGGGAACACTGGAGACCGAGAGGTCGAGCGTGAATCATATAGTAGATATGATCAACATAAGATGTTCACCATTGAAACTACTCCATCTCACGTGATGATCGGACATGGTTTAGTTGATTTGGATCACGTGATCATTTAGATGACTAGAGGGATGTCTATCTAAGTGGGAGTTCTTAGGTAATATGATTAAATTGAACTTTAATTTATCATGAACTTAGTCCTCGTAGTATTACCATATCTATGTTGTAGATCAATAGCTCACGATGTTGCTCCCCTTTTATTTTTTATATGTTCCTAGAGAAAACTAAGTTGAAAGATGTTAGTAGCAATGATGCGGAATTGTTCCATGATCTGAGGATTATCCTCATTGCTGCACAGAGAATTATGTCCTTGATGCACCACTAGGTGACAGACCTATCGCAGGAGCAGATGTAGACGTTATGAACGTTTTGACAAAAGCTCGGTATGATGACTACTTGATAGTTTAAGTGCACCATGCTTTACGGCTTAGAATCGGGACTTCAAAAATGTTTTGAACGCCACGGAGCATATAAGATGTTGCAAGAGTTGAAATTAGTATTTCATACTCATGCCCGTGTCGAGAGGTATAAGACTTCTGACAGTACTTTGCCTACAAGATGGAGGAGAATAGCTCAACCAGTGAGCATGTGCTCAGATTGTCTGGGTACTACAATTACTTGAATCAAGTGGGAGGTAATCTTCCAGATAAGATAGTAATTGACAAAGTTCTCTAGTCACTATCACCAAGTTAGTAGAACTTCGTGATGAACTATAATATGCAAGGGATGACGAAAGGAATTCCCGAGCTCTTCGCGATGCTGAAGTCGGCGAAGGTAAAAATCATGAAAAAGCATCAAGTGTTGATGGTTAACAAGACCACTTGTTTCAAGTAAAGGGCAAAGGGATAGAAGGGGAACTTCAAGAAGAATGATAAGCAAGTTGTCACTCCCGTGAAGAAACCCAAAGCTAAAACTCAAGCCTGAAACTAAGTGTTTCTACTGCAAAGGAAATGGTCACTGGAAGTGGAACTGCCCTAGATACTTGGCGGATAAGAAGGATGGCAAAGTGAACAAAGGTATATTTTGATATACAGATTATTTATGTGTACTTTACTAGTGTTCATAGCAACCCCTGGGTATTTGATACCGGTTCAGTTGCTAAAATTAGTAACTCGAAACGAGAATTGCAGAATGAACAGAGACTAGTTAAAGGTGAAGTGATGATGTGTTTTGGAAGTGGTTCCAAGATTGATATGATCATCATCGCACAGTCCCTATACTTTCGGGATTAGTGTAAAACCTAAATAAATGTTATTTGGCATTTGCGTTGAGCATGAATATGATTTGATCATATTTGTTGCAATACGGTTATTCATTTAAAGTCATAGAGTAATTGTTATTCTGTTTACATGAATAAAACCTTCGATGGTCATACACCCAATGAAAATAGTTTGTTGGATCTCGATCGTGGTGATACACATATTCATAATATTGAAGCCAAAAGATGCAAGGTTAATAATGATAGTGCAACTTATTTGTGGCACTGCCGTTTAGGTCATAATGGTGTAAAGCGCATGAAGAAACTCCATAGTGATGGACTTTTGGAATCACTTGATTATGAATCACTTGGTGCTTGCAAACCATGCCTCATGGGCAAGATGACTAAAACTCCGTTCTCCGGAACAATGGAGCGAGCAACAGATTTGTTGGAGATCATACATACAGATGTTTGTGGACCAATGAGTGTTGAAGCTCGCGGCGGGTATCGTTATTTTTTTGACCTTCACTGATGATTTGAGCAAATATGGGTATATCTACTTAATGAAGCACAAGTCTGAAACATTTGAAAAGTTCAAAGAATTTCAGAGTGAAGTGGAGAATCATTGTAACAAGAAAATAAGAGTTTCTACGATATGATCGTAGAGGTAAAATATTTGAGTTAGCGAGTTTGGCCTTCAGTAAAAACAATGTGAAATAGTTTCACTACTCACGCCACCTGGAACACCACAGTGTAATGGTGTGTCCGAACCTCATAACCGTACTTTATTAGATATGGTGCGATCGATGATGTCTCTTACCGATCTACCACTATCGCTTTTGGGGTTATGCATTAGAGACAGCTACATTCACGTTAAATAGGGCACCATCTAAATCCGTGGAGATGACACCGTATGAACTGTGGTTTGACGAGAAACCTAAGCTGTCATTTCTTTAAGTTTGGGACTGCGATGCTTATGTGAAAAAGTTTCAACATGATAAGCTCAAACCCAAATCGGAGAAGTAAATCTTCATAGGATACCCAAAAGAAACTGTTGGGTACACCTTCTATCTCAGATCCGAAGGAAAGGTCTTTGTTGCTAAGAGTGGATCCTTTCTAGAGAAGGAGTTTCTCTCGAAAGAAGTGAGTGGGAGGAAAGTAGAACTTGATGAGGTAATTATACCTTCTCCCGAATTGGAAAGTGGAACATCACAGAAACTAGTTCCAGTGATTCCTACACCAATTAGTGAGGAAGCTAATGATGATGATCATGAAACTTCAGATCAAATTTCTGCTGAACTTCGTAGATCAACCAGAGTTCGTTCTGCATCAGAGTGGTACGGCAACCCGGTTCTGGAAGTCATGTTACTGGACCATGATGAACCTACGAACTATGAGGAAGCGATGATGAGCCCAGATTCCGCAAAATGGCTTGAGGCCATGAAATCTGAGATGGGATCCATGTATGAGAACAAAGTATTTTGGTTGACTTGCCCGATGATCGGCAAGCCATCGAAAATAAATGGATCTTCAAGAGGAAGACTGACGCTGACGGTAATGTTACAGTTTACAAAGCTCGACTTGTTGCGAAAGTTTTTCAACAAGTTCAAGGAGTTGACTACGATGAGACTTTCTCACCCGTAGCGATGCTTAAGTCTGTCCGAATCATGTTAGCAATTGCCGCATTTTATGAAATCTGGCAAATGGATAACAAAACTGCATTCTTTAATGGATTTATTAAAGAAGACTTGTATATGATGCAACCAGAAGGTTTTGTCAATCCTAAAGGTGCTAACAAAATGTGCAAGCTCCAGCGATCCATCTATGGACTGGTGGAAGCATCTCGGAGTTGGAATACACGCTTTGATAAGTTGATCAAAGCATATAGATTTATATAGACTCGCGGTGAAGCCTGTATTTACAAGAAGTGAGTGGGAGCACTACAACCTTTCTGATAAGTATATGTGAATGACATATTTTAGATTGAAAATGATGTAGAATTTTCTGGAAAGCATAAAGGAGTGTTTGAAAGGAGTTTTTCAAAGAAAGACCTTGGTGAAGCTGCTTACATATTGGGCATCAAGATCTATAGAGATAGATCAAGACGCTTGATAAGACTTTCGATGAGTACATACCTTGATAAGATTTTGAAGTAGTTCAAAATGGATCAGCCAAAGAAGGAGTTCTTGCTTGACTTGTAAGGTGTGAAGTTGAGTAAGACTCAAAGCCAGACCACGGCAGAAAAATATAGAGAGAATGAAAGTCATTCCCTATGCCTCAGCCATAGGTTCTATAAAGTATGCCATGCTGTGTACCAAACATGTTGTGTACCTTGCCATGAGTTTGTCAAGGGGGTACAATAGTGATCCAGGAGTAGATCACTATACATCGGTCAAAATTATCCTTAGTAACTGGATGACTAAGGAAATGTTTCTCGATTATGGAGGTGATAAAGAGTTCGTCGTAAAGGGTTACGCCGATGCAAGCTTTGACACTAAATCCAGATGACTCTAAGTATCAATCTGGATGCGTATTGAAAGTGGGAGCAATTAGCTAGAGTAGCTCTATGCAGAGCATTGTAGACATAGAAATTTGCGAAATACATACGGATCTGAATGTGACAGACCCGTTGACTAAACTTCTCTCACAAGCAAAACATGATCACACCTTATTACTCTTGGGTATTAATCACATAGCGATGTGAACTAGATTATTGACTCTAGTAAACCCTTTGGGTGTTGGTCACATGGCGATGCGAACTATGGGTGTTATTCACATAACGATGTGAACTATCGGTATTAAATCACATGGCGATGTGAGCTAGATTATTGACTCTAGTGCAAGTGGGAGACTGAAGGAAATATGCCCTAGAGGCAATAATAAAGTTGTTATTTATATTTCCTTATATCATGATAAATGTTTGTTATTCATGCTAGAATTGTATTAGCCGGAAACTTAGTACATGTGTGAATACATAGACAAAACAGAGTGTCCCTAGTATGCCTCTACTAGACTAGCTCATTGATCAAAGATGGTTATGTTTCCTAACCATAGACATAAGTTGTCATTTGATCAACGGGATCACATCATTAGGAGAGTGATGTGATGGACAAGACCCATCCGTTAGCTTAGCACAATGATCATTTAGTTTTACTGCTATTGCTTTCTTCATGACTTATACATGTTCCTATGACTATGAGATTATGCAACTCCCGAATACCGTAGGAACACCTTGTGTGTTATCAAACGTCACAACGTAACTGGGTGATCATAAAGATGCTCTATAGGTGTCTCCGAAAGTGTTCGTGGTGTTGGCATAGATCAAGACTAGGATTTGTCACTCCGAGTGTCGGAGAGGTATCTCTGGGCCCTCTCGGTAATGCACATCATAATAAGCCTTGCAAGCAAAAGACTAATGAGTTAGTCACGATATGATGTATTACGGATCGAGTAAAGAGACTTGCCGGTAACGAGATTGAACTAGGTATAGAGATACCGACGATCGAATCTCGGGCAAGTAACATACCAATGAGAAAAGGAACAACGTATGTTGTTATGCGGTTTGACCGATAAAGATCTTCGTAGAATATGTAGAGCAAATATGAGCATCCAGGTTCCGCTATTGGTTATTGACCGGAGATGAGTCTCGGTCATGTCTACATAGTTCTCGAACCCGTAGGGTCCGCACGCTTAACGTTTGATGACGATCGGTATTATGAGTTTATGAGTTTTGATGTACCGAAGGAGTTCGTAGTCCCGGCTGAGACCGTGGACATGACAAGGAGTCTCGAAATGGTCGAGACGTAAAGATCGATATATTGGACGACTATATTCGGACATTGGAAAGGTTTCGAGTGATTCGGGTATTTTTCGGAGTATATGGGCCTTATTGGGCCATACGGGAATAGAGGAGAAAGGCCAAAAGGAAGGAGGCGCGCGCCCCCCCTCTGGTCCGAATTGGACAAGGGGTGTAGGCCCCTTTTTCTTCTCCCTCTCCACCTCTTTCCTTCTCACCTACTCCGGAAAGGAAAGGGGAATCCTACTAGGACTTGGGAGTCCTAGTAGGACTCCCCACACTTGGCGCGCCCCCTCTAGGGCCGGCTTCTCCCTTGCTCCTTTATATAGGGGGGCAGGGGGGCACCCTAGGACACACAAGTTGAATTGTTTTAGCCGTGTGCGGTGCCCCTCTCCACAGAAACACACCTCGATCATACCGTTGCAGTGCTTAGGCGAAGCCCTGCGCCGATAGATACATCATATCTGTCACCACGCCGTCGTGCTGGCGAAACTCTCCCGTGAAGCTCAACTGGATCAAGAGCTCGTGGGACGTCATCAAGCTGAACGTGTGCTGAACGTGGAGGTGCCGTACGTTCGGTGCTTGATCGCTTGGATCGCGAAGAAGTTCGACTACATCAACCGCGTCACTTGATGCTTCCGCTCCCGGTCTACGAGGGTACGTAGATACACTCTTCCCCTCGTTGCTATGCATCTAGTAGATAGATCTTGCGTGATCGTAGGAAATTTTTGAAAATACTACGTTCCCCAACACATACTGCCGGTAAGGGTCAAGTGGTGGCTCCGGCTCCGGCTCTGAAGCTTGTGCCTGGCTCTGGTACTTGTAGAAGGCATCTGACGAAACGAGGTATATGCCTGAAAACAGATCAAACAGAGATGGTGCAGGCAAGGTAATAATCTCATAGTATTTTTCATCAAACCTCAATTTATACTTAAGCAACTTCTCCTAAAAGTGTTTAGAGACTATATCATGCATTAGAACTACTTGGGACCAAAGAAATTTGACATGCAAGCTCAAGAACAAGGTCATCACAGCAGCAAAAATTTGCAATAAAGAAAGCACTAGAACAAAAACTAATTGGACCAATGGAGGAGTCACATACCAAGGAACAATCTCCCCAAATAGTTTTGTGAATGGAGCTTTGAGCAAGGAGATCGAAAATGGCAGCAAGATGAGCTAGAACTCGTGCTTGAGCTGGATAGTGATTTTTTTGGGAGGAAGAAGGAGTGTGTGGGTGTAGGAATAAGTGGAGGGGGGCCACGTGGGGCCCATGAGGCAGGGGGGCGCCCAGTGAGGGTGGGCTCGCCCTGGACTCTCGTGGCCAGGTGCTGGCTCCCCTTGCTGTGTTCTCTGTGCCAAAAATTCTCAAATATTCTAGAAAAAAAATCATATATCATTTTCAGGGCATTTGAAGAACTTTTATTTTCGGGGTATATTTTTTATTGCACAGATAAGTCTGGAAATAGATAGAAAATACTATTTTTGCTTTATTTAATCTAATTAACATAAAGTAAAAGGAGGATACAAAAAGTTGTGCTATCTAGATTCACCCATCTCATGCTCATCAAAAGGAGTCCATTAACAAGGTTGATCAAGTCTTGTTAATAAAATCTTTCCGAATAACATGAAACCAGAGAATTTTCGAATGACACTAGGTTACCTCAATGGGGATATGCATGTCCCCAACAATAAGAATATCATATGTCTTCTTGATAGTAGGAAGAGGATATTCAAAACCTCCAATAGTAATAGTTGAAAATTTTCCAATATAATTGATACTGTGGACCTGAGGTTGTTTCCTCGAAAAGTGTACCGTATGGTCATTACCATTGACATGAAAAGTGACATTGCCTTTGTTGCAATCAATAATAGCCCCTGCAGTATTCAAAAAGGGTCTACCCAGGATAATAGACATACTATCATCCTCAGGAATATCAAGGATAACAAAGTCCGTTAGAATAGTAACATTTGCAACCACAACAGGCACATCCTCATAAATACCGACAGGTATAGCACTTGATTTATCGGCCATTTGCAAAGATATTTCAGTAGGTGTCAACTTACTCAAGTCAAGTCTACGATATAAAGAGAGAGGCATAACACTAACACCGGCCCCAAGATCACATAAAGCAGTTTTAACATAGTTTCCTTTAATGCAGCAAGGTATAGTAGGTACTCCTGGATCTCCTAGTTTCTTAGGTATTCCACCCTTAAAAGTGTAATTGGCAAGCATGGTGGAAATTTCAACTTCAGGTATCTTTCTTTTGTTGGTAATAATATCTTTCATATACTTAGCATAAGGATTTGTTTTAAGCATATCAGTCAAACGCATACGCAAAGAGATAGGTCTAATCATTTCAGCAAATCTCTCAAAATCCTCATCATCCTTTTTCTTGGATGGTTTAGGAGGAAGAGGCATGGGTTTCTGAACCCATGGTTCTCTTTCCTTACCGTGCTTCCTAGCAACAAAGTCTCTCTTGTCATAACGTTGATTCTTTGATTGTGGGTTACCGTGCTAGTATGTACACCTTTCAAGACCTTGTGAGCCTTGTCAAATGTAACAAACTCCTCCTCGAGTCTAGAATGGTAAGCCACAAGCTTTGCCTTCTCAGAATTGAGCACACGAGAGACAACTAAAGCATAATCAAGATCTTTCCTTAATTTAACATGATCATCGTTGTGTGACTCCTCAAGAGCCAAACGAAGACCACGCTCTTCCTCAAGAGCATTAGAGAGATCCGATATCTCATCGGCATAGTCTCGACTATGACCCTCCATTTTAGAAATGGTCTCCTTGTGAGCCTCGATCATGTCATTGGCCTCACCGAGTTGTTCCAAGAGAGCAATGAAATGCTTCTTGGGTTTGCTCTTGGGTTTACTCATAAACAACTCAAATTCATTTTATTCCTCCTCCGCCCCCTCACTCTCATCAATACAATCCGTCAATGAAGGATTAGAGGTGATGGTAGAATTGATGTTGGGGGTTACCTTGTTGGTGGCCTTAGCCATGAGGCACTTGGCGGTGATGTTCTCATTTGGTGAGCCAAAGAGAGATGATCGTGGAGTAGTTGCAATGGCAATGGTGGCCATAGTGACCATCTCATCCTCTTCATCATCATTATAATCCTCAACATATTCTTCTTGGGCCATCAACCCTTTGGGAGGGGTCTTCTTGTTGAAGTTGTTCTTGTTGGGATAATACTTGGCCTTGTCCTTTCGGATAAGCTTGCCTCCATTGTCTTCTCTTTTCTCATACGGGAAATCTACAACAAAATGGCTCACATTGCCACAATTATAGCACGTCCTCACTCGTTGCTTGCCCTTGTTGCCACTTGAATTGTTCTTGTTGAAATTGGGCCTTGAGTTCTTCTTGTTGCCCCAAAATTGTCGTGAAGCAAGAGCCATGTGCTCATGATAGGCATATTTGGTGTCTTCGGGGAAACAATCATCTTCATCCTCTTCATCCTCTTCTTCCACACAAGCTTTGGCCTTCAAAACAAGGTTGGGCTTCTTTGATTGTTGAGCTCATAATACCGCATTGTCGGCGGTCTTTTCCAAGATCCTCATGGCAACGAACTCATCCAACACTTCACTTGATGACAAAGTGTGGAAGTCCGGTCTTTAGCGAATGACGGAGGACATGGCCTTGTGATAATGCATCATGGCCTTGAAAACTTGCGCTTGATCCAATTGTCATCCATGTCCTTGCTCCCATGATCTCAAAGTGAAACCGCAAGAGTGGTTAATCTCCGATAAAGTTCACGGGGATCTTCATCTTCGATAATGGAAAACTCATCGGCTTCATCTTGCACAACTTCATTGTTTGAGCATTGAATGCTTGCGCTCAATGAACTCTTCCAAGTAGCAAAATCAGATTTTTTTACAAACTTAGGAGGAGGACCAACCAAATTTATATGTGGAGTAGGAACGGGTCCTCCATAATGGGTAGGAGGAGCAGAGTGGGCAAAAATCCCACTCCATTCTTAGTAACCGGGACTTGCTCACTACTAGCTTCTCCCTTATCAGGAATAGCATCCGACACGTTGGTAGTGGGACGAGCCACTTCCAACGGTGCGATGGATAATTTGAGTCCCTCAAGTAATTCCTTGAACATGCCTTTGACCTCGTGTAATGCCTAGGATGCGACTATATCTCCTACGTGTCGAGGCACGAGTTAGAGACATAAGCGCATTCTGGAATGATCGCAAGCGTGGTATATTTGCACAAATCATGTAAAGAACAGGGATGAAAGAGTAAAATAGTTGGCTTACACTCGCCACGTCACACAATGAATACAATAGCATACATTCATCCAACTAACACAGGGTCCGTCTACGGACGAAATCCAGACGAGAAAAGATATCACAAGCACAAGTCTTGATCGCCCCTAGTAGGAACCACTACCGATCGTCGGAAGACATCACATACATACAACCACGCTCTTCATCGAACTCCCAGAGAAGTTCTTATCCATCTCCTGCGTCGTACTCAGTTGTACCTGCATCTGGTGTGTGTTGTAATCTGTGAGTCACAAGGACTCAACAATCACATTCCCGGGTATCAAAACTAACAAAGCCTTTAGGTGTGGAGAGGTAATAAAGTGTTTGCAGCAAGCACTAATCACTAGCTTACGAAGTCAGAGCGAGAAGAGAAAAGTGCCAACGGTCGGCAAAGATGATCAATAAGTGATCCTAGCTACTCACGTTCATGCATAACCCCACCGTGTTCACTTCCCGAAGCCCTTCGGAAAGAGACCATCACGGTACTCACACAGGTAGTGTATTCTTAAGGATATGGTGTCAAGTTATCTACAATCGGATATTAACAAATTCCCAACTTCCACATAATCGCGGGCACGGCTTTCGAAAGTTCATAACCCTGCAGGGGTGTCCCAACTTAGCCCATCACAAGCTCACGATCTACGGAGTCACAACTCCATGTTGGGAAGACCCGAGTATTCTCGGAATCCCGTGCTCAAGATATTTGGACAAAGGTAAAACTAATCCAGCAAGACCTCCCGGCGTGCCGACACCCTGATAGTAACCGCGCGTATCTCGTCTCAGGCCACGACCGGATGAGCACATCGAACAGTGACCAAAGACCCAAGGTTCCAAGGGGGGTACCGCACACGACTCTGGGTTGGACCAACACTCAAGACAAGCACTGGCCCGGGGGTTGATTAATAAATCCTCGGGTTAAATACTCCCTCGGCAAGTTTTAGTTATTAGGCAAATGGTAAAACCAAAGTTGGGTCTTGTTGGAAAAGCTTTAAGCAGTGCGAATTATCAAGGGGGCCCCATAAACCCCAACCGTGTTAGGAACACAAAATCAAGGAACATAACACCAGTTTATTCGGTCCTAAGGTGGCATGAGTGGAACAAAACACCAAGCAGAAGGCCAAGCCTTCCACCCATTACCAATATATATGTGCATTAATTTAATTAAGATATATATTGTGTTATCCCAATAAACAAGTCCAAACGTGGAGCAATCTTCAAAACTTCACCTGCAACTAACAACGCTATAAGAGGGGCTGAGCAAAAGCGTACTTAGCCAATCAACGGTTTGCTAGGAGGGCGGTTAGAGTGTTTCATGGAAACATAGGAGGTTGACAAAACAGGAATAGACATCGAGGCATAGCTAAAGAGCGAGACAACTAGTAAGGCAAATATAGAGGTGATATCGGGGAATGGTCATCTTGCTTGGGATTCCGTAAGAAAGAAGAATGAGTCCATGAAGTAGCTGAACAAATCCTCACAACCCCGGAACGAAACCGAAGCTAACGAGAGAAGCAAACCGGAAAGAAGCAAACAACATGGTAAACACACAAGCATAAGCATGGCATATGATGCACAACCAAGTATGATGCAGGTCCGATTTAATTATGCATGGCATGGCAAAGTGCACAAACAATACTACAAGTTAAGTGGAGCTCAATAAGCAACGAGTTTCATATTGACGAAACACCACATTTTATCTATTTAGTTGACCCTCGGTTATTTACAAGACAAGATTAAATGTTTGTTAACATGGCAAGAGGTGAAGCTTAAGTAAACTAGCTATCTAGGCATTTTAAATGAGGCCGGAAATAACAATAACAATTGCGGAAAATCCCCACATGTCATTTAGCAATTTTAATGCAAATAACAATTTTAGTCATTTAAATGTTGTTATCATGATGCGGATGACAAATGCAAGTTTTTTATGCAATTTTAGATAAAAGTTGATATGAACAAAATATGGAGTAACTCGTCACCGTGGTGGAAGAAAAGGGTGCCATGGCGACGAATCCGAAAATGATGCCATGACAACATATCGGTTCCGGTAACTCATTGAGATGCCAGCGCAAAAGAAAGGTGGCATGAGCATGTCATGCGAAAGGAGGTGGGGTGATCCCAACTACCGGGTTCCCGCAGGTCGACGACAAGGAAACGCAGAGTAATGTGCAACGTCAATTCGGACCTGAGGCAAACACAGGTATCTCATACAACAAGCATTCGTCCACGGGCGTCGTCTCGGCGGTATACCTTTAAAGCGTGCGTTTTCGGAGCGGTTTGAGTTTAGAGCGGTGTAGAGGAAGTAGTGGTACACGGCGACGATAGTTGAAGTAGTCGTTCATCGAGTCTTCGAGGGTTGACGGTAGTGGTACACTCTTTGATGTAGTGGTACTCGACGATGATGGTAGTCGTTCACGGCACTCGTAGTCGAACTGGGAGGGCCAACGGAAGTCATTCACGTTCGTCTTGGTACTTGGCGTAACTTGGGTCTTCGGGTCGTAGTGGTACTTGGCACTCATAAACATCCAGGGTCATCGTAGCGGTACTTGATGTTCATGAAACTAGCAACAGAGGCCACGTGTGTCGGGTACTGTTCTTCAAAAGGTCAGCGGCGCAAGACTTGGGATGAGCGGTGATGACAGAGCTTGTTGCCAGTGCTGGAGCAAGACGGCGGCGAGGAAAAGCAGGGTCAGGGGCGCGGAGACTTGTTGTGGAAGGCCGGCGAGGCATGGAGGTGAGGCAGAGGATAGCGGAGCAGAGGAAGGAGGCCTCGCGGCGGCTGCGCACATGCAGGGCCGAAGTGATGGTGCCGACGGGCAGCTTCGGCGGGGCGAGGAGACACGGGAGGCGGCGCTCGGGGTCGCAGGGATGAGGCCGTCACGGTCCCGCGGTGCTGGCGACTACGGGATCGGGCGCGGCACGTGGAAGGTGGAGTAGAGCACCGGCGGAAGCGGCTGGAGGAGCAACGAGGCGGCGGCCGCGTAGGAGTTTGTCGGCGATGGGGAAGCGCGGCGGCGAGGTGGTGAAGGTGCTGCAGCAGCAAAGGATCCACGGGGAGGGAGAAGGCGGAGGAAGGAGAAGGTCCGGCGAGGCAGCAGAGGGACGACGGGAGCAGAGGAGCGCCCATGGACGAGCTTGAGCCCGAGCAGCGTGGATGACGGAGAAGGGGTCGCGGAGGACGCATGGAGAGGAACGGAACCGGAGGCGGG
>LR738711.1:313762155-313786359 GCA_902687465.1 Secale cereale | reverse complement strand
CAAGCATCCACAACTACGATAAAAGTATTAAGAATAAATTATAACCATAGCATTAAACTTTGAGATCCAATCGGTCCCTTACGGAATAACGCATAAACTGGGGTTTAAGCTTCTATCACTCTCGCAACCCACCTTCTAATTACTACTCAACAATGCATTCCCTTAGGCCCAAATATGGTGAAGTGTCATGTAGTCGACGTTCACATGACACCACTATGGGAATCACAACATACATACTATCAAAATATCTAACACATATCAAATTCACATGATTACTTGCAACATAATTTCTCTCGTGACCTCAAGAACAAAGGTAACTACTCACAAATGATGAACATGCTCAAGATCAGAGGAGTATTAAATAGCATAATGGATCTGAACATATAATCTTCCACCAAATAAACCATATAGTAATCAACTACAAGATGTAATCAACACTACTAGTCACCTACAAGCACCAATCTATAGTTTCGGTAACAAGATTGAACACAAGAGATGAACTAGGGTTTGAGATGAGATGGTGCTGTTGAAGATGTTGATGAAGATAGCCCTTCCCAAGATGGGAGAGTTGTTGGTGATGATGATGACAATGATTTCCCCCTCCGGGAGGGAAGTTCCCTTGGCGGAATCGCTCCATCGGAGGGCAAAAGTGCTCTTGCCCAAGTTCCGCCTCGAGACGGCGGCGCTCCGTCCTGAAAGTCTTCTCTTTATTTTTTCTAGGTCAGAAGGGCTTATATACCAGAAGATGGGCACCAGAGATGGGCCTGGGTGAGCACAACCCACCCGGGCACGCCCAGGTGGGTTGTGCCCACCTGGTGGGCCCCCTCTGCTGGTTATCAGCTCCAGTAATTTTTATATATTCCATAAAAAATCTCCGTGAAGTTTCAGCTTGTTTGGAGTTGTGCAGAATAGGTGGCCCGACGTAGCTTTTCCAGGTCCAGATTTCCAGCTGCCAGAATTCTCCCCCTTGGTGCATTCCTTGCAAATTATGAGAGAAAACGCATTAGAATTACTCCAAAAAGCATTATTATGCATAATAAGAACATAAATAATAGCGAGAAAACATGATGCAAAGTGGACGTATCAACTCCCCCAAGCTTAGACCTCGCTTGTCCTGAAGCAAAAATCAAAAACGAAAAACATGTCCACATGCTTTGATAGAGAGGTGTCGATAAAAACAAAATACAGACATAGAAGCATCATGTTGATTATTATAACATCAACAAATTTAAACATAAGAATTTTATGAAAGGACTTGTATCATAGACTTCTCATGAGCAAGTAACAGTTCATCGCACAGTTGAAGTATAAAGCATAAACTCTATTAAAAACCAACAAACTATGTTCTCAGTCAACTTTGCAAGTACAATTCATCATCTTTCCAGGAAGGGTCACGTATCGGAGCCTTTAGGCAAGTCCACATACTCAACCATCATATAGTCTTCTTTGATTGCTAACACTCACCGCATACACATGAGCAAAACGTTTCAACCGTACACATAGAAAAATAGGGGCTTATGCTTTTGCCTCCCAACGTACTCACCTCAAGGGTGATGTCAACAATAATAACTCATGTCACCCATATTCAACTAGACATATGTGCCTAGATATTTCCTCACCACATGATGCTTGCCAAAGGATAAAATAAAAAGGAATAGAGAGAAAACTTTGACTCTTCACATAAAATTAAAAGATAGGCCCTTTGTAGAGGGAAGCAGAGGTTGCCATTCACTTATTTGTTTGTATGCTCAATCCCTTGGTGCAAAAGAACGTCACATTGCATTGCCCCTTGTGATAGCAACCTTTATTATGCAGTCTGTCGCTTTTATTCTTCACCATCACAAGTTTGTGCAACGCTTAATTTTCTCTTACACTAAATGATCTCACACTTTTAGAAGCAATTTTTATTGCTTATTGCACCGATGACAACTTACTTGAAGTATCTTACTCAATCCATAGGTAGGTATGGTGGACTCTCGAAAAAGGTTTGGGTTTAAGGGTTTTTGGATGCACAAGTAGTATCTCTACTTAGTGTGGAATTTTTGGCTAGAAAAGATACTGAGCAAGCACCACATGTTAAAGGATCTATGACAATATGACTTCTATGTGAATATGAACAAACATAAATCATTAAGTTGTCTTCCTTGTCCAACGTCAACAATTTTGGCATATAATATTTTGATGGGGGCTCACAATCACAAAAGATTTTTAGGATAGTATATTTATATGTGAATCTTCTCTTCCCTTATTAATTCTTGCATGAGTTGCATCATTGACCAATGCTATCTTTATCAACCTCTAATAAAATTTTCTACTTATACTTTTCCTTATGTGGTGCTATCACCTACCATAAGATTAGCATATGATCTTCTTAATTTATTTCCTTTCTTTTTATTGCAACGAGAAGGTAAAGAAAACAAAAACTCAAAACTAAACTTCATTATATATCTCACACACGATCACAAAGATAGATCACTAATCAAACTCACGAAAAGAAGGGATCGAACTAAACTTTCATTTACTCTAAAGCAAAAGATCGAACTAGGATAAGTAAATGCAAAAGGATAGTGGGGATGATACGATACCAGGGCACCTCCCCCAAGCTTGATGGAGGCCAAGGGGAGTGCCCATTCCTGATACTCAATTTTCTTTTGGTGGTGAAGAAGATGGTGGTGGCGTAGAAGTAGATGCGATCTTGTCCTCGGGTTTCCATGATAGAGGTCCACCGTCGAAAGAGGAAGAACGAGTTTCATGGGTCCTGCAACTGGCAGCCAAACTCATACCTTTGAACCTTGCCTCGTATTCAAAGACTTGGTTCTGAAAATAAAAAATCCGGCTTTGAAGGTAGTGGATTTGCTCGTTGAGGGTGAAGATGATATCTTTTATGGACTTTCCATCCATCTTGAGATCACGAGAAAAGTCCATGATCATGAGGTGATTGGTGTTGAGTCCACGCTCCACCATCTTCTTGCATTGGAAGACTTCTTTCTCCATAGCCCCAAGCCTGGATTCCACGGTTCCCTTCCCCTTGGGTCCTTGCTCATCGCTTATGTGCAGCAACCCCTCATGCATCTGGATGACCTGAGGGTGTTGCACCACCTCCCGCGAATATGGGTTGATGATGTTCTGGAAGAACTTGTCCTTGGAGGATCTTGGGGTGGCCATGATAGATGGGATCTGCCAGAAAACAACAAGAAAAGAAAACAGAAGATTTCTTTATTGTACGGTGGTCAATAGGTTCGGGGAGTATATAAAGAATTTTTATCTTGGGAAAAAGCAAACTATAGAAAAACAAAATCCGAAAGGTGCCCGAGGTGGGCACAACCAACCTGGGCGCGCGAGGCAAGCCTGGCGCGCCCTGGTGTCTTGTGCCCACCAGGGTATGCTTCCCGGTAGCTTCTTATTTTCCTAATTTTGTAAATATTCCAAAACTGATAAAAAATATTTTTGCAGATTTTTCGAAGTCCGTTTACTTACCGTATCACGTACCTCCTTATTTTCACGATTCTGGAGTGTTCCGAAAGGATCTTCTATGTGTTCTTCCGGTGCCAATGTTTGGATAATATTGCCTTCAACATCAATGGGCATACATGAGATATAATGCTTTATTCATTGCCCCTTAACAACCTTCGGGTTAGTACCTTCAACGTTATTTATTTTTATGGCTCCAGACCGATAAACCTCCTCGATAACATAGGGGCCTTCCCATTTAGTGAGGAGTTTGCTTGCAAAGAACCTGAAACGAGAGTTGTACAAAAGAACATATTCTCCAATTTTGAACTCTCGCTTTTGGATTCTTTTATCATGCCATCTTTTAACTTTTTTTTTGAAATAACTTGGCATTTTCATAAGCTTGGGTTCTCCATTCATCTAATGAGCTAATATCAAATAACCTCTTTTCACCAGCAAGTTTGAAATCATAGTTAAGTTCCTTGATTGCCCAAAAAGCTTTATGTTCTAACTCAAGAGGCAAATGACAAGCTTTACCATGAACCATTTTATAAGGAGACATACCCATAGGATTTTTATAAGCTGTTCTATAAGCCCAAAGTGCATCATCTAATTTCTTAGACCAATTCTTCCTGGACCTATTGACAGTCTTTTGCAAAATTAATTTTATTTCTCTATTACTAAGCTCAACTTGATCACTAGACTGAGGATGATAAGGTGATGCAATTATATGGTTAATATCAAATTTAGCAAGCATTTTACGGAAAGCACCATGAATAAAGTGTGAACCACCATCAGTCATTAAATAGACTCCAAACCTTGGGAAAATAACTTCCTTAAGCATTTTAATAGAGATGTTGTGATCAACACTACTGGTTGGAATAGCTTCTACCCATTTAGTAACATAACCAACATCAACCAAAATATGTGTATACCCATTAGAGGAAGGGAAAGGTCCCATGTAATAAAAGCCCCAAACATCAAATGGTTCAACAACAAATGAATAATCCATAGGAATTTCTTGACACTTACAATATTACCTATCCTTTGACATTCATCACAAGATGAGACGAACTTACAAGCATCTTTGAAGAGAGTAGGCCAATAAAATCCAGACTGCAATACCTTGTGAGCAGTTCTATCTCCAGCATGATGTCCTACATATGCTTCAGAGTGACATTTCCGAAGGATTTGTCCCTGTTCATGCTCATGTACACAATGTTTAATAATACCATCTACTCCTTCTTTATAAAGATGTGGGTCATCCATAAAGTAATGTCTTAAATCATAAAAGAACCTTTTCTTTTTTTGGTAAGTTAAACTAGGTGGTAGATATTTAGCAACAATGTAATTAGCATAGTCAACATACCAAGGAGTATTATTAGTAATATTTATTGCAGCTAACTTCTCATCAGGAAAACTATCATCAATAGGTAGTGGGTCATCAAGCACATTTTCAAGTCTAGACAAGTTATCAGCTATGGGGTTCTCAACTCCTTTTCTACTAGTGATATGCAAATCAAATTCTTGTAGCAAGAGAACCCACAGAATAAGTCTAGGTTTAGCATCTTTCTTTTCCATAAGATATTTAATAGCAGCATGGTCAATGTGAACAGTTACTCTTGAATCAACAATGCAAGATCTAAATTTGTCACAAGCAAACATGACTACTAAGAATTCCTTTTTAGTGGTAGCATAATTATTTTGAGCATTGTCTAGAGTTTTACTAGCATAATGAATAACATTTAGTTTTTTTATCAATTCTTTGTCCTAGAACAGCACCAATAGCGTAATCACTAGGATCACACATAATTTCAAAAGGTAAGTTCCAATCAGGTGGTTGAACTATAGGTGTAGAAATTAAGGCTTTCTTGAGTGTTTCAATGGCTCCAAAGCAATCATCATAAAAAACAAAAGGAACGTCATTTTGTAAAAGGCTAGTGAGAGGCCTAGAAATTTTAGAAAATTCTTTAATAAATCTCCTATAGAAACCAACATGACCTAAGAAACTACGAATACCTTTGATATCCTTAGGACATGGAATTTTCTCAATTGCATCAACCTTAGCTTTGGCCACTTCAATACCTTTTTTTGGAAATCTTATGGCCCAAGACAATAACTTCATTAACCATAAAGTGGCATTTCTCCAAATTCAAGAAAAGACTTGTTTGTTCACATATCTGCAAAACTCGATCAAGATTGCTTAAACAATCATCAAAGGACTTCCCATAAACAGAGAAATCATCCATCAAAACCTCTACAATCTTTTCACAAAGGTCAGAGAATATAGCAGTCATATATCTTTGAAAGGTAGCAGGTGCATTGCATAAACGAAAAGGCATACGTATATAAGCATAAGTTCCAAAGGGACAAGTAAAAGTAGTCTTTTCTTGACCAGGTTGAGAAACAGGTATTTGTGAAAAATCAGAGTATCCATCAAGGAAGCAAAAGTGTGTGCTTTGATAATCTTTCTAGCATTTGATCAATAAAAGGTAGAGGGTAATGATCTTTTCTAGTTTCTTTATTTAATTTCCTAAAATCAATTACCATTCTATAGCCTGTAACAATTCTTTGTGGAATAAGTTCGTTCTTATCATTAGGAACAATAGTAATACCTCATTTCTTAGGAACACAATGAACGAGACTTACCCATCTACTATCAGCTATAGGATAGATTATACTTGCTTCTAGAAGTTTTAATATTTATGTTCTTACCACTTCTTTCATTTTCGGATTTAACCGACGTTGATGATCAATAATGGGTTTAGCATCAAGTTCCATATTAGTCTTATGCTGACATAGAGTGGAACTGATGGCTTTAAATCATCAAGAGTATATCCAATAGCAGCTCGGTGCTTCCTTAGAACTTTCAATGATCTTTTATCTTCATGTTCTGAAAGGTTAGCACTACTAGTAACATGATATATCTTATTTTCATCAAGATAAGCATATTTCAACATGTCGGGCAATTGTTTTAATTCAAACACATGATCACCTTTAGGTGGAGGAGGACCTCCTAGAGTTTCAATAGGTAGATTGTGTTTAAGCAGAGGACGTTGTTCAAAGAAAATATCATCTATTTCCTTTCTTTCATGCATATGTAAATCATTTTCATGGTCTACCAAATATTGTTCTAGAGGATTAGTAGGAGGCACAACAATAGAAGCAAGACCAATAATTTCATCTTTACTAGGCAATTCTTTTTCATGAGGCTTTCTATTAAACTTGGAAAAGTTAAATTCATGCGACTCATCACCAAAACTAACACCGACAGTTTGTTTCTTACAATCTATTCAAGCATTAATGGTGTTCAAGAAAGGTCTACCAAAGATAATGGGGCAGAAGTCGTCTTGTGGGGAACCAAGAACAAGAAAATCAGTAGGGTATTTTATTTTCACACACAAGACATCAACATCTCTAACAATCCCAATTGGTGATGTAGTATCTCTATTAGCAAGTTTAATAGTGACATCAATCTCTTCTATCTCTGCGGGTGCTATGTCATTCATAATTTCTTGGTATAAAGAGTAGGGAATAGAACTCACGCTAGCACCTAGGTCACATAAACCATGATAGCAGTGATCTCCTATTTTGACAGAGACAACGGGCATGCCAACAACAGGTCTGTGTTTATCCTTTTTATCAGGCTTGGCAATTCTAGCAGCTTCTTCATTAAAGCAAATAACATGCCCATCTATATTTTCTTCCAAGAGATCTTTGACCATAGCAATATTAGGTTCTACTCTAATTTGTTCATCTGGTTTAGGTGTTCTGATATAACTTTTGTTAACCACAGTTGAAACTTGAGCATGTTCCTTTATCCTAACAGGAAAAGGGCGTTTCTCAATATAAGCAGTAGGAACAACCAGATTAACATTATAAAGTATAGTTTCTTCTTTAACTAGTACCGGTTCTTTAATTTCTTCTTTAATAGGTGGGTGATATTTAAACCACTTCTCTTTAGGGAGATCAACATGAGTAGCAAAAGATTCACAAAAGGAGGCTACTATCTCAGAGTCAAGTCCATATTTAGTGCCAAACTTTGAAAAAGCATAGGTATTCATAAAAGATTTAACACAATCATACTTAAGCTTAATACCTGACTTTTTACATTCGTCAAGTTCCCAATCTTCAGAGTTGCGTTTAACTCTTTCCAAAAGATCCCACTGGAATTCAATAGTTTTCTTCATAAAAGAACCAACACAAGAAGTATCAAGCATGGATTGATCATTACGAGAAAGCCGAGCATACATTTTTTGAATAATAATTTATCTTGAGAGCTCATGATTGGGGCCTGAATATAACACTGACTTAAGCCTCCCCCAAGCTTGAGCGATACTTTCTCCTTCACGAGGCCAAAAATTATATATGTAATTCGGATCACGATGAACTAGATGCATAGGATATTTTTTTGGTGAAACTCCATTTTCAATTGGTTCTAGTTCCAAGATCCAATATCATTGCATAGCCCATACCATGCTAATGCTTTTCCCTTCAAAGAAAAAGGAAAAACATTCTTCATAACTTGTGACGCCCCCGATTTGACCGTACACTAATCATGCACGCAGATGTGTACGACCAAGATCAAGGACTCACTGGAAGATATCACAACACAACTCTAGACACAAATTAAAATAATACAAGCTTTGTATTACAAGCCAGGGGCCTCGAGGGCTCGAATACATAAGCTCGAAACACAAGAGTCAGCGGAAGCAATAATATCTGAGTACATACATAAGTTAGACAAGTTTGCCTTAAGAAGGCTAGCACAAAACATCAATGATCGAAAAGGCAAGGCCTCCTTCCTGGGACCTCCTAACTACTCCTCGAAGCCGAACTCCATGTAGAAACATCCTCGGGATCTTCTGGATCTTGGACTCCACCACCTGGTTGCATCATCCGAGAAGAAAGGAAGAAAGGGGGAAAAGGGGGAGCAAAGCAACCGTGAGTACTCATCCAAAGTACTCGCAAGCAAGGATCTACACTACATATGCAATGATATATGTGTAAAGGGGTAATATATGTGGGTTAAACTGCAGAATGCCAGAATAAGAGGGGGATAGCTAATCCAATCGAAGACTAGGCTTCTCGTAACCTCCATCTTGCAGCAGAAGATGAGGGTAGCTGGAAAGTAACAATTATCCTCGCTTCTCGCAGCCTCCGTCTTGCAGCAGTAGAAGGGAGTAGATGGTAAGTTCACCAAGTAACATCGTATAGCATAATCCTACCCGGTGATCCTCCCCTCGTCGCCCTGTGAGAAAGCGATCACCGGGTTGTATCTGGAACTTGTCTGGGTGTGTTTTATTAAGTATCCGGTTCTAGTTGTCATGAGGTCGGAATACAACTCCGGGTCGTCCTTTTACCGAGGGACACGGCTATTCGAATAGATTAACTTCCCTGCAGGGGTGCACCACATAACCCAGCACGCTTGATCCCATTTGGCCGGACACACTTTCCAGGGTCATGCCCGGCCTCGGAAGATCAACACGTCGCAGCCCTACCTAAGCACAGCAGAGAGGTCAGCACGCCGGTCTAAGTCCTAGGCGCGCAGGGGTCCGGGCCCATCGCCCAACGCACACCTGCACATTGCGTACGTGGCCTGTGAGCAGACCTAGCAACCTCCATTACTAAGGAAGTTGCGTTACACGGTCCAACCCGGCGCGCGCCGCTCTGTCGCTGACGTCAAGAAGGCTTCGGCTGATACCACGATGTCGAGTACCCATAACTATTCCCTCGTAGCTGGTTAGTGCGTATAGGCCAACGGCCAGACGCAGATCAAATGTCCAAACTCGTTAAGCATGTTATTATGAAATAATCGCGGACAACGACCAGGGCCAGGCCACCTCTCCACTGGGTGTCTCAACCTGCCCTGTCGCTCCGCCACAAAGATCCACTCGGGGGCCGTCAGGAACTCAGGCCCACCACTACCTGGATGGAGCCACCTGTCCTTTCAGCCCCCACATCGAATCACTTGCGGGTACTCAAAGAGACGACCCGACTTTAGTCACATCATGTGTCATGTAAAGTGTATGTAGTATATACCCGTGATCACCACCCGAGTGATCACGGCCCGATAGTATAGCATGGCAGACGGACAAGAATGTAGGGCCACTGATGGAAATCTAGCATCCTATACTAAGCATTAGGATAGCAGGTAAGGTATCAATAGTGGTAGCAACAATGACAGGCTATGCAACAGAATAGGAGCTATCGAATCATCAACAGTAGCAAATCTAATGCAAGAATAAGAGAGAAGAGTGGGCGATATCTGGTGATCAAGGGTGGGGGGCTTGCCTGGTTGCTCTGGCAAGAAGGAGGGGTCGTCGTCGACGCAGTCGATCATACTGGCACCGTCAACAGTCTCAGTCCCGGTGTCTATCGGAGAGAAGAGGGGGGAGAAACAATAAATATAAAGCAAACATCGCATCACAAAGCATAACATGGTAAAACGCGGTGCTACATGTGACCTAACGCGGTAGGAGGTGATACCGACGAAGAGGAGTAACATCCGGGAAAGTATCCGCGGTGTTAGGTATTTTCGGGCAGATGAAACGAAGGGGGAATGTTGCATGTTCGGTATGATAGAGATGTGTGACGGACAAACGGGCTACGTATTCGGATTCGTCTCGTCGTTCTGAGCAACTTTCGTATATAAATTATTTTCATCCAAGTTACAGATTATTTTATATTAATTTTCAAAGTTTTAATCATTTTCTGGAATTACTGATTTAATTTAATTCAAAAAGTATTTATGACGTCAGCGTGACGTCAGCGGTCAACTCTGACCGTTGACTTGTCAAACTGACACGTGGGTCCCATTTGTCATAGGCACACTTAAACTAAACATGACTAATTAGTTAACTAGTTGTCGGGGAAACTGGTCGCCCACGAACACCTATGGGACCGGAGCCCCTTTACGGTACGGCGAGGGAGCGGAGGGAGCACAAAGAGCAGATCGAGGGGCACACGCGAGTAGTTTACCCAGGTTCGGGCCGCACGGATGCGTAAAACCCTACTCCTGCCTTGGTTGTATTGAGTTCTTGGCTCGGGAGCAAGAAGATCTACAGTGCTAGCTACACCGAGCATGGGACTGATCAAGTTTCTGGGACCGAAACCCCTCTACGTTGTGCATGGGCCTCCTTTTATAGCTCAAAGGGGTCACCGACAGGTGTCAACGTAGATGAGGGTAAAAGTGTAAAATCGGTGGTAGTTGTAATAGTGCATGTACAGTGTATGTACAGTGGTCTATACCTAACCTTGACGGTGGGGGACAAGGGCATTGAATGCCCGTCGCCGTCACCCCAAAAGCGTCCGCCCGGGCGCCTCCGTTCGCCACGACGGAGGCCTCGTCATCGTGGCTTGCCACCATGTACCCCCAGGCTGCACAGCCATCCGCCACGTGCCCCGGGAAGGGCCCCAGGGCGACGCGTGGCCAGGTGAGCTGGAGCGCAGGCACACAGTGAAAGCTTGCCGCGACAAGCACCTTGCCGCGGTCGCTACCTTGCCGGGCCCGGAGGCTTGCCGCTCTCCGGGTCTTGCCGGGGCGCGCGATGCGCCACGGCAGGTCTTCTGAAATGCTGTTCTTTGGCCTTCCTGGCAAGCTCCTCTTGCCAGGGTCTTGTGTAGAAGGGATGATCTCGAGCCTGGAGTGGCCTTCCCGGCAAGCTCCTCTTGCCGGGGTCTTGTTTCTTAACTTGAATACTTTGTTCTTAAATGGCTTCAAGGGAACCAGAGCAGGTTTTGGCGGGCGCGTGGTGAGCCCGACCACGGGACGCTTCTACTGCCCGTGCACAAGTCGGGATACTAAGGTACCCCTACTTTAGTACACCGACAGGAGCCCCCGGGCCTGGGCCACACACGGTGCCGAGCGCTGTTGGGCCAGGCCCAAAACAGTGCACGGGCACACGCGGCTCACGGCGCGCCGTTTCCCACTCCGCATCCACCGCATCCCTCCCTAACGGCACGCGTCGATTGCGGCGTCGTGGGAGAGATCGTGGCCTGTTTCTTTAATGGGAAAATGCAGAACGTCCCCCACTTCCCCCTTAAAAGTAGAGGAAGCAGGGGCAGTTTCCCCCCCATTGCTTCATTGCGTCTTCAATCTCACAAACTCCCGCCGCTCTCCGGCTCCCCAAAGGTCGACAGAGAGCCGAGCTCCACCTCTCTTCCACCGCCGCCCGCCTCCCCGGCGCCGCCGACCCCTCTCGTCGTCCCCGCCATGGCCCCGAAGAGCAGCAAGACGAAGAGCGAGAAGTCCGACAAGGCGGCGAAGCTGGCCGCAATGCGAAAGAGGATGGTGGTCTTCCCGCCGAGGCTCGGCGCGAGGGAGCTGCGGGACAAGTATTACTTATTCTGGGCGAGGGAGACGAAGGCTCATCCGCGCACCAGAGTCCTCCCCGCCGAAGCCTGCGACATGTATCCGGGAGGTTACCACTACTTCGCTTTGTTCTTCCTCTGTGGGCTTTGTCCTCCGTACTCTGAGTTTTTCTGCGATGTGATGAACACGTACGGATTCCACCTCCTAGATTTCACCCCGAATGCTGTTCTCACAATGGCCGTTTTCGCACATCTGTGCGAAAACTTTGTCGGGGTCCACCCCAACATAGCTCTCTTCCGCCACTTCTTCACACCTAGAGTAGAGTCTGGATCTCCACTCTCCGGTGGCATCTCCTGGATCTTCAGGCTTAACAAGAAAGAGGCGTACTTGATTGGAGAGCTCCGCGGCAACTGGGAGGAGTGGAGAGCTGATTGGTGCTGGGTTATGGAAGAGGAACCCCAGCAATTTACCTCTCCTCGCCGGGCCGCAATAGTGTGCGGCAAGGATTGGAGCGATCTGGCCCCGGAGGATGAGAAGCTGGAGATAGCCCTCATTAGGATCCTTCGCCTCCGGGACGCCAACCTTACTGTAGGTGAGGTTGGGGCGGATTTCCTCCGCCGCCGCATTGCCCCCTTGCAAGACAGGAAGAGGCCCGCTTGGGAATTCGGCAACACGGCAGACTGCATGAGACTGCGCCCCGGGCTGAACTACAACTTCACAGTCCTGGAACTCAAAGGGATGGTCTGCTCGATGTTCAAGCATGACCCCAAGCACAAGGAGTGGTTTACCCCGTCGCGGGGAGTAGTTCCCCTATGCAACAACTCTGCCCTTAGTGCCATCCATGCGGCAATGCCTCAGTGCGACTCCCACAGGGTTGATCCCACTTGGCTGATGCCTTCAGAAGAGACCGTGCAGACCTTCTTCGACAATCTGGTTGAACGGCCGCGCAACCCCGAAGAGAAGAAAGGCCTCACCCGTGCGACCACCGACCGTGACATGGCGTATATCGCCAGCAGGATGGAGGAGGCTGCCGCAGCGGCGGCTGCGGGTGAGTTTGGGTACACCGTGGAAGAAGCAGAAGCAGCGGATGCAGTGAGCCGGGCCGAGGAGGAGGAGATCCTCAAACTGCTGAGGCCCGCCGGGAAGTCTGCCGGGGAGCCTGCCGGGAAGAGCGAGGCTGCCGGGCAGGGGACCGAGTCCAGTGAGCCCGCCGAGGAGGACGCCGAATCGGGCGATTCCGACGAAGACTCGGGCGGGTCACTGAACCTCGACGACATTTCTTCATCTTCGGAGAATTCCCCGCCACCGCCAAGCCCTCCGCCACAGCCAAAGAAGCGCCCCCGCAAGACCAT
The DNA here is from genome assembly GCA_902687465.1 of Secale cereale. Lineage (NCBI taxonomy): Eukaryota > Viridiplantae > Streptophyta > Magnoliopsida > Poales > Poaceae > Secale > Secale cereale. The sequence continues at coordinate 313,773,243 of LR738711.1, read as the reverse complement.
CGAGACGGTGAAGCAGCCGGCGCCCCGACATCAGCCAAAGCGTCGTGCGACGCGTGCCACCACGACGAGCAAGGTCGTCAAGGAGGCGCCCCGTGTCCCAGCGGCAAGCGGAGGGGGATCTTCCCGAAGCGGTTCTGGTGTTCCTTCTGCCCCTCGGTCCTCGGCGACGACCGGAGTGGGGTCTTCGCAACCCACGGCTCCGGAGCCCGCCAAGCGCCCGAGGGAGCCTACTCCTCCAGCTCCTCGCGCTGGGACGCGCGAGGCGGAATTTGACTTCTCCGCCCTTAGTTCCGACGAGGAGGAGGAAGAGTAAGCATTTGCAACTTTTATTTCCTTTAATTCTTGTTGCTCTTGTCTTGAATTCTCTTTGCCTAACTCTGATCTTGTTTGGCTTCCAGGACCCTGACCCAGAGGCTGGCGAAGAGGGCCAAGATCCGTGTGGTTGACCTCGAGGACGACGAGCCCGTCGCAGCGGCAGGGGATGCGCCCGCGACAGGCTTGCCGGACCAGCCGGCTGCTCCGGAAAGTAGCCCCCAGCGTAAGTTCCTTGTTCACTTTTCTGCTTATCGGGCGCGCTCGAGCTTCTTATACTTATTGATGTCTTGTTTGCTTGTTGATTTGTGCAGAAGTGGAGCCGCAGCCGCAGGAGCGTCAAGAGACTGCTCCCGACGAGCCGCTTGTCCCACCATCCCCGCCAAGGAGGAGCTCCCCGGCGAGGGAGGGTGCTCCGCCAAGGGCGGGTACTCCGCCAAGGGCGAGTACCCCGACACGGGAGGGCACCCCGCCAAGGGAAAGCGCCAGCAGCCCTCCGCCGGCGGGGGCCACTACTACGCCGCCGAGGGAGAATTCCCCGGCGAGGGACCCCGTTAATGAAGAGGCCCGCGCAGGTAAACCCTTGTACCTTCCTTCTTTTGAACTCTTCTTTTTTGGATATTTGCTTGACGATTCTTCTTTTCTTTTTCTGTTGTCAGATCCGCCCGCCCCGGAGCCGTTGGAGACGGAGACCATCGCCGAGGAGGAAGTGCGCGACAATGCTGGCGACGCCGCCACTGCTGACGAGCCCATCGCTGACGAGACCCCCGCGGCCACTGACGCGGCAGCTGGGGAGGAGACCGGCGACCGCACTGACGGCCCCGAGGCCGCAGGAGCGCCGGACGCTGCACCGGCCGCCGACCCCTCCGCTGCCGCGACTGGGCCGGGTATCTATCTGGAGGCCGCCAACGGGGTCTTCATCCAAGTCCCGTGGGCGTCCTCATCAAGGGAACCCGCGGAGGGGGAGAGCTTCGATGGAGAAGTCCTCGCCTCCGCCGGGCTAAAGGTTGTCAACGCGCCCGGCAGCAGCAGCGAGCCCGAAGAGGAGCAGCTCTTGCGCCGGCTTCTGGCCTTGTACCGAGCGAGGCAGGCCAAACTGGAGTCCCGAGAGGCTCTGGCCGCCAAGGCTAGCATCGACTTGGAGAAGCGCGCCGCCGAGCTCCGCGCCGCCAACCAAGCGGCCCTCCGGAACTTGGCGGAGGAGCGGGAGGAGCTCGCCGGAGCGCATCAAGCGTTCATCCTCAAGAAGGCCGAGGTTGAGGAGCAGCAGCGTCTGGCCGCCGAGGATCTGGCTCGGCGGGAAGGAGCGCTGAACCAGCGGAAGGTCGACCTCGATAGCCATGAGGACGACCTTACCGTGCGCGAGCAGTCCATTGGCGGGGCTCTGCAGGAGGCGAGGGACGCCACTGCTGCCGCAGAGACCGCCAAGAGGGACCTGGAGGCGAGGGTGGCGCAGTTGGAGCTTAATCTGAAGACGAGCGAGGAGAAGGTTGCCGCGCTCAAACTTGAAAGGGAGAAGGACGCCCATAGCCACTTGGAGCTGCAGGTCCAACTCTCCGAGAAGGGCAAAGAGCTCAACGATGCCAAGGACTCCATCGCAGACTTAAAGCTAAAATTGTCCACCCTTACTGAGTCGCTTGACGGGGCCCGGAATAGGGAGTCCAAGTTGAAGGAAGATCTCCGGGCTGAAAGGGCGCTTCTGGACAGTGCCGCCCTGTCGCAGAACAATTTCCAGCGGACGGTGGAGCAGTGGACCGAGGAGCTCGTCGCCTCCGCCGCCAACATCGACAAGGAGATGGTGGCGCTGAGGGCGGAGCACCTCGTGTACTCCCCCGATGAGAGCCTTCCCCACAGCGCCAAACTGAGCTTGTTCTTCAGAGGAGTGGCGCCGACACTCGCGCAGCTACGGGAGAAGCTCCCCACGCAGCTGGCTAACGAGGCGCGCATGCTCTGCACGGGTACTATGGAGCGAGTGTTGTCGAAGATCGTCTTCCGCAATCCCGGGATCAACCTTGACAACGTCCTCCGGATCCTGCCGCCCCAAGCTGACCAGGAAGCGTTGAAGGCTCGCGTCGCCCACATCGTGGCCAAGGCGGGCAAGATCAAGAGGGTCGACGGAGACCGCGTAGACTAGGTTGCTTTCTTTTTGCTTCCCTTGCCGCTGCCAATTAAGTCATAGACAATAGTTTGTTAGAACAGCGACAAGTCCTTTTGTAATATAACTTCTTTTTGGGTAGTCAATGCAGTGTTATCTCCCTTGCTTGATCCCTTTACTTTGTATGCTTTCCGCCTTATGCTTTTAGGGAACTTGCCGGCAAAGGGGCCCTTGCCGCGAGCGCTGAGTGCAGAACTCTTAGCAGCCTGCTGGGAACGCCCCTGCCGGCAAGAAACCTTGCCGCAGCTAGTCGCAGCACACTTAGGTTGCTGAGCGAACTCGAAAACGAAATAAGGGCGCGACACTTGTCGCAGCTCACTTAAGCCGTTGAGCGTGCTCGAAACAAAGTAAGGGCGTGGCTAGCCACGGGTAGGTTCCTCCGCGCACAGGTTCTCCATACAAAGTTTGGTCGTTCAAGGAAGATAACTAATAATTTTAAAATTTTGAATGCTCAAACTTTGGCAACTTAGCTTTTGTGTTCTGTTTGCTTCTCGGCAAGGCTTTCCTTCCTTGAACAGCACTTGGTCCATACCACAGTCTCCTTCCCCCCCGGCAAACTTGTGCGCGAGGAACACTTCTTCTGCTTGAGAGAAAAAGGAAGAGGGGAGGAAACACAGATATGGAGCCTTGCGGCTTGTTATTGCTTATCGGGATCGTGTGCTGCACAAAGTGTCAGATAATACATGCAATGAAAACAAGAATGCATGAAACGACAAGCCGTGCGAAGCACAAAAGTTTTACTGATGCACGGGGTCTGCGCCCGGCTTTGTACAAAGGTTTACATGCAACAGCGACAAGACTTGTACAAAAGGTGGTTGCCGGAGCGGATCACGGCAACCGCGCCTTATGGGTGAAACTTGCGAAGATGCTCAATGTTTCAGGAGTTGCTCACCGGTAAGCCTTCTTCGGTCTCAAGGCGGACAGCACCGGGCCTTGTGACTTGTCTCACCCGATAAGGGCCTTCCCACTTCGGCGTCAACTTGTTGGAGTTCTTGGCGGACTGAACGCGCCGAAGAACAAGGTCGCCTTCCTTGAGACTCCTGGCCTTGACTTTGCGGCTATGATAGCGACGCAAAGCTTGCTGGTATCGAGCAGCTCGTACAGCAGCCCGGAGACGGTCCTCCTCGAGGAGCAATGCATCATCTTGCCGCAGCTGCTCCTGCTCGAGCTCATCGTAAGCGAGCACTCGAGGAGACCCGTATACGAGTTCCGTGGGGAGAACTTCCTCCGCTCCATAGACAAGAGCAAAGGGTGTCTGTCCGGTGGCTCGATTTGGTGTCGTTCTGATTGACCAAAGAGCCGCCGGCAACTCCTCGATCCAGTTTCTTCCGCACTTGTGCAGCCTGTCGAAGGTTCTTGTCTTGAGTCCACGCAGCACTTCAGCATTTGCCCTCTCCGCTTGACCATTGCTCCTCGGGTGAGCAACAGAAGCGAAGCAGACCTTAGCGCCAAGGTCTTGGACGTATTGCATGAAGGTGCGGCTTGTGAACTGTGTGCTGTTGTCGGTGATGATCCTGTTAGGGATTCCGAAACAACAAACGATCGATCTGAAGAACCTGACTGCTGACTGTGCGGTCACCTTTCTCACTGGTTCCACTTCCGGCCACTTTGTGAACTTGTCGATAGCGACGTACAAGTACTCAAAGCCTCGGACAGTGCGGGGAAAGGGGCCGAGGATGTCGAGCCCCCAGACCGAAAAGGGCCAGGACAAAGGAATCGTCTGGAGAGCTTGAGCCGGCTGGTGTATTTGCTTGGCATGGAACTGGCACGCTTCACACTTGGTTACTTGTGCAGTTGCATCTTGGAGGGCTTCTGGCCAAAAGGAACCTTGCCGGAACGCCTTCCCGACAAGTGCTCTTGCGCCAATGTGGTGTCCACATATGCCTCCGTGGATCTCTGCCAACAGCTTCTGTCCATCTTCCCGGGAAATGCATTTCAATATGACACCATTGAGTCTTCTTCTATACAGTTCGTTGCCGACGAACTGGTACATACTTGACTGCCTGGTTATTCTCTCTATCTCTTCTGGTTCTTCGGGAAGTTCTCCAGTTTGAAGAAAACGGACGATTTGCTGTGCCCATGCTGGAGCCTGAGGCTCAACAACGAGGACTAAAGGCATCAGTGCTGCTGCGGGAACGTTAGCTTCTACGGCAAGAACCTGCGGCTCTGCCGGAGCTGGACGTTCCCCGGCAAGCCTGCCGGAGCCAGACTTGCCGGGAACATCTGCTTCAACTGCACGAACCCTAGGGTCCGCAGGAGCAGACTGTTCCTCAGCAACTTGGTCGTCGATCCTGGGTACCTTGGCGGCGGCTTCAGGAAGATCCACCGGCAAGTAGTCACCGGAGACCAACTTTCTTTTCTTGCTCTGCCCAACTGACGGTGTAACGGATGGTTGAGTTAGCTTGAGCACGAAGGTCCCTGGTTCCACAGGTAACTTCATTGCAGCGCACTTTGAGAGGCCATCTGCGATATCATTCTGAGCTCTTGGAACGTGCTCCATCTGCAGGCCTTCAAAGTGTTCTTCAAGCTTCCTCACTTCATCTACATAAGTTTCCATAAAAGGACTCTGGTAGCTCTTGTTTACTTGTCGGACCACCAACTATGAATCTCCCCGCACAATCAGCTTCTTGATCCCAAGTTTGGCTGCAATTCTGAGGCCGGCAAGCAAACCTTCATACTCTGTAGTATTGTTGGTCGCTTGCTCCTTGGGAAAGTGCATTTGAACAACGTACTTGAGGTGCTCCCCGGTGGGCGCTACGAGTAACACACCAGCACCGGCGCCTTGCAGCGAGAAGGCACCATCGAAGTACATTATCCATTATTTGCTTGCTTCTTTGACGGGGACGTTTGTCTCAGGGACTTCTTCGTCTGGTGTTGGCGTCCATTCTGCTATGAATTCTGCCAAAGCTCTGCTCTGTATAGTTGATGTGCTTTCAAACTTAAGACCGAAGCTTGACAGCTCTAGTGCCCACTCGACAATCCTGCCTGTTGCTTCTGGATTTTGCAATATCCTCTTAAGCGGAAAGCGAGTGACCACTATTATCTCATGTGCTTGGAAGTAATGGCGCAGCTTTCTCGAGGCCATGAGGAGGCCGAAAAGCAGCTTCTGCACCCGAGAGTATCTTGATCTAGCCCCCTGCAAGAGGGAACTTACAAAATAAACTGGGCGCTGCACCATTTTCTTTCGCACTTCTCCTTGTTCCTGCGCAGACTTGTCCTTGTCGGGGCCAGAGCTTGTCGGGGAAGCCCCCTGCTTGTCGCTGGATGTGCTTGCCAGGGCTGTTGGCTCCTCCTCTGCCTCCCTCTCCGCTACCAACGCAGCACTAACCACTTGATTGGTTGCTGCTAAGTATAGCAGCAACTTCTCTTGTGGCTTAGGTGCGACAAATATAGGTGTGGAGGACAGGTATCTTTTCAAGTCCTGCAGCGCTGCCTCCGCTTCCGGAGTCCATTTCATTGGACCTGCCTTTTTCAAGATTTTGAAGAAAGGCAGGGCGCGTTCTGCAGACTTTGAAATGAACCTGCTGAGGGTAGCCACACAACCAGCAAGTCTCCGTACATCCTTGACGCGCTTTGGAGCTTCGATCTGCTCGATGGCCTTGATCTTGTCGGGATTAGCTTCAATCCCCCTCTGTGACACAAAGAATCCGAGAAGCTTGCCGGAGGGGACTCCGAAGACGCACTTCTCGGGGTTTAGCTTGAGTTGTATCTTGCGCAGATTTGCAAAAGTCTCATCCAGGTCTTGGATCAGGGTATCCTTGTCCTTGCTCTTGACCACTATGTCATCCATGTAGGCTTCTACATTCATGTGTATCTGTGGTTCAAAAGCAGTGTGGACCACCCTTGCAAATGTTGAGCCCGCATTCTTCAATCCAAAGGGCATGCGTATGAAATAGTAAGTGCCACAGGGAGTAATGAATGCGGTCTTCTCCTCATCTTCCTCGGCCATGAATATCTGGTGGTATCCGGAGTATGCATCAAGGAATGAAAGCAACTCACACCCAGCCATGGAGTCAACGATCTGGTCAATGCGCGGCAAGGGAAATGGATCCTTGGGACAAGCTTTATTCACATCAGTGAAGTCTATACAAAGTCTCCACTTCCCATTAGCTTTGCGCACGACAACTGGATTGGCCAGCCACGTAGGATGAAGTACACCTCTAACAAGGCCTGCTGCTTCCAACTTCTTGATTTCTTCGGCAATGAACTCTTGGCGCTCCACCGCTTGCTTCCTGACCTTCTGCTTGATGGGCCGCGCGTGAGGACAAATAGCAAGCTTGTGCTCAATTACCTTCCTGGGAACGCCGGGGATGTCAGACGGTTGCCATGCAAACACGTCGACATTCGCTCGCAGGAAGGCAACGAGCGCGCTTTCCTATTTGGGATCGAGCCTAGCACTGATGGTGAAGGTACCACCAGTGCCGTCCTCCTTGGCGGACACCTTCTTGGTTGCGGGTGGAGCTGTCATTCCCTTCTTGCACTTGCCGGTGGAGCTCGATGGTGCGTCCTCGACGGCAGCGCAGCACTCCGAAGAGGTGTGTTTGCCGGAGTGGGCTCCAGAGCTCTTGCCGGACTTTGTCTTGGTCTTCCCCCCGGGAGCTTCAGCGGCAAGTGTCTTGCTGTCTGTCGCGGCTGCTGCATCCCGGTAGATCTTGTCGGCGCAAATAAGCGCGTCTTTCTTGTCGTCGGGGACAGAGATGACGCTTATTGGCCCTGGCATCTTGAGCATGTTATACGCATAGTGAGAGGCTGCCATGAACTTGGCGAGCGTAGGACGGCCGAGTATTCCATTGTATGGCAATGGAATATCGGCGACGTCGAAGGTGATCCTCTCAGTGCTGAAGTTTAGCTCTCCGCCAAAGGTCACTGGCAGTGTTATCTTCCCCTTCGGCTTGCTCCTTCCCGGGTTGATCCCTTGGAAAGTTCCGGTTTCTTCGAGCTCGCTGTCGGGGATCTGCAGCTTCCGGATTACAGCAGAGGAGATCAAGTTTAGGCCGGCCCCGCCGTCAACCAACATCTTGGTGACCTTGAGGTTGCGGATGGTTGGTGAAACCAACATCGGCAAGCACCCGACCGCAGTGGTGCGGTCAGGGTGGTCCTCAAGGTCAAAGATGATGGGCGTGCTGGACCACTTCAGTAGCTTGCGCGACTCGACGGGTGGCTCTGCCGCATTCACTTCCCGCACCCATTGCTTGAGTTGTCAGTGGGAAGTGTGCAGAGAGGCACCTCCATCGACGCATAGAACTTCTGTGCCTTCTGGAACTCCTGCTCGCTGTTGTCTCCGTCGTCCATGTCCTTGTCGTCGTCTTCGTCTTCATCCTTGTCGCGGCCCCGGGGAGGTCTATCTCCTTGCCGCTGCTTGGCCTTGCCACGGCGTCCTCCCCGGCCATTGAATGGCCGCTTCTTGCCGGATTCACCTCCGCCTCCCTGGGCCTTCTCCTTGTCGCGTCGCTCGTATTCGGCCTTCTGCTGCTCTACGAGGTATTCAATCCTCTTGCAGTTCTGGAGATCGTGGCCCTTGGTGCGGTGGATCTTGCAGTATTGCTTGTCGGAGCCGTCCTGCTTGTCGGCGGCGGCTACAGTGGCAGGCTCCTTGTCAGAGCCACCAGCCTGAGTTTTCTTGTCGCCAGCCTCCTTGCCGGATTTCTCTACAACCAGTACTTCCTTGTTCTTCTTCTTCTTATTGTTCCGCCGCCGGTTTTTCCTTGCCGGGGGGGCATCCTCGCTGTCCGTTCCTCCTGCTCCAGTATCCTCTCCGGGGAGTCTCCTCCCTTCTTCAGCGCGCGCACACTTGTCAGCCAGAGCGTAAAGCTCGCTGACGTCCCGGATCTTGGTCATCGCCATATCCTCCCTCATCCGGCGGTTACACACGTTCTGGTGGAACGCGCTGATAACCGCGGCAGGGTGGACATCCCGGATGTTGTGCTGAACGCGGCTGAACCTCTGGACGTACTTTCGCAGGGACTCTCCCTCCTTCTGGGCAAGAATGTGGAGATCGCTCTCCTGGCTGTGGGGTTTGTGGTCGCCCGTGAAGGCGCCGACAAACTGGTGGCACAGGTCTGCCCACGAAGAGATGGAGTTCTCCAGCAAGTGCATAAGCCAAGATCTGACGTTTGGCTTAAGCACGAGCGGGAAGTAATTCACTAGAATCTTCTCGTCGCGTCCCCCGGCAGCCTGCACCACAATGGTGTAGATGCTGAGGAACTCCGAGGGATGGGTCTTGCCGTCGTACTTCTCGGGTACGTCGGGCTTGAAGTTCTTCATGCTGGGCCACTGGACTTGCCGTAGCTCTCGGGTGAACGCAGGACAACCTGCCGCGTACGGCAAGTCGCCTGGTTCACCGGGCGCGTGCAAGTCGACAGCAGTCCCAGCGCGCTGGTCGGACTGTCGCCGTGCCTCTCTTCGACGCTCGATGCGAGTTCGAGCGTCCTCTTGTCGCCTGTCGTCGAGGACTTGGCGCTGATCGCGGCGAGCTCGCGGATCCGACAACGCCGTGGAGTCGTCGTCGACGTTGATCCGGCGAGCTGCGGCGGGGAGTGCATAGTAGTTGCACCCCCGGCGGTCTTGTCTCCATCAGCCTTCGCTTGGCTGACTTGCCGCGGCCGTGATGTCGCCGGCTGCTGCGGCGAGTCGTTGTTGGCGAAGGCGATGAGGCTCTGGATTGTAGCCCTCTAGTCTTCGGCCTTGTCCGCCGCTGGAGGGAAGTCGAGGAGCAGCTGAGCCCTAGCTAGAGATTCTGCTGGAGAGGAGGGAAGCGGTGGCGAGCGGTGCGAGGAGCGAGATATGCTCGGACTTCTAACAGGGTTAGAAGGAGCAGGGTCTTGCCCCGGTGACCGCGCCTTGCTCGTACCGACGCGTTGGCCTTGAGCATCCTGCGACCCGCCGGCTTGGCCACGTCCCAGCAAGCGTATGGTACCCTGGGTACCACACCGCTGCTGGTCCGGCACCTCCTGAGAGGGGCGCGGAGCGTGCACGGACGCCGAGGTCTTGGAGTGAGCTCGGTCGTCCGTCTTGTCTTTGGACTTGGCGGCGCCCTGAGTTTCCTCGCCGGCGTCCACCCTTCCGCCAGCGTCTACCGCACCAACCGTTGGTTCTGGTGGTGGCGGGATCGACGCGGACGGGCCTCCGACCTCCGAAGCTTTCTTCTTCGGCGGCATGTCGATATAGTCGATGAAGCTGACGAAGTTGGAGAAGGTTGTGCCCGCGTGAGCGCCGGATCAGGTTCGCACAACCTCGACGCCCCCTACCTGGCGCGCCAAAGATGTCGGGGAAACTGGTCGCCCACGAACACCTATGGGACCGGAGCCCCTTTACGGTACGGCAAGGGAGCGGAGGGAGCACAAAGAGCAGATCGAGGGGCACACGCGAGCAGTTTACCCAGGTTCGGGCCGCACGGATGCGTAAAACCCTACTCCTGCCTTGGTTGTATTGAGTTCTTGGCTCGGGAGCAAGAAGATCTACAGTGCTAGCTACACCGAGCGTGGGAGTGATCAAGTTTCTGGGACCGAACCCCCTCTACGTTGTGCACGAGCCTCCTTTTATAGCTCAAAGGGGTCACCGACAGGTGTCAACGTAGATGAGGGTAAAAGTGTAAAATCGGTGGTAGTTGTAACAGTGCATGTACAGTGTATGTAGAGTGGTCTATACCTAACCCTGACAGTGGGGGACAAGGGCATTGAATGCCCGTCGCCGTCACCCCAAAAGCGTCCGCCCGGGCGCCTCCGTTTGCCACGACGGAGGCCTCGTCATCGTGGCTTGCCACCGTGTACCCCCAGGCTGCACAACCATCCGCCACGTGCCCCAGGAAGGGCCCCAGGGCGACGCGTGGCCAGGTGAGCTGGAGCGCAGGCACACAGTGAAAGCTTTCCGCGGCAAGCACCTTGCCGCGGTCTCTACCTTGCCGGGCCCGGAGGCTTGCCGCTCTCCGGGTCTTGCCGGGGCGCGTGATGCGCCACGACAGGTCTTCTGAAATGCTGTTCTTTGGCCTTCCTGGCAAGCTCCTCTTGCTAGGGTCTTGTGTAGAAGGGATGATCTTGAGCCTGGAGTGGCCTTCCCGGCAAGCTCCTCTTGCCGGGGTCTTGTTTCTTAACTTGAATACTTTGTTCTTAAATGGCTTCAAGGGAACCAGAGCGGGTTTTGGCGGGCGCGTGGTGAGCCCGACCACGGGACGCTGCTACTGCCCGTGCACAAGTCGGGATACTAAGGTACCCCTACTTTAGTACACCGACACTAGTTAATTAGATTAACTAAACAGAGTTATTTAGGTTAACTAAATTAATTAATTAATCCCTTTTATATTTTTTAAATCTTTTTAATTGTTTTTTATAAAACGTCCAAAGGCGTGGGCCCCGGCTGTCATTGAGCCCGGGGCCTTAATGGGGCGGGCGCACCCCAAACGGGCGGTGCGGGCGAAGCCGCCGCCCGCCCGGCAGCGGTGCGAAGCCAGAGCGAGCTCGGCCGACGAGCAGGGGCGCGGTGGGGGCGCTGCATCGATGGTGGCCGGAGCGAGTCGAAGAGAGGAAGGGCGCGGGGGAGTGGGAAGAGGCCCCGGTCGGCGATGGCCCCGGCGGATGCGGCCAGGCACCGCGGGGCGAAGACTGTGGCGGCGCAGGCGGCTTCGG
>LR738711.1:313737234-313753106 GCA_902687465.1 Secale cereale | reverse complement strand
GGGGGTTCGTCGGATGCTTGACACGGCATCGACCATCGGCGTGGACGGTGGGGGCTCGTCCACCACGCCATGGCCTCTCTGCCTCTGTACAGAGGTTGGGGAAAAAGCCACTCTGGGCTTGGGCTGATTGCACTGTGCACTTAGGCCCAATGGCACGGTAGGTGTTTAGGCCCTCTTCTAATGGTTTTTCTGTTTTGTATTTTCTTCAATGTTTTGCATTTTAATTTAATACCAAAAGAATTTTATTGACTACACAACTTGTCACATAGCTCAAACGCAATATTTTGGAGAGGCCCTCAAAGTTTCAAGCTAAATGAAAATACATAAACATTTTTTTATTTTGAATACGCTATTTGGGGTAGCTGTTGGGCCACTTTATATTTTCCCAATAATTAAATGGTGAGTACAATGATGTTGGTTTCATCATGAAAATGATGAGGGGAATTTATAGAATTATTCGAACATTTTAGTTTTAAGATTTGAAAACCTTTAGTGTTTGACTTGATTTCTAATTTGAAGATGAACCGGTTTCGAATCAACATGAGTTTATTAACAGTAACTGAGGTGACGTGGCATCATTAGTAGGGGATTACTGTAGCTTGATTACCCGGGCGTCACATAACTTGATCCCCGCGTAAACCTGCATGCTTAAACAATCCACAAATTTGTTCCACATATATCAAGTGCATATCAGGATGTTGGTTCCATCTCCTGCATAAGGATTAGCTAGCAGTTGTTCTATCATACCCGAAAGGATTTCATATTCAATATTTTTAGTAGGTGCAACGGGTTGAGGGGTAGCTAATTGTGGTTTCGGTCGAGGTGAAGATTGATACGTCTCGAACATATCTACTTTTCCTAACGCTTTTCCTCTTGTTTCAGACTCCAATTTGCATGATTTTAATTAAACTAACCCCGGACTGACGCTGTTTTTAGCAGAACTACCATCATGTTGTTTTTGTGCAGAAATAAAAGTTCTCGGAATGAAACGAAACTTTACGAGGATTTTTTATATAATAAAATAAAAATACTGGAGCCAAGAACCACTGGAGAGGGGCACCTGGGTGGGCATAACCCACCAGGGTGCCCCCCTCCTGGCGCGCCCAGGTGGGTTGTCCCCACCTGGTGGCCCTACAGACATCAACCCTGATACTATAAATTCACATTTGACAGAAAAAAATCAAAGAAAAAGAATTATCATGATCTACGAAATGGAGCAACCGCCACCTCCTGTTCTTCTTCGGGAGGCCAGATCTGGAGCCCGTTTGGGGCTCCGGAGAGGGGGATCTTCGTCCTTCGTCATCACCAACCCTTCTCCATCTCCAATTCCACATTGCTCCCCATTGGGAGTGAGTAATTCCTTCGTAGGCTCGCTGGTCGGTGAGGAGTTGGATGAGATTCATCATGTAATCTAGTAAGTTTTTGTTTGGGCCGATCCCTAGTATCCACTATGTTCTGAGATTGATGTTGCTATGACTTTGCCATGCTTAATGCTTGTCACTTTGGGCCCGGGTGCCATGATTTTAGATTTGAACCGTTCATGATATTATCATTATATTCATGTTTTAGATCTGATCTTGCAAGTTATAGTCACCTACTACGTGTTATGACCCGGCAACCCCGGAGTGACAATAACCAGAACCACTCTCGGTGATGACCGTAGTTTGAGGAGTTCATGTATTCACCGTGTGTTAATGCTTTGTTTCGGTTCTCTATAAAAGGAGGCCTTAATATCCCTTAGTTTCCAATCTGGACCCCGCTGCCACGGGAGGGTAGGACAAAAAATGTCATGCAAGTTCTTTACATAAGCATGTATGACTATTTACGGAATACATGGCTACATTATATTTATGAACTGGAGCTAGTGCCGTATCACCCTAGGTTATGACTATCACATGATGAATGTCATCCAACAAATTGCTGATCCAATGCCTACGAATTTATCCTATATTGATCTTATTAAGTTACTACTGCTATCACTGTTACCGTTACTATTGCTGCTGCTACTACTATCAAAACTATCATATTGCCTTTCTACTGATTACTTGCTGCAGATAATTAATCTCCAGGTGTGGCTGAATTGACAACTCAGCTGCTAATACTTACAAATATTCTTTGGCTCCCCATGTGTCGACTCTATAAATTTGGGTCTAATACTCTACCCTCGAAAACTGTTATGATCCCCTATACTTGTGGGTTATCAAGACCTTTTTCTGGCGCCATTGCCGGGGAGCATCGCCATATTTGTTGAGTCACTTGGGATTATTTTCAATTTATCACTATGAAGAATCTGAAGGATGATAAGACTAAGATTTTTCCCTCTAAGACGAGGGGAGGTAAGGAACTGCCACCCAGTTCTGCTTTAGATTCACCCTCTGTTATAAGTAAACTTGCAACACCACAACATGCTATTACTCCTGATATGTCGCAAGTTATTGAGGATGCTACTTCTTCCATGAATGATACTTATGATGATGCTAGTACCTTGCATGATGATGATGTGCCACTTGGTGACTTTCTTGATGAACAAATTACTAGAGTAAGACAACATGATGTTGTTGAATCTGATAATGAGCTTGAAACTGAAAATTTTGAAACACCTGCTAGAACTAGCCTTCTTAGATATGAATTGCCTAAGGTACCCGAAGGTTATGCTATGAGTGAGGAACAACTAGAGATATTCTTGCTTGTAATGATAGAGATGATCTAGGAAAATTATTATGCAAGTATAAAGAAAAGTCTCTGAATGCTAGAATGAAATATGATCCTAAGTTTGCTACCTCACCTATCTTCATTGATGATAAGGATTATGAATTCTCTGTCGACCCAGAGTTAATCACTTTGGTTGAATCTAATCCTTTCCATGGTTACGAAACAAAAACTGTTGTGGCACATCTCACTAAGCTAAATGACATAGCCACCCTTTTTACTCATGATGAGAAAACCCATTACTACTATATTCTCAAATTATTTCCGTTCTCATTAAAGGGTGATGCTAAAGCTTGGTAGAATACTCTTACTCCTGGTTGTGTGCGTAGTCCCCAGGATATGATTTATCACTTCTCTGAAAAATATTTTCCTGCTCATAAGAAACAAGCTGCCTTACAGGAAATATTTAACTTTGTGCAAATTAAAGAAGAAAGTATCCCACAAGCTTGGGGGAGGCTTTGCCAGTTACTTAATGCTTTGCCTGATCATTCTCTTAAGAAAAATGAAATACTCGATATCTTTTATAATGGACTAACTGATGCTTCTAGGGACTTCCTAGATAATTGTGCTGGTTGTGTTTTCAGGGAACGAACTATTGGACAAGCAGAAGAACTATTGAATAACATATTGAAAAATTATGATGATTGGACTCTTCCTGAATCACCGCCTAAGCCTACTGAAAGTGCAATCATGCCCTTAATCTTATTTTGATGTTGATGGCAACATGCATATAGGGGACTAATCATGTTTATCTAGTATATCTCAGGATTATGTCTCAAGGGCCGAGTGTGGATCATGACTACGAATAATTATATATCACTCAAGAGCAGAGATACAAGAAAATGTCTTTGGCCCTTTTTCGGTTTGTTCTTGAGTATAGGGATCCCACACTATTAAGAGGGGATCATCGGGTTTCATGAAAGACTTTCTCAAAACTCACAAAATATCCTCTCACAATAACTTTGTTTCATATCTGGTACTACCACTATTGTGTGCACAAAAATCTATTGTGAAACTGAGCCAGTGTGCTCTGTTATCACCGGACATTCGGAATTCTATGGACGTACGACCATTCACAGCCTACCGGACGTCCGACACTCTCCGGATGTCTGGTGCATATTCAGAGAAAGAAAATAGCAGATTTCTGTTCCTCATCGGATGATCGGTCACCGGACGACCGACACATTCCGGACGTCCGACCCCTCACTACCTACCGGATGTCTGGTATTCTCCGGATGTCCGGTGCATCTTCACAGAGAGAAAATAGCGGATTTTCGGTCCCCACGGGACGTCCGATCACCGGACGACCGACTGATTCCGGACGTCCAGTGGCTGTGTATCTGATACGTCTCCAATGTATCTATAATTTTTGATTGTTCCATGCTGTTATATTATCATTCTTGGATGTTTTACAACCATTTTATAATCATTTTATATAATTTGTTTGTACTAACCTATTGACATAGTGCCAAGTGCTAGTTGCTATTTTTGCATGTTTTTTACATCGCACAAAATCAATATCAAACGGAGTCCAAACACCACAAAACTTTTTGGATATTTTTTATGGGCCAGAAGACACCCAATGGGCTGAAGCTGCACCTTGGGGGTGCCCCGAGGGGGGCACAACCCACCAGGCCCCCCTGGCGCGCCCAGGTGGGTTGTGCCCACCTCGGTGGCCTCCCGCACTGCCTCTTTACCCTATAAATTCACAAATATTCCGAAAAGAATAAGAATAAGAGCAAGAAGGGGCTATCTTTGTGAAGGGACCGGCACCAGAAAGTAGATCATATGGCCTTTCTTTTGCCAAAATCAAGTAAAGCCCCGGCCCAAGAAATGCAGCAAAGTAAGTCGTCTTTGGTTTGGAGTTAAATTCCCGTATGTATAGGCTTGATCGAGTGCCTTACCTGAAATCGACGATATAAAGTGGGCTCTTTAGCTTGCTCCGACAGAGGTCTCCGTCTCCCTTAGCAGCGAGACCAGTCAGAAGTTCCGCCGCCGCAAGGCTCTATAGTCCACGAGATCCAATCTGGAGCACTTTCCGGCACTCCACCGGAGGGGGAAATCATCACCGGTGGCCATCTTCACCATCCCGGCGGCCACCATGATGAGGAGGGAGTAGTCCACCCTCAGGGCTGAGGGTTTGTACCAGGAGCTATGTGTTTAATATCTCTCTCTCTCTCTCTTGTGTTCTTGAGATGCACAACCTTCATGTATCGCGTGCTCTGTTAATATAGTTGGATCATATGGTGTTTTCCCCTCTCTATCTTGTGACAAATTGAGTTTTCCCTTTGAGATTTCTTTGGATTGAACACTTTCATGGATTTGAGAACACTTGATATATGTCTTGCAGTTGAATACTCGTGGTGACAATGGGGTATCATATTGATCCACTTGATATATTTTTTGGCACTCAACTTGCGGATTCCTGAAGTGACAACGGGGTAATCTATGCATAGGGATTGATGCACGTTCTTGTCTTTGTTTCTCCGGTTTTGGTGTTGTCTTAGTACGGACTCTTGATAGATGGAACGGGAAGGATAACTTTGTGTTATCTTAGTATGAACTCTTGAAAGATCGATAGGAAAAGATAACCTTGTGTTATTCTAGTACGAACTCTTGATAGATATATCAGAAAGGATAACTTTATGTTGTCTTAATACGAACTCTTGATAGATTGAATGGAAAGAATAACTTTGAAGTGGTTTCATTGAGGGATGGTTATATGATCCAATTATATTAGCACTGTTGAGAGATTTCACTAGCAAAAGTGCGGACCCTAGGCCTTGTTTTCCATCATCGCAATACCGTTTCTGCTCACTTTTGTTACTTGCTACCTTGCTGTTTTTATTGCTCGCACTACAAAAACTCATATCTACTACCCATATTACACTTGTATCACCATCTCTTCGCCGAACTAGTGCACCTATACAATTTCCCATTGTATTTGGTGTGTTGGGGACACAAGAGACTTTTTATTATTCGGTTGCAGGGTTGTTTGAGAGAGACCATCTTCATCCTACACCTTCTACGGATTGATAATCCTTAGGTCATCCACTTGAGGGAAAATTGCTACAGTCCTACAAAACTCCGCATTTGGAGGCCCAACACGTGTCTACAAGAATAAAGTTGCGTAGTAGACATCAAGCTCTTTTCTGGCGCTGTTGCCAGGGAGGTGAGTGCTTGAAGGTATATATTTAGGTCTTGCAATCGAATCTTTTAGTTTCTTGTTTTATCACTAGTTTGGTTTTGTAAAATAAAACTATAAAAAATGGAATTGAGGTTGCATCATATTATTGATCATCTTTATAATATCTTTCTTGAAAATGATGGATCGGAAAATTGTGCTCAATTGTTAGAATAAGAAGTCAATAAAATGTTTGTCACAAAATATTTGAATGATGAGCATGATTGCAATGTTGTTGGTTTGAACTCTTTAAATATCCATGATGCTAATGATATGCAAAGCCGTAAGCTTGGGGATGCTATGTTTGATGAAGATGATATTTTTAGTCCCCCAAGTTTTGATGAGAAAATTTAATATGATGATAGCATGCCTCCTATTTATGATGATTACATTGATAAAATTGGATTTGGAGAGGTCATGACTTTATTTAGTGATGAATCCACTACTTTGGAGGATGTTTCAATTGACTATGATAACAAAGTTGCTATCTATGATGATTATGGTGATGACATGTATGCTATATTGAATAATGATAACCATGAAACTTGTCATCATGACTTTAATTTTCAATCTCATGATAGTTATTTTGTTGAGTTTGCTCCCACCACTATTCATGAGAATAAATTTGCTTATGTGGAGAGTAGCAAAATTTCTATGCTTACGCATCATGAAAATAATGCTTTATGTGATGGATATATTGTTGAATTCATTCATGATGCTACTGAAAATATTATGAGAGAGGGACATATGCTTGTAGGTATTGCAATAATATCAAGTTTCCTCTCTACTTGCAATTCTTGTTGAATTCAAATAATAGTCCTTTACTTGCAATTGTTGTTGAATTCATTCATGATGCTACTGAAAATATTATGAGAGAGGGGCATATGCTTGTAGGTATTGCAATAATATCAAGTTTCCTCTCTACTTGCAATTCTTGTTGAATTCTAATAATAGTCCTTTACTTGCAATTCTTGTTGAATTCAAATGTATGCTAGTCCATAGGTAGCTATTTGTAATGTTCATTGTGTAACTTTCGTATGTATAATGTGCTTTACACACACAACATGAACTATACTCATGTTTATATTCGATTGCTAAAGCGATGCATTGTCTGGAGTTCAAAATACTAACTATGTGGATCAATTGTGTCGAATAATAATGTAGACATGCTCAAATTCGATAGAATCTAGATGTCTGATGGATCAATGACCATTCCTTACGTGAATTGCAAATATCATGATCCCATCCTAATATTTGGATACAATTTATATCTTTAATCAATGTGCACATCAGTCTTGTACGTGTAGTTTCACTCTCCATCGGTGGTCTCTCACACATGCTCACACACTCTCTCCCGAGGTGTCTTTCTCGCACACATGCTCTCGATATAACCCTCCCTCCCTCTCGTAACCATTTACGACTGTTTTCACTAACCTTTATCACAAGCACTCGCCCTCTCGCAAGCATACACACGCACAATACCCATCGACCCTTTCTATATACATAGACCTGCCTACGTGGCTCCTGTACGCACATTATCTTTAGGCCTGTCTCTCACTCATTGTCTCACACCTCTCTTCCTAATCGACGAGTATGATTCTAGCAGAGCATTCTGTAGGATGCCCCTTAAAGTTAGGTTGGATGAATAGTAATATCAGAGATAAAGGGGTTACCTTAGTCCAAGAACCTAGGGTTACAAAACCTAGCCGGCTTTGTCAGTGGACATAGAGTCCTTCACAATTATGCTATCTCTGTCTTGTACGACTAGTCATCGGGTCTCCCTAAATGCGTCACGGGCCGACCAATGTGGCGCGGGACGAAACCAAACGAAGGGCCTCACCTCGACCCACTGTACCTCACGCGGTGACACACCCTCTGCCCCCATGTCTCGTTATCTTCTCACACCCACACATACCAACGCAGACACCACACACACAAAAAATATGCTCCTGGTGCCTCTATCCACTCCCCCTTTGCATATACACACTCAAGGGAATCTCTCGCCGTGACGTCATACTCATCTCTCTCTCTAGACCACTCTCATTTCTCGTGCTATCTCTCCCACGCCCCCCTGCCGGCCCATCTATCCATGCCTCTCTCGAATACGTAATACACACACATACCTTTCTAGGCCCTGCCAAATGCATCAACTACACATTCACACATGTTACATCACGTACCCCATTGATCTAAAAAGCCCTCTCTTCACGTCTATTTCGCATACAACATTCCTTTTGAATAAATTATGGCCAAAAAATATTTTAGAATTTCTACATATATACAACATTACAAAGTTCTATGGAGGAGTATGAACACTTGCATTGCATGGTGCCCACAATGATATTTATTCCGCACTGTGAATTTGTATATTTTTATACTATATATAAAGTTAGTCATAGTAAAGAGAAACGAAGAGCATCTCTCTCCATCGCATACCCCCCTCTGCGCCCCTTTCACATACGCACACAAACTATCTCCAGGTCCTCTAAAAGTAAGCCCCCAGCACATTCACGCATGTTTCATCTTTCTCTCGCGATATATACATTGACGATCATTGTATTTGAAGCGAAAGCACGATACGTACATTGGACTTCAGAATCCACTCATTACGGTCACCATTTACATTTTGTGGTTATTATACAGTCACGGGCTCACCGTACAACTCTGTATTTTCTCAAGACATGACTAGTTGACCAGTTAAACGCTCCACGTGGCACCTCTAGTGTTGCATCACATTATCTCACTACCATCGGGCCCACCTGTCGGCTTGTATCTACTCTACATCTAGACTCTTATAAAATACTAGCAAGATGCCCATGCGTTGCACGGAACATCAAGATGCATTTGTATGAGTAGTTTATCTTGTGCGAGAAAAGGATGAACAAGGGAAGGCCTTATTTGCAAGTGTGGAGAGGGGTGTGGGTATCTTTTTGCAAAATTGCCATAGTTTCCTTCCCATCCGTGAGATATAGATCGGACGGCCTATATTGCAGGATGGCAGGCACACGATCATCACCGACTATGCTTTTTATAAGAGTAGGGATAAAATACACTCTTATAAAAAACAAAGTTGGTGATGATGGTGTGCCTGCCATCCTGCAATATAGGCCGTCCGATGTCTATCTGATGGATAGGAAAGAAACTATGACAATTTTGCAAAAAGGTACCCACACACTTCTCCACATTTGCAAATAAGGCCTTCCCTCATTCATCCTTTTCACTCACAAGATAAACTAGTCATACAAATGCATCTTGATGTTATGTGCAACACACGGGCATCTTGCTAGTAAGAATGAAAACCAACGACAATAAAATATTGGACGGTGGTTCGAAGTCATGACCGCGGGCACAACGGACAAGGTGGCCTTGTATTGGTATGTTGAGCCGTCTGTTTTAACACACATGAGCTGGTGTGGTGATTATACACACACGCACGCATGCGCACGAACTGCATGCACGCAACACTCACATGAACACATGCACCCACGCACGCACGCAACACTCACACGTACACACGCAGCCACACACACACACACACGCAACACTCACACGCACACACGCATGCATGCATGCACACACCAGTACACCACACGACCAACACACACTCTCACGCTCAAGTGCTCAACCTACACGTGCATGCGCACACACCAGGCCGTGACAGACACATACACAACCAGGTGATTCCCGCGCACGTGGTGGAGTCTTGTCGCGCCTGCGTAAATTTGTGTTTATCTGACATTTTCCCTATGCAAACTGACAGGTGGGACCCACTAGGAATGTGTTCAATTTAACTAGTCAACATGGTGCTACGCAGACTATTTGGCCGATCAACAGAGTGCAATCCGATGCCGAACCTTGAGCAAGCGACCGTATAATCACCGCAAAACGTATATAGTGACCGTAATCAGCTTATTCTGAAGTTCGGTGAACGTATTATGCTTTTCTCTCTGTAGGCCCTCCAAAACTACATCTCTACACGTTCTCGCATGTTACATCTAACAACTATGCAATACAACACCACTACTACACTCTAACACAATAAATCATATGTGTTTTTAGTTTTACTAGATATCATATTGTTACTTAATTATTCAGTTTGCATACATTAAAATTTCCTTTGAAATGTATGGATAGTATCATATACCGCACGGGAAAAATCCCTTTCCTGTTTAATCGGGTTTGTATTGATGGATCGTGCGAAACAGCAAAACTATAGTACTATATACAGCACAAGTGATAGTTCACTGGGCCGTCGTGTCGTGTACTCCTCCGTCGTAAGAGTGGAGCGCTCGCTTTCATAAATCTTCTAGTCCCTTTCGCCGACATGTGGGGCATCAAGCTACCGGGTCCACGTGCCATACCAGAATACAGTGCAGAGCAGCCGGGGTGAAGGACCCAGTCATGGCGCCGGCGTAGTAATGAGCAATGAGGCGTCAAATCACAAAGATTCACCTTCCCCGCAGTTAAGTTGGAGGGACGGAAGTAATAATGCTAAAAAATAAGAAGTTGGAGGGACGTAAGTAATAATGCTAAAAAAGAAGAAGTTGGAGGGACGAAGCAGCCATCATTTCACTCATTGCTGAATCCGCTTCTCCCTCATCTTCTTCAAGTTAACCACATGTTGCTTCTGCCGTTGTACTGCCTCATGTGGGAAGCAGATCGGCTTGGTGAAGCACTAACACATGGGACCGCATGTTAGCAAACCGCCAGGACAATGTCCTCTAAAAATAAGAAACCTCCCCCGCCATCCGCGCAGCAAAATCACCTCCTTTTTACTAATCTTGATTCTATAATTTTTTTAGATCAATATAATTGAGATTTGTATAGATAGCACACATGAGCAAAACCAAGTGGTATGGTTAAGGGCATCCACAATGTGTAGCCAAATGAGAAAATAGCTTTTGGCATCGTGGGAACCATTGTGGACAGTGTTGCCAAAGCCAAAAGGATGGAACCGAAGCTCCCTGATTGATTGATTGAATGAATAGAAAAATGCAACGTCTCTCCTCTTTCTCTCGTGCTTGGACGCATGTACAGTATAGAGGACATAGTCTACTCCCCTGTCCCTTCTATCACAAGTCACAAAGCAGTGATGCGTCAAATCACAAAGCACGGACGAAGCAACCATCATTTGACTCTTCGCTGACTCCGCTTCTCCATCGTCTTCTTTGAGAAACCATCTCACCACACAAAGCTGGACGGATGATGCTAGTACATTTACGCGCCGTTTGGTTCAACGGACTTGCTGGATGCAAATAAGGCGGTTGTCTTGGCTGGCAGGCGGCACTTGCGAACGACTTACCGTGATCTCCCTCAATGGTGTTCTCTGTCAAACGCACTTCGCCAAAACACAATGTTCGAGATATCGTCGACGTCACCGCAATGGGGAAGGAAGTCCAATATAGTTACTACCTCCATTTTTTTGTACACAAGGCCAGTATATCAAAATTACAATTTTCAAAAGGCCACTAACACTAATCGAGGCAAAATTGATGGGGTTTGCCTCGTACTAGCAACCAAGGACATTAATATCCCCTGCATGCATGCGGAAGTGAGAAGGTTGGTTTGCATGGCGCTGCATTAATCAAGCAATGAGGAGTGAGATGGTTAGCTCTTTGGGCTTTGGAGAAAAAAAAATACACATTCATTGACACGTGAAACGATGATTTGTATCGATTAATCCCGCGAAGGAAAACCCCGCCTTTTTTTCTAACACTAGTACTCCTAGTACATAGTACTACTACATACTTATCCTGTTTGGGTCTAGGCCTTGCATTGCCATACTTCGCCACACATTTTGGCCAAGCTTGCCTAAAGTTTTCAAAATGAAAAGGAGGTACACTTGCGCACGGCTGTCACGGTCGGACCGCACCCTCACATGGTCACTCCTGCATGCCGCGATCGCACCGCACGCTCACATGCACAGTCGCTCCTGCACGCCGCAAACCCAACCAAGGGAACGCACGCTCACTGACACGTGCTGTCGCATGTGAACAAAACAAACTCAGCCATCCTACCGCTGACACATAATTTTTGTTCATAGAGTATGTTTATCCAACCGCATGTTGGGGAGTATCCGTACGACCCGTGCGGTGGTCTGTTGGGGAAGAAGAACATGTGAGGAAGAAGGGTTAGGAGACGTAGGATATTCATCCAACCGTCTGAAAAGGTAGGCTAACCCAAGTCAGGTGACTTGCATAACAATATATGTTTTTACACAGCAAAAGATCCATAAAACAACAACATACAGAAAAACTATCACTGCTCGCGGAACGAGACGGCCTCGTCGTCGACTGCCGGCGCGAAGCAGCCGTAGCTGCCGACGTGTGTCTCCGCACCGTGGTTGTCCTCGGCCTCTAGCTACTCATTCACGCGGAGCGTGCGAGCGCTCTTCACGGACGAGAGCACCGCCTGGTTCAAGTCGAGGACTTCCGGTTCCGCCTGCAGGAGGGCCTCGATGAGAGCGGCATCCGCGCGCTCCGCATCAAGTTGAGCCCCCGCCGCCCGGTTCAAGTCCAGGACGTCCGGTTCCGCCTGCAGGAGGGCCTCGATGGCAGCGGCATCCGCACGCTCTGCCTCAAGTTGAGACTCCGCCGCCCGGTTCACATCCACGGCATCCGGTTCCGCCTGCAGGAGAGTCTCGATGGCAGCGACATGCGCGCGCTCCGCGTCGAGTTGAGCCTCTGCCTCCCGGTCCTCCTTTACTATCGCCAGGTCGAACCACTGGTCCGCCTGCACCATGGGGGACTCGGACACCGGCACGAAGTCGACGTCCATCGTCGCATACCCATCGGGGGCCTTCTGCGCCGCGACCTCCGCCATGAACATTGAATCGGCTTCTTCCTCCTCGTAGCTTGGTTCTAGAGATTCGGGCATTGGCCCGCCGCAAAGCGAGCTTGGGAACAGAGGTCTCTGGCACCGACCGCCGCCGCGATTTCTGCGCGGCGCTCCAGTGTCAGCATCTTGTAGTACGTGATCTTGTGGCGCACCATGGCTTTCCGGTGAACTAGGGGACGCTTGATGCGGGCTAGGGGTTCGAAAGGTGGGGGAAGGGGCTGGAGTAGGCCGAGCAACGAAGGTTCTGGTGTGAATAGTGGTTCCGGTGACGACCGGTCAATCGGTTTTGACTGTACATCGCTCTTGCCGCGTTCATGCTGCAGCCCGGCACGCTGGACCCTCCACGTCGCTCATCGAATGGAACGAGCTTCGTCTTGCGTTTTCGCTCGCTTGTGGGACCGCAGTTGATAGCAAACCGACGTCCCTCCCCCTCCCCCGCCCGTGTCATTTTATGCAGAGTAAATAAAAAAAGAGGGAGTATACTACGGGTGAGGATCCCCTGACGTGGCCGAACCCATTGAGTAACTGACATGCGGGGCCTAGCAAGCATGGGGTCCGCCAGTAAGTGACCGAAAGGGAGGGTAAGGCAGTGATACGTATGTGAAAGGAGCTTCCAATGATATAATTTTCACATTATACATCTCATGTACTATTAATCTTGTCAATAGTCAAATGCGGTTTTGAAAAACGTATTAGAGCATCGTTAATAATATAGCCAGTCAATGGCTATAAGGAACTACCATGTCATCTATCGATCTCGTCAACATGAACCGAATGGGATGTCAAAACTAAGACGCAAAGCGACACATAGTATAGGCAAAGTGACACTTCAAACAGACGTTTCTTTGTATGCATGTCGGACAAATTACAAATAAACATTGGAAATAGAAGCATGGTCTAGGCCCACATGCGAATGATACTCGGCAGAATGTTCAAATGAGGCATGCGGGAGGATGGACTCGACCGGAGGGCGACATGATCGATGGAGAGCAATGAGAAATAAGCAAACGCCACATGATTATACTTGAATGGCTCAAATAAACAATAAGTTGTCTCACTTGGCCTACATAGTGAAAGGCCTAATGCACAACACGGAGCATAGACGCTCGAATATGGCGGGGAAAACAGGGAAACTGACATGTGGGGCACACCTATCGGGATGACGTAGCGCAAACTAGTCCAATGGAGGAGCTAGCCCACGACCTCTTTGCCACCGGCAACCGTTCATGTGGGTCGTGGGGCCCAACAACGTGGTGTAGCTCAAGCACCGCCTCTGGACACGGCGACCGCGGTGAGCGACACGCTCATTGTTGCTAGACATGGTCGATTTCAGTGTGCCGAGGGTGGCGTTAGTGCCGTGGCACGACCAACCGTATGTTTGGTTTGTGCCCAAGGTTGCCCCATCAAAGCATTGGGTAGCCAAAAATTTGGTCAAGGTTTTGGCTGCCCATGATTTGGCTGACATCGGCAAGAAAAGTGAACTAGAGTTGGCTAGAGTTCATTAGCATGCCAAAAAAATGGCAACCATCCAAACAAAGACCAATCTTTGGGTCATGACCAAAATTTTGGTAAGGTGCACTTTGGCCACAATCCAAACACACGCCAACACCCGGCTCGTCGAGGATGCACGGGGTGCCGGGACGCGTCCGCGGAGTGGTGTAGCGCGGCCAACTGCATCCTCAGGACCTGAGACCATGCCGGGTCGTCTTGCTTTTTCAATGACATGCGTCGATCGCATGTGAGAAAAGGGCATCTCCAACGTTGCCATGACCGTAGCAGACTACCCTGGCACACCAAAAACCCTTAATGCCGTCCGTCCGTATGCCGTCGTTAAGAGGCTCGATGCCCAAGGAACCAACTCCGGGGACTTAATGACGCACTAGGACGCTTGGCCTCACCGTAATGCGCTACTTAAAGCGGCAACGCCCAGCTAACCTCCACACCATAGCGCACCATCCTCCTACCTGGCACCACATCCGCCATGACCGCAAGCGCGAACACTCTGCGGGAGAGCTTGTCTTCGGGGATGGAGCTCGAGGTCGCCACCCTCGCTCAAGTCGCCGCACAAGCGGTGGCCACGCTGGTGGCCGATGACAGGAGCACCGTCAGCCACGCGTCCTACTTGCCGCTGTCTAACGTCCGGCACCACCGAGGTCGGGGACTCCTCTAAGGATGAGTAGGGCATGGGAGGCGGCATGGCATGGTGTGCCAACTGGCCGGTCCGTCTCCCGTGTTCTACTTTTCCTCGCCGAAGACCGCACCTTCACTTGATGGGTCTTGAACCCCGCCCCAGTACATGGAGATCGTAGATGGAGCACGTCGGTCGCCACCGTAGAATCGGTTTAGGGTCGGGTTTCTTTTATTTTTTTGTCCTATAAAAGTTCGAAATGTTATGAAAATCTACCGTGTTTGCATTAATCTCGGCCGGTGTATATGAACTTTCACAATAATATAGTATATTGTAGGAGTACTAGCAAGATGCCCGTGTGTTGCACAGAAGATCAAGATCTTGTGGGAGAAAAGGATGAACGAGGGAAGGCCTTATCTGCAAATGCACATTCACGCATTTCACATCTACGAGAACCTACGAAAGGGTTACGTAAATTGCCTCTTTCTCTCCTACCCTAATTTTCATGGTCGTGGGCCCCTCCCTCCCCCCAATCTACAATCAACAGCTCACACATTTCACATTATTTTAATTACGTAACTGGGACTACATAGTTGTAGCATTACTCGTCCTAAAAAACCCAACTAAGCCAACCTCCCAGCATATCGCGCGGGAAAAGACCCGGCCACGCCGTTTTAGTCGGGATTACCGAATTACTAGTAGTAGTATCGATGGATCGCGCGAAGCAACAAGTTTTTTTAGGGGGCGAAGCACCTAGTTTGAAAGGAAAAAAGGCGGTACACTCACAGCACCCCTGTCGCGGTCGCATTGCACCCCACACACGTTCGGTCCTGCACACGGCTCACGCAAACGGAACACACTTCGGCTTGCCTCTTCACTGACACATGGGAGTGCACTTGGAGAAACCGACCATGCTCCAAACTCCCCCCGCCGACCGCGCGAAAATCCTCCCCACCCCAAAATTCCCCCCAAATCCTAGATTCAAATGCCCTTTGGCCAACTAGCCAATAATAT
>LR738711.1:313508247-313737107 GCA_902687465.1 Secale cereale | reverse complement strand
GCCACACCGATACATCGGCGCCGCAGTTCGTCGAGGGGATGCACGGCGATCCTCTCGCTCCCACAGTATGCTCTCGTAGACTGCCGTCCTCTAGCCGCGCCGCCACTGCTGGCAACGTTCTTGTGGAGGCGCACGGCGGTCAGCACCGCCACCGCTGGCGACGTTCATGTGGAGACGCACGGCAGTCAGCTTCTCCCACGATACGCGCATTCTAGACTGAGGCCCTGTGCATGTCGGTGTAGCGCTGAATGTTAGCTGATACATGCTGTTAATCTCACTGTTTGCCGAAGTAGTTTACAGTCAATATGCTCTGCTTAAGAAGCTTCCTTGCCCTGTTCGGCACTCAATCTGCTTAGCTGAGATGGCATGCCAAGGCCGATTAGTTGCTAAAATATCCTGCCATATATTTATTGTGACATAGATTGACATGGTCTAGTAGCCAATCTGTTAGGTGAAATAACTCTACACCGTTTTATACTCGATCTTTGTTGCTGCAATGGCCTTCGATAGTTCGCTGGTTGTGTGCTCTATTGGAAATACATAATCCATCATGCTCAGCCTCATTGACTGCTGAAATAGCCTGCCATAATTTAGCACTCAAATCTATTTGCTGAATTAGCTTTACATATATTTCGTTACTTAGATCTGCTCGTCCAAATATCTTGCCATAGCTTTAGACATCGACCTAGGTATTTTCTTCTAGACTTCATAAAAAAGCATATATGTTTTTCTTGTAATATCTAGTAGAAGAACTAATTTGTATGCCTAATAGATGGACATGACTTGGATAACTTCTGCTCGAATATTCTCCGCTGCATATGTCGAGGGGGTTGAAAACTTCATGAACTTTATCAGAGCTGAGTACGGTGGTTCGAAATCAAATGTGCTCTGCCCGTGTAGCAGCTGTATGAATTCAGTTACAAGACCCCCCAGTCAACTGTGCAAAATCATCTACACTTGTATGGGAGGTCGGTCACATATACTAGGTGGGTTCATCATGGTGAAGCTGTGAACGTCAATGTTATTGACTACTTGGAAGCAGCAGATCACCATCTTGATCTGCCTGATGCTAAGGTGGAAGAGGAGGAGGAGGAGGTGGTGGCGGAGCCACTGAGTTTGACCAACATTGAAACAATGCTACGAAATGCTCGTGCATTCCATGAACTTTTACCTGTAGAAGAAAAACGGTGGGCCCGCATGTTGGAACAATGCAACGTGGCTGTTACACCAGGAAATAGGCTGTCAGTATTCTCAGCTATGGTCACCTTTCTTCAGGTGAAGACATCTGAGCGGATGACCAACAAATCATTCCATGCGATGTTGGCTGCTTTCTGCAAAGCTTTCCCAGATGCGTCTGAGCTGCCACACACCTACAGTAAAATGAAGAATTTCCTTCGTGCAGTTGGAATTGGATATGATATGATCCATGTTTGTAAGTATAATTGTGTTCTGTTCCGGAAGGATTATGCCTACTTAAGTGAATGCCCGAAATGCAAATCATCAAGATGGAAAGATGGCGATGCCGTGAAGAGGATTCCTCATAATGTTCTGAGACATTTTCCAATTACACCAAGACTGCAGAGGTTGTTTCATGATGCTGAAACAAGATAGGATGTACTGTGGCATTCTAGGAACCAGGAGTACAGAGATCAAAATGTAATGAGCCATCCATCACATGGTAGTGAGTGGAAAAGCTTCAATCAGAAGCACGAAAAGTTCGCTGCTGACCCGAGAAACATTGGACTTGGCATAGCTTCAGATGGATTTAACTCATTTGGCCACTAGAGAGCCACATATAGCATGTGGCCAGTGCTTGTTATCCCTTACAACATGCCTCCAAATGTGTGCACCAAAGTATCAAACTACATGATGGCCTTGCTCATCCCAAGTCCAAAAAGTCCTGGAAAGGATTTTGATTTGTTCATGGAGCCTCTTGCGGTGGAACTTCAACAACTTTGGAGGGGTGTTCTCACTCGAGACCTATATAGCAGCCCACCAGCTGATTTCTTTCTACGTGCTGTTATAATTTGGTGCATCCATGATTATCCGGCTTTGGGCACTATGTCAGGGCGAACGACACATGATTACAATGAATGCGTTCGCTGTGACAGGAATCCACCGTCATACGCAATATTTAGCAAGATCTGTTACATTGGACACCGCCGTTTCCTTGCCAAGGACAAGCCGCATCCTAGAAAATACCGAAGACATGTGTTCAATGCAAAGCATGAAAACAGTGATGCGCCAAAGAGGCTCACTGCCGACGAGTTGCAAGTGGAATTAGAGAAGGTCAGGCATATTACACCAGGAAACCATCCTGATAATGGTAGCGGAAAAAGGAAGCGTGGCAGGGCAGAAGAGAGATTATTGTTTACCTGCAGGTCCACTTTGTGGGACTTGGAGTATTGGAAAGATTTGGATCTTCGGCATAATCTTGATGTGATGCACATCGAGAAAAATATATGTGACAGCATTATCGACACACTTCTTAATATTGAAGGAAAGACGAAAGACACCTTAAAATCTAGGATTGATTTGACACACCTGGGTATCAGAGAGGATTTGCAGGTGCAAGATGAAGGTAAACCATGGGATATGGCACCAGCTGTGTACGTCTTGGACACGGTAAAAAGAAAAGAATTCTGCGAGGTCCTGTCACGTGTGCGATTCCCACATGGATTTGCTTCCAACCCTGAAAGGAGAGTCAGTGCAGATGGAAACAAGGTACAAGGGTTGAAAACTCATGACTGGCACGTCCTACTTCAAAGGGTTTTACCTGTTATCCTGAGAGGATTGGGCCGCCTTGACTTATACAGAGCAGTTGCAGAGTTGGGACAATTCTTCAGGGAATTCTGCAGTAGAAATATCAGGATATATGCTTTGGAGCGTCTTAGAGACAAGATACCAACTATCCTATGCGACCTTGAGAAGATATATCCTCCAGCCTTCTTTGATGTGATGGTGCATTTGGCTGTTCATCTACCTGATGAGGCACTACTTAGAGGTCCAGTACAGTATGGCTGGATGTACCCTATTGAAAGGCGGCTATGCACTTTCAAGGGCTATGTTAGGAACAAAGATAGACCCGAGGGTTCCATTGCAGAGGCCTACATTGCTATAGAAGCGTTGACATTCTGCTCAAAATACATTGAAACAGCCGATCAGCTTAGCAAAGAGGTGGATGAAGACAATCCCGGGCTCAATGTTTTCGATTATTCTGTTCGACTTATAGGGAAGAGTCGACAAGAGGACAAACCTAAAGATTTGGACAAAATGGTTTGGTATGTGTTGAATAACTGTCCTGAGATACTACCTTATGTCAAGTAAGTGTTAAGTACTGCAGCTTATACATCGTAATCTACTAAACTTGCAGCACATTGTTATATATTTAGATGTTTGACGCGATCACTATGTTGTGCAACATCTACAAAAAGGAGTTACTGTCGCAAAATCCAAGAAACATTGACAAACTAGTTATGGCAGGATTTGCGAAATGGTTCAAGAGCCATGTAAGCTTTTGAATTGCACTGTTAGTTTTTTAATATATTGAGTACATAAGATGATCAGCTTGTCTATTTTCTAACCATAGGTTAAGAAGATGTGGGAGGATGGCCAGGCAGTTGATGATGCCCTTTACTCACTAGCAATGGCTCCTGATACTCGGGTAAGACATTATGAATCTTGCGTTGCTGGAGATGTGTGCTACAACACCCTTGCACGAGACGAAGGCAGGAAGACACAAAAAAGTGTCATCATGAGCACGGATACGTATGACAAAAAGACAACTGAAATGTATGCTAACATAACAGACATTGTTCAGTTGCAGTATATCTCTAGTTTCGAGGATCATCGGTGTGTGGTTCTGTTGTGCTGTCGTTGGTATAACCTGTTTTCTAGGATCGCAAAACCCAGAGCTGATGATTATTTCAAATCCATCAATGTCAAGGCGGTGTACCAGACCAACGAGCCTTTTATTTTGGCAAATCAAGCAACACAGATATTTTTCTTGGAAGACACATTTGCACGTAGCGATGACTGGAGAGTATTGCAAAGGTTTGAGCAGAGGAATTCATTTAATGAAGTTGCACAACAAGATGATGCTTACACTGCTCCTGATGTACAAGATAACACAAATGTTCCTAATATCTTTGAGAACCATCACGTCAATGACGCCGGCGAAAAGATTGGCTGTCGTCCTGTGGACATACATGAGTTGATCAAGAAGAAGCCAACGTTCGAGGACGTTGAGGACGAAGAAGAAGATGATACCGTGGGGAATTACGATTCACACTGATACACATGGCGAAGATGTTGACGCTACTGCTGCGGATGATGATTACATTGCTTTTGTCGTATTTCCCTGTCAGAAGACGTTTTTTATGTACTATGTGAAATTGTGTTTACTATGACAACCGAAACCTGATGAACATGTTGTTTAGTATTTTCCTGTGAGAACATCACTTGTTATGTATGCTGATTTGTGTTTGGTGATTGTATGATGACTAAAACCTGATGACATTGTTGTTTAGTTGTACTCATATTTGGCTGTGAAACTTGAATTTGATGACATAGTTTGATGTTGGACTGCAATATGCTCGACGTCTTCGAATGAGAACAAAGCTGACCCAACAGGGCCTCTGCTAATTTATTTATTTATTACCAAAAGGGCCTCTACTATTTATTTATTTATGAGCAAAAGGGGATACCCCCTGATTTCCGTTAATAGAAATCATTAGATGTTCACAACACTACGCCCAGCCTGCTACACAGGTTTCATTCATTACTAGTTTCAACAAAGTGCTCATGTCATAGCCACTGAATACATCACGAGTGCTACATACACTGCAAATAAAGAGACAATCATCCTACAGAGCACATCGATTTCGCCCATTATATTCACAAGCTCTTTCATCTCCTTAATGCTGTCAAGGCCATTCAACAGCTGTTGCTTGGCCACGATCAGAGGAACTGCATCTTTAACCTTCTGCTGTGCATATTCCTCTTCTGCCGTTCCTTCAGTTACTTGTCCAACACGCCAACCTGCTGGTATTGGGATTCCTCGGCTAACCAAATAATCAGCGTAGTTGCACTCCCCCACATCAGCAACTTCCCAGAAATACAAATCACACAAATCTTCCCTTTTCTGCACGAATCAAATTGGAAGATCATCAACCAAACTGTTAAAAAAAAATCAGCAACTGAAAGCAGCAGAACAACACTTGAACATATTATGACCCCATGATTCGGGCATTTGTAGAAGACTCGGCCAGGGTTGAGGCTTGTGGTTGAGATGCGACGTATGACTTTGCGTGATTTGCAGCAGTGGCACAACACCAACGATAGCGGGTTGCGATGAGCAACCGGCTGCGGTGCGCATGCCGACGGGGGTGTGATGAGACCCACAGGCGATGGTACGGGTGGTGACTTGGCGCATATTTGGTTGTTGCCTGCTGAAGAGCAGGTGGACGAGCAACCAACGGACATGGTTGCTGCGGCCAGAGCTTCTGGTGCTACGCAGAGTAAGTTGAGAAGAGGAGAAGCGAACGTTGGATATGTCAGTTTCATTATTTGCAGAGTAGCATAACACCATATATAGTCATAGTCTAGGTTTGGATTCGAACCAGCTACAGGAGCACATCTCTCTTTTTTCTAAAACTCAGCAACGTCTCTTTACTGGTACACTAGCTTATTCTGTACGCCTTCTCAAGTCTTTGATTCCTCCACCTGACATCTAGGACCCACCGGAAGGGCCTCTGTATTTCGCGAAAAAACGTGCCCCCCCGCTGACAGGCCGGCCCACCAGCTATCTTCGCACGCAAGGAAGTGCCTCCTTATTACGCACAAAAAATGAATACTCCCCCCGCCAGCTGGAACCCAGCGTCGTGGGAGGCTGACTTGTGGGCCTATCAAGTTGATGGAGACGGATGGCTTTGTCAACTTATTCAATATGAATGATTCTAGGTCCAGTTATCGTACAATGTTCATCCAACGACAGTAGAGCTTCTTCAACCTCTGGTCTTCTTGCTCCAGCCGCCCAAACCAACGCAGGTCGTGCCGCGTGCTCCTCCCTCCCGTGGCCAGCTGTGATGCCGCTGAGGCCTCACCACCCCTTACTACTCCCACCACTGGCTAGGGCATCCCTCTACTCACTGACACCCCCTGTTATTCCGCGGCGACGGCAGCCTCACACCGCAGCCGAACCAGTGAACCCTCGTACTCCTCTCCGCGTGGACATCCACTGCCGCGCCTTCCCCGGCTCCGTGTCGTCCCCTTCCTAGGCCTCGCCGTTGTCCACCGCCTTGGTGCTCTCGGCACGGCGTGGTCACACTGGTCAACGACCGACTTCCATCGGAAGAGTACTGTACGTGGAGAGGCTGACGGCTAGGTCCACGGCAACAACCCAATTTTTTTGTGATTTGCCAAATAAGTTGCTTTGTCACGCCTGTTGGGCTGCAAATCTTTCAAGACGAGGAGAGCTTCATTCGGCTGGCCGAGAAAATGACCTATCAGTAATGAGAAATGGGCTGTACATTTTTAAAACACATCAAACCGGCAATTACTTACAATTATTTTTTTCATTTCGAGTTTTTAAATTGCATTGATTATTACGCATGGACAATTTGTTGGATTTATATTGATATGCATTTATTTTTAAAATCAGTTTGAATGTGACTCAAAATTTCGGGATTAAAAATAGTATGGACCACACCGAAATATGCAAAATTTCGTATAATTTTTTAACCGTGGCCACAATATGGCTGTAATGCTAGCAAAAAGAATATGGGTTCCAAAAAAAACCTTAATAATTAGCAAATGGGCTGTAAATTATTAGAAATAATGGCAAATGGGCTGTTTGATGTTTTCCATAGATTCAAGGCCTTCCTAAAAAAAGGTTGACGCACAAGCAGTGACTGTTGGATGTCCATCCAACAGCCGTCGTGCTTCTTCAATCTCTGCTCTTCCTGCTGCAGCCGTTCAAACAAGTGCCGGCGGGACTGCCTGCTCCCTCCTCCCCGCGGCCGGCTGTGCTGCCGCGCAGGCCTCACCGCCCCACCATACTCCCATCGCTAGCCTAGCCATCCCTCTACTCACCCACACCTGCTGTTATTCTCCGGCGAGAGCAGACGAACCAGTAAACCCTCATACAGTCGTACTCCCCTCCGCGTGGGAAACAACTACCGAGTCTTCCCTGCCTCCGTGTCGTTCCCTTCCTAGGCCTCGCCGTCGTCCACAGCCCTGGTGCTCTCGGCGCGGCATGGTCAATCTGGTCAACGACCGACTTCCATCAGAAGAGTACTGTACGTGGAGAGGCTGACAGCTGGGTCCACGACAGCCGCAAGGAAGTGCCTCCTTATTACACGGAAAATAATTATACCTCCACCTGACAACGGGGACCCACCGGACGGGCCACCGTATTTGGCGAAAAAGATGTTTCCCCCCTGACTGCTGGGACCCACTGGACGGGCTACCGTATTTCGCGAAAAAAACATCCACCCTGCTGTCAGCTCGGACCCACCGGAAGTGCCTCCTTATAACGCACAAAACAAATGAATACTCCCCGTGCTAGCTGGGACCCAGTATAGTGCGAGGCTGACTTGTGGGCCTACTAAGTTGATGGGGATGGAGGGCTTTGTCAACTTAGTAAATATGCACGATTCTAGCTCCATTGACCGTACGATGTCCATCCAACGGCCGTAGTGCTTCTTCAACCTCTGGTCTTCTTGCTCCAGCCGCCCAAAACAGCACCAGTCGTGCTTCCTGCTCCTGCCTCCCGTGGCCGGCTGCGATGCCGTGGAGGCCTCGCCGCCCCCTACTATTCCCACTGCTGGCCAAGCCCTGTGGCGATGGCAACCTCACACCGCACCCAAACTAGTGAACCCTCGTACTCCTCTCCACGCGGTCTTCCTCTGCCGCGTCTTCCCCGGCTCCGCGTCGTCCCCTTCCTAGGCCTCACCGTCTTCCACCGCCCTGGTGCTCTCGGAGCGGCGTGGTCAACGTGGTCAAGGAACGACTTCCATCAAAAGAGTACTGTACGTGGAGAGGCTGACAGTTAGGGCCACGACAGTCGCAAGAAAGTGCCTCCTTATTACGCGGAAAATAATTATTCCTCCACTTGACAGCAGGGACCACCAGACAGGCCACCGTATTTGGCGAAAAACATTTCCTCCCTGACAGCTGGGACCCACCGGACAGGCCACCGTATTGCATGAAAAAACGTTCCCCCCGCTGTCAGCTCGGACCCACCGGAAGTGCCTCCTTATTACGAACAAACAAAATTAATACACCCCCTGCTGGTTGGGACCCACCTTGGTGGGAGGCTGACTTGTGGGCCTACTAAGTTGACGGGGACGGTGTGCTTTGTCAACTTAGTCAATATGAACGATTCTAGCTCCAGTGACCGTACGATGTCCATCCAACGGCCATAGTTCTTCTTCAACCTCTGGTCTTGTTGCTCCAGCCGCCCAAAGCAGCGCCGGTCATGCCGCATGCTCCTGCCTCCCATGCCCGGCTGTGCTGTCGTGGAGGCCTCACCGCCCCTACTATTCCCACCGCTGGCCAGGCCATCCCTCTACTCACCCACACCCCCTGTCATCCTGCGGCGACGGTGTTCTCACACCGGAGCAAACCAGTGAACCCTCGTACTCCTCTACGGGTGGGCATCCACTGCCGTGTCTTCCCCGTCTCCGCGTCGTCCCCTTCCTAGGCCACGCCGTCATCCATCACCCTGGTGCTCTCGGCGCAGTGTGGTTGCAACTTCTCGAGCTTGCGTTGTATTCCCTCGAAGTGGAAAGGGAGATGCAGCACAGTAGCGTAAGTATTTCCCTCAGTTTTTGAGAACCAAGGTATTAATCCAGTAGGAGACCACACGCGAGTTCCTCGCACCTTCACAAACAAATAAGAACTTCGCAGCCAACGCGATAAGGGGTTGTCAATCCCTTTACGATCACTTACGAAAGTGAGATCTGATAGAGATGATAGTTTATATTTTTGGTATTTTTGGTTTATAAGAACAGCAAATAAAAGCGATAAAAGTAAAGTAGATGTAGATTGATATGTTGAGAATATACCTGAGGGCCATAGTGTTTTCTAGTGGCTTCTCTCCAGATAGCGATATTCTACGGCGGGTAAACAAATTACTGTCGAGCAATTGATAGAAAAGCGAATAATTATGAGACTATCTAGGCATGATCATTGTATATAGGCATCACGTCCGAGACAAGTAGACCGACTCCTGCCTGCATCTACTACTATTACTCCACACATCGACCGCTATCCAGCATGCATCTAGTGTATTGAGTTCATAAGAACAGAGTAACGCCTTAAGCAAGATGACATGATGTAGAGGGATAAACTCAAGCAATATGATATAAAACCCATCTTTATATCCTCGATGGCAACAATACAATACGTGCCTTTCTGCCCCTACTGTCACTGGGAGAGGACACCGCAAGATTGAACCCAAAGCCAAGCACTTCTCCCATTGCAAGAACTATAGATCTAGTAGGCCAAACCAAACCAATAATTCGAAGAGGCTTGCAAGGATATTATGAGCACACATAAAAAGTTCAGAGAACAATCAAATATCTTTCATAGATAACCTTGATCATAAACTCACAATTCATCGCATCTCGACAAACACACCGCAAAAAGAGATTACATCGAATAGATCTCCTCGAAGACCGAGGAGAACTTTGTATTGAGATCCAGAGAGAGAGAAGAAGCCATCTAGATACTAGCTATGGACCCGAAGGTCTGTGGTAAACTACTCACAACTCATGGTGAGGGCGATGATGATGCTGATGAAGAACTCCGTGATGGATCCCCCTCCGGTGGAGCTCCGGAACAGGCTCCAAGATGGGATCTCACGGGAACAGAAGGTTACGACGGTGGAATTAGGGTTTTCTCTCTGTTCACGGAGGTTTTGTGGTACGTAGACTTATATAGGAAGAAGGAGGGCACCGGGGGACGCTCGGGGGCCCCATGAGGCAGGGGGCGCGCTCTGGAAAGGGGGCGCGCCCTCACCCTCGTGGGCCACCTCTTGATCCCCTGACATGATTCTCAAGCTCCGTGTGCGTGATTTTCTCCAAAAATATCTCTCGCAAAGGTTTCATTCCGTTTGGACTTCGTTTGATATTCTTTTTCTACAAAACCCTGAAATAGGCAAAAACTAGCAATGTGGACTGGGCCTTTGGGTTAGTAGGTTAGTCCAAAAAATGATATAAAAGTGTATGATAAAGCCCATTAAACATCCAAGACTTCATAAATAATAGCATGGAACAATAAAAAATTATAGATACGTTGGAGACATATCAAGCATCCCTGAGCTTAATTCTTGCTCGTCCTCGAGTAGGTAAATGATAAAGAAAGAATTTTTGATGTGGAATTATAACCAATATAGTTTTTCAATGTAATTCTTTTAATTGTGACATGAATGTTCAGATCTGAAAGATTCAAGATAAAAGTCTATATTGACATAAGAAATAATAATACTTCAAGCATACTATCAAAGAAATCATGTCTTCTCAAAATACTATGGCTAAAGAAAGTTATCCCTGCAAAATCATATATTCTGGCTATTCTCCCTCTTCGTCACACAAAATATTCATATCATGCACAACCCCGATTTCAGCCAAGCACTTGTTTTCATACTCTATCTTTTCAAACCTTTCAACTTTCACGCAATACATGAGCGTGAGCCATGGATATAACACTATGGGTGGAATAGAGGTGGTTGTGGAGAAGACAAAAAGGAGGGAGATGGTCTCACATCGACTAGGCGTATCAACGGTCTATGGAGATGCCCATTAATAGATATCAATGTGAGTGAGTAGGGATTGCCATGCAACGGATGCACTAGAGCTAAGTATGGATGAAAGCTCAACAAAAGAAACTAGTGGGTGTGCATCCAACTTGCTTGCTCACGAAGACCTAGGGCATTTGAGGAAGCCCATCGTTGGAATATACAAGCCAAGTTCTATAATGAAAATTCCCACTAGTATATGAAAGTGGCTAAGCATGAGACTCTCTACAATGAAGAACATGGTGCTACTTTGAAGCACAAGTGTGGAAAAAGATAGTAGCAATTGTCCCTTATCTCTTTTCTCTTTTTTTGTGGAGTGGCTTTCTCCTTTTTTTATTAGCCCCTCTCTATATTTTTTTGGGCCATCTCTTTTTTTTATTGGCCTTTCCTCACATGGGACAATGCTCTAATAATGATGATCATCACACTTTTATTACAACTCGAAATTACAACTCGATACTACAACATGTATGACTCTACATGAATGCCTCCGGCGGTGTACCGGGATGTCCAATGACTCATGAGTGACATATATGAAAATTATGCATGGTGGCTTTGCCACAAATATGATGTCAACTACATGATCTTGCATGGAAATATGACAATATAATGCGTGTCATATGAACGGAACGGTGGAAAGTTGCATGGCAATATATCTCGGAATGGCTATGGAAATGCCATGATAGGTAGGTATGGTGGCTGTTTTGAGGAACAATATATAGTGGCTGTTTTGAGGAAGGATATATTGTGGGTTTATGGCACCGACGAAAGTTGCGCGGTACAAGAGAGTCCAGCAATGGTGGAAGGGTGAGAGTGCGTATAATCCATGGACTCAACATTAGTCATAAGAACTCATATACTTATTGCAAAAATCTATGATTCATCAAAACAAAGCAATCAACGCATGCTCCTAGGGGGAGGTTGGTAGGAGTTAACCATCGCGCGCCCCCGACCTCCACACAAAGGTTGGCACTCTACAAATACCTCATGCTCTAACTTCGTCACATAGCGGTTCACCATACGTGCATGATACGGGAGTCACTAACCTTAACACAAGTATTTCTCAATTTCATAATAACTCCACTAGCATGACTCTAATATCACTATCCTCATATCTCAAAACAATTATCAAGCATCCAACATCTCATTCTATTCAATGCACTTGGTGTGATTTTTTTTACTACATTGGCATTGGATGTCTATCATGTGAAGACTAGTTTCTTTAGCCTAAACACATTACCAAGCTGTTTTAATAGACTCTCAAATAGATATGAGTGAAGCATGAGAGTTCAACAATTTCTACAAAATATTACCATCACCGTGCTCTAAAGGATATAAGTGAAGCACATAGAGTGTTCTAACAATTTCTAGGCCATATTTAACTCTATCAAATAGGTGTGTCCAGCAAGGATGATTGTGGCAAACTAGCAAGCAAAGACTCAAATTATACAAGACACTCCAAGCAAAACACATATCATGTTGCGAATAAAAATATAGCTCCAAGTATAGTTACCGATGGATGAAGACGAAAGAGCGGATGCCTTCCCGGGGCATCCCCAAGCTTAGGCTTTTGATTATCTTGAATTTACTTGGGGTTCCATGGGCATCCCCAAGCTTAGGCCTTTTGAAAGTGCAACTAATCCCCGGGTGGTTTTGGCAATTAATAACAACATATATATCATTGAACTAATAGTTACTTGAGAATCATTTCAGAGAAGTTCAGTGATATGGGTATGGCAATGACTGAAGAAGTGGACCCCTCAAAATGCTAAGGCAAGCATTGGCAAAAGCTCAAGACTCCTTTTTTGGTTTAGTGATCCAAGATCACATTGAGTCCATAGGAAAAACCAATACTATTAAAAGGGGATGAGGTTATGTTGATGATCTGGTTGCTCAAGTGCTTAGTGATATATCTCCTTCAACTATCAGCAACCTTCACTACAAAATACACTCATAAGTAATCTCGGTCCC
Source organism: Secale cereale (assembly GCA_902687465.1). Taxonomy (NCBI): domain Eukaryota; kingdom Viridiplantae; phylum Streptophyta; class Magnoliopsida; order Poales; family Poaceae; genus Secale; species Secale cereale. The sequence goes on along the minus strand of LR738711.1, from coordinate 313,724,335 downwards.
ACTGATTGTTCCAACTCAGTCACACCGAGATGAACCACCTCAGCCATAAGCCAAACCCTAGAAAAATCGGATATTCCGAGTTTGAAATCGGTTTCACCGAAACATGGGCTGCCAAGCTTCTGTAACCATTTGTCATCAAATCGGTGTCACCGAGTTGATGAAGTCGGTCCCACCGAAACTGGCATGTTCCTGTCTTTGCTCAAATCGGAATAACCGAGATGGTATTTTCGGTCCCACCGAAAACCCCAACGTTCACATTATTTGAACTTTCGGTCTGACCGAGTTGTCCACTTCGGTCTCACCGAGATTGCTCAATTATGTGTGTAACGGTTGGATTTTGTGTGGAGGCTATATATACCCCTCCACCCCTCTTCATTCGTGGAGAGAGCCATCAGAAAGAACTACCACTCCTACCTTACACTTTCTGAGAAGAGAACTACCTATCCTTGTGTTGAGATCAAGTTGCTCCACTCCTACCATATGAAACTTGATCTCTAACCTTCCCAAGTTGCTTTCCACTCAATCCTTTCTTCCACCATAGCCAAATCAGTGAGGAGAGTTGAGTGTTGGGGAGATTATCATTTGAAGCACAAGAGCAAGGAGTTCATCATCATCTACAACATCTATTACCTTTTGGAGGGTGGTGCCTCCTAGATTGGTTAGGTGTCGCTTGGGAGCCTCCGTCATCGAGATGTGGAGTTGAACCAAGAAGTTTGTAAGGGCAAGGAGATCGCCTACTTCGTGAAGATCTACCCCGAGTAAGGCTAGCCCTCCGTGGGCGTAGGCCATGATGGAATAGACAAGGTTGCTTCTTCGTGGACCCTTCGTGGGTGGAGCCCTCCGTGGACTCGCGCAGCCGTTACCCTCCATGGGTTGAAGTCTCCATCAACGTGGATGTACGATAGCACCACCTATCGGAACCACGGAAAAAATCACCGCGTCTCCAAAATTGCGTTTGCTCTTCTCCACCTCTCTTTACTACATGTGCAATTTACTTTCCGCTGCCTATACTCTAGAATTGCATGTGTAGGGTGATACTTGACTTGATCATAATTGTGAAACTACCAAAAACTGTTCTTTGTCAAAAGGCAGAATTTTTATATTTACAAGTAGTCTAATCACCCCCCCTCTAGACATACTTTCGATCCTACAAGTGGTATCAGAGCTTTGGTCTCCATTGTTTTGGTTTCCATTGCATTGGACTCCACAAGCTTGGTTTCACAACCTAGGAGAGTATGGCGTCTAGTGAGGGTAATTATCGTAGAGGTCCTTACTTTGATGGTACAAATTTTGCTAGTTGGAAGCATAAAATGAAAATGCATATTCTTGGTCATAACCCAGCCGCATGGCGCATTATTTGTGTTGGTATGCAAGGTGAATTCTTCGAGGAAGGAAAAGTTCCGGATCGCGAAGCTACACCGGAAGAATTGCGGATGTTGCAAAACAATGCTAAAGCTTGTGACATTCTCTTCAATGCTCTGTGTCCCGAGGAGTTCAACAAAATCAGCCGTCTTGAAAATGCAAAAGAGATTTGGGATACTTTGGTTGAAATGCACGAAGGTACCGAGTCTGTGAAGGAATCATAGCTAGATATCCTTCAAGGTCAACTTGACAAATTCAAGATGAAGGATGGTGAAGGAGTCGCTGAAATGTACTCTAGGCTTGCTCTCATCACAAATGAGATTGCCGGCTTAGGAAGCGAAGAAATGACCGACCGATTCATCATCAAGAAGATTCTCAGAGCTTTGGATGGAAAGTACGACACCGTGTGCACTTTGATCCAAATGATGCCAAACTACAAGACTCTCTAGCCAACTGAAGTCATTGGAAGAATTGTTGCTCATGAGATGACCCTTAATGATAAGGAAGAGCTACACAACAAGTCGAGTGGTGCCTACAAAGCTACAAGTGATGCTCCCACAACCTCAAGTGACAAGTTAGTTTCCAATGAAGCGATAAGCCTAATGGTAAAAAACTTCAACAAATTCTACAAGAATAGAGGCAAAGAGAGAAGCTCAAAGTCTAGATCATATGATGAAAAGAGATCTTCTAGTCGTGATCGAAACTGCTACAATTGTGGAAGACCCGGACACTACTCAAATGAGTGTACGGCTCCCCACAAGAGAAGAGAAGAATCTCCAAGAAGAAGATCAAGAGATGAGTCACCTCGGAAAGAGAGAAGGAGTAGAGATGATCGTTATGAACGAAGACCCTCTTGGAGAAGCAAGGATTCGGAGAGGAAAGACAAGTCATCAAGGAGCTACACAAGAAGAAGACATCAAGCTCATGTAGGTGAATGGGTCTCCGGCTCCGACTCCGACAATCAATCCGATGGAAGCTATCACTCCGACTCCGACTACAGTCAAGATGAAGGTGTTGCCGGTCTTGCTCTCGTATCCTCCAACTCCAACTCCTACGACTTATTTGATTCACCAAATGAGGGAATTGGAAGATGCTTCATGGCTAAAGGCCCCAAGGTATCACACCCTGAATTCATTGACTTCAATAGTGATGAGGATGACTTGCTTGGTGAAGATGAGCTCTTGCATGATAAATCTAGTGAGCTTAGTAACGATGAAAATGCTAGTAGTCTTTATAGTCGAGAAGAGTCGAATGACAATGCTATGAAGGAGATTGAGCGTCTAACTAAAGAACTAAACACTATTAAGTTAGCTCATGAAACAACTCAAGAAGATCATAGAGAGCTCTTAAGATCTCATGAGAAGCTACGCTTCGAGAAGCTCACTCTAGAGCAAGAACATGAGTTTCTAAAAGCGATCAATGACGATCTTCGAAAGAATAGTTCTTCATATCTTGCCAAACGACTTCTCTTGTCTAATTTGTTGCCAACCATTAAGACTAAGCATGACAAGCATAAGAAAAATTCTTCCTCTAGCAGTAACAATAACCATGTTAAATCTAATGTTGTTACTTCTAGTAGTTCTCTTGATTCCACTAACAATATTTCAAGCCAAGTTACACTTGAGCAAGAGAATAGTTTATTGAAAGGGATCATAGAGAAAGGTGTCTACAAGAGCCTTGCCGGAAGCAAGAACTTTGAGGAAATTATTCGCAAGCAAGGAAGGCACCGGAAGAATCAAGGGATTGGTTTTGAGCGAAAGTTCAACGCCGAAGGTGTTGAGTGGGAAGAAGGTCAATATCCTACTCCACAGTTTGTTTCTCAAAAGGAGAAGTATGATCCTACTTCTTCCAATGTGGAACAAGCTCAAGATGACCTTCCACCACAAGACCACAAGCTGAAAGCCAAGGACAAGCTTCAAGAGGAGATTGATGCATTCATTGAAGCACCTCAAGCCATGGTCAAGTGGGTTCCCAAGGACACGTCAAGTTCTACTGCGTCAAGCTCAACTACAACCCCAAGGATTCCCATCAAGATGATGTGGATCCCGAAGAAGAAGAACTAGAAAGTTCTTGAGGGTGACTCCGCCAACATACTTCACTCACATTCATTTTGGCAACTTGTGCAATCAACTTCCACATCATGCACTAGTTCATGGAGTCACAAACCCTCTTGTTGGTAAGTCAAGGGACAAGGTAATCATTGCTTTCATGGACATCATCTATTGTGAACTTCAATCTATGTCTATGGATATCCTTGTTTGTTCCTTGTGGGACTAACCCATGTAGGTATTGAAAGTGCCCTAATCCAAAGGATAGCTCCCAACTCTTGATGATCTACATCAACATTGAGCATCCACATCTTCAACATCTACATGAAGTCTTCTACGACAACCCAAGGTTAGTTTGACCCTTTAAAAGGGGTTCTCACATCTAGGGGGAGCTTTGCTCTAAAAATTGAGTAAAAGCATCTTCAAATGATGTGAACACATCAATGCTTTATGTAAAAGTGGTAACCCCACTTGTGCTTAAACGATGAGTATGACCTATGATCAAATGTTCTCATTTGGCTCCTAAGTCAAAATACTCATATAAAGATGACCTAGTCATCGACAAATTGTGTGCTAGTAGCTAGAGTGTTGGTTGTGCATGTTTGACACCTATTTCATTTGCTATCTTATTGTGTGAGCATGTTGAATGCATGATTTTATCCATTCGAGGACATCCATTTGTTGTTTTGGTTGTTTTGATTTTTCTGGCCAAATGGATGGACAAGAATGCCTAAGTACCTCCCCTAGCTATCTATGCTTTCTTGTCTCAAATTATATTCATGCTTATATCACAAACTTTGAACAAGTCATTTTCGGACCCTCCGAGTGAGGAGCACTCGGAGCCACCGATCCGTCAAGGGCTAACTTCCAAAACCTTCTAAGTGATTTCGGTCAGACCAACTCATTCAAACTCGGTCAAACCGAAAGCATTTAGACTGATCTAGGTTTCATCTCGGTGAAACCGAGTTGCAATTTTCGGCGTGACCGAAATGCATAACTGCCTGGCAGTTATCCATCTCGGTGCCACCGAGTTTTTCAACTCGGTCCCACCGACAGCAAAGGGATATATATACTGAGGGCAGCGCGCGTTGATTATTCCTTCAAACGTTTTCGCTCCCACGTCCCCTGCTGCCGTCGCCTTGATCTCCGGATCGTCGCCGTCATCGCATGTGCGCCCTCGCCGCAGGTCTCCATCGCCGTTAACGGATTTCTCCTCCGCGCCGTTGCCGCCGTAGAGAGACTCCACCAAGTTAGGGTGAGTCTCGATCCCACTCGTGCTCCCATCTCCGATTCAATGCACGTTTGGTTTGCCCTATATCTGGCCACGATTGAAATCTTCCTTAACACTAGATCGGTTCGTTTGAACTAGCTTCGAGTAAATTTTTTAGGGTTAGGTTTCCACGGAACACATCTCGGTGAAACCGATTTTAAAATCTCGGAATGACCGATTCGGCCTCTGGCCATTGCACTGCACCTTTCGGTCCAACCGAGTCGTGCAAATCGGTGTGACCGAAATATAGTTTTAGTGAAACCCTAGTGTATCGGCAGGACCGAAACCCACTTCGGTCAAACCGAAAGTGGGGTGTAAAGTTTCTGTTACACACTTCGGATTCACCGAAACTGAAAATCGGTCTGACCGAAATGCCTTCTGTGAAAACTTAAAACTAAAATTTGAACTCATTTTTTTTGCAAAAACTTCTGCAGTTCGTGATAACTCTTCTACTCTGCCTATACCTTATCTATTCACAGGTTGTCAGCCATGTCAGATGCCAGTGACAGTCAGAACAGATCAGAGTCACCTATTGCGGACATTCCTGAAGCAGACACTAGTCCTTAGACTAGCAGTCCATTTGATGATGGTGAGAGGAGTACACCAAGTGGCTTGCCTCCTGCAGCCACCAGAGCTAGAAAGGAGAAGAACTCCGATGATGAGGATTCTGATTTTGTTGCTGAGGAAGAAGTGACTTCCAAGCCTAAGAGAAAGGTTGTTGCCAAAGAGCAACAAGGTCAGCAGTCAAAGAAGGGCACCAGCAAAGTCAAGCATTCAACTGTTGCCAAGAAGCTGAACTTGGGAGAGCCAGCCCCAAGCAAAGTGAAGAAAACCTCCAAGAGAAAGAGGGTTGTGTATACTGATCCTCATGCAGATGCAGCAGTCGAGGAAGAAGAAGAAGAAGAAGCACCCCAGCCTGCTCCTCAGAAGGAGAAGCTCATGGGTGATGCCATTAGAGCTGGAGCCACTTCAAAGCCCAAGAAGTCTGCTCAAGCTAAGGCAGCTCCAGCAAAGCCTACTGCCAAGCCCAAGAGGACTACCAGGAACATTCCAGCATCTGAGAAGAACAAGGGTGATGTGCCACCATCTGAGTCTGATGAGGAAGGACAAGTGTTGCTGAAACTCCGTCCAAAACTGCCACTCCACAATGATGCTCATCCTCAAGCCGAGGATATGAAGGCAAGGAAAGATAGAGGTCTCAGGCTATGGAGACAATCTGATCCATATGCCGTGAGGAGAAGGACTGCTGTAGACCCCAGATTCCACACCAGAGAGCAGCATGACTTCTATGAGACTGTGCTGATGGACAAGAAGCCAATAGTTGCAGACACCAGATACGTTGACTGGGAATACATTGACAGTGAAGAGCACAGAGACTTCTTTCCCCATGTGCATGAAAGCTTCACTGCATGTGGCGTTGCAGAGTTTGTGGGTCAGAAGTTGACCAGCTGGAACGACGAGATGATAATGCAATTCTATGCCACAGCTCACTTCTATCCTGATGGGAAGATCACATGGATGACTGAAGGTCAAAGGTATTCTTCTTCTGTTGAAGAATGGGCAGAAATTCTGAATGCTCCAGTGCAGCGAGAAGATGATATTGATGTCTATGGGATTCCAAAGAAGAATCATGATTCCATGAAGAACATGTACAAGGAGATCCCCGCAGCAGATTTGGAAGTGTGGAAGCTCGGCTCAGTCTACTATCTCCAGGCAGGTTTACCTACCACTAACACTATTTTGAGGCATACCTTGATGCCCAAGTCTGGAGATCATCGCATGATCAGAGGGTATTCTATCAACATGCTGCATATACTTGATGAGAAGGCACCTTTCAAGGTGATGGACTTAATGGTAGAGACCATTAAGAGGACTGCAGCTGACCAGAAAAGGTCATGTGGATTTGCCCCACAGATTCAGATGCTTATCAATGCCAAGTTTGGCACGGGCAAATTCCTGTTGGATAGGATACACTTACCCCTGCAGCCAGAGCATGAAGACAATGTTGTTGTGATGGATGAGGAGGATCCAACATCTGTTGAAGGTCAAGCCAAGATTGAAGCTGCTAGGAAAGCCAAAGCTGATAAAGAGGCAGCAGCAGCAGCTAAACCAAAGAGCTTCGGAGAGCAGATTCTTGAAGCTACCCAAAGGATTAAACAACGCCTGGCCAGCATTGAACAATCTCAGGAGAGCCTAGAGAGGATTGTTGACGAGAAGATCCACGCTCTGGACGTGAAGCTGACTGAAATTCAAGTGACCGTCAACAAGCTTGAGGCAGACATGGAGGAAGCAAAGCAGGACAAGGCAGAGCTTGTGCAGGATGACTTAGTCCAGGACTCTCATCGACAGACTGCTCCGGTTCCCAGAGGATCCCGATCAGCTGCTATTCCAGTGACTGACACCAGGACTACAACTTCAGCACCTCCTACAGCTCCAGTATCCACTCCTCCAGCGCAGACATCAGCTGAAGTCTTCGCCGATGCCGTCATATCTACTCCGACATCTACCCAGACGGGAGCCGCCAGCAGAGCCCACAGTGACGTTTAGCTCTATGCTTTTTCAAACTTTTTGGTAACTTGTTGCCAAAGGGGGAGAAATTGTATAGATCATAGGGCTTCGAGAGAGAGAGAGTGCTCTTTCGTTCTTTTGCGGTTTCTTTGAGATACTTTTGGTTTTCGAAACTTTCAGTGTGCTTGATACTACGTTTGATGCTACCTTAATGAGTGCTTAGTCGTACTATGCTTTAATGTGTGCTTAATGCTTATCATATGCTATTCCTATCTCGTATGGCTATTTACTCATGTCTTGGTGATTGGGTGCATGCTTTTCATTCTTATCATTTTGTGCGCTCCACCAAGATGTATGTGACATGGAAGAGTGACCCATGATCCTAATCGATTGTGCATTTGCATTCAAACGCAAATCTTAAATAATGCACAAATTTAGGGGGAGCTCTTGCTTATCACATACTTCTCAAAGCGACGATATTATTCATTGATTATATCCTTTGTCGAAGCTTTGATCTATATGTTGTCATCAATTACCAAAAAGGGGGAGATTGAAAGTGCAACTAATCCCCGGGTGGTTTTGGCAATTAATAACAACATATATATCATTGAACTAATAGTTACTTGAGAATCATTTCAGAGAAGTTCAGTGATATGGGTATGGCAATGACTGAAGAAGTGGACCCCTCAAAATGCTAAGGCAAGCATTGGCAAAAGCTCAAGACTCCTTTTTTGGTTTAGTGATCCAAGATCACATTGAGTCCATAGGAAAAACCAATACTATTAAAAGGGGATGAGGTTATGTTGATGATCTGGTTGCTCAAGTGCTTAGTGATATATCTCCTTCAACTATCAGCAACCTTCACTACAAAATACACTCATAAGTAATCTCGGTCCCACCGATTGTTCCAACTCAGTCACACCGAGATGAACCACCTCAGCCATAAGCCAAACCCTAGAAAAATCGGATATTCCGAGTTTGAAATCGGTTTCACCGAAACATGGGCTGCCAAGCTTCTGTAACCGTTTGTCATCAAATCGCTGTCACCGAGTTGATGAAGTTGGTCCCACCGAAACTGGCATGTTCCTGTCTTTGCTCAAATCGCAATAACCGAGATGGTATTTTTGGTCCCACCGAAAACCCCAACGTTCACATTATTTGAACTTTCGGTCTGACCGAGTTGTCCACTTCGGTCTCACCGAGATTGCTCAATTATGTGTGTAACGGTTGGATTTTGTGTGGAGGCTATATATACCCCTCCACCCCCTCTTCATTCGTGGAGAGAGCCATCAGAAAGAACTACCACTCCTACCTTACACTTTCTGAGAAAAGAACTACCTATCCTTGTGTTGAGATCAAGTTGCTCCACTCCTACCATATGAAACTTGATCTCTAACCTTCCCAAGTTGCTTTCCACTCAATCCTTTCTTCCACCATAGCCAAATCAGTGAGGAGAGTTGAGTGTTGGGGAGATTATCATTTGAAGCACAAGAGCAAGGAGTTCATCATCATCTACAACATCTATTACCTTTTGGAGGGTGGTGCCTCCTAGATTGGTTAGGTGTCGCTTGGGAGCCTCCGTCATCGAGATGTGAAGTTGAACCAAGAAGTTTGTAAGGGCAAGGAGATCGCCTACTTCGTGAAGATCTACCCCGAGTAAGGCTAGCCCTCCGTGGGCGTAGGCCATGATGGAATAGACAAGGTTGCTTCTTCGTGGACCCTTCGTGGGTGGAGCCCTCCGTGGACTCGCGCAACCGTTACCCTCCGTGGGTTGAAGTCTCCATCAACGTGGATGTACGATAGCACCACCTATCGGAACCATGGAAAAAATCACCGCGTCTCCAAAATTGCGTTTGCTCTTCTCCACCTCTCTTTACTACATGTGCAATTTACTTTCCGCTGCCTATACTCTAGAATTGCATGTGTAGGGTGATACTTGACTTGATCATAATTGTGAAACTACCAAAAACTGTTCTTTGTCAAAAGGCAGAATTTTTATATTTACAAGTAGTCTAATCACCCCCCCTCTAAACATACTTTCGATCCTACACCTTTGCTACTGCTTGTTCCATAGTCCATCAAAGCAATACTCAAAACTTGAAAACTTCACAACACAAAACTTAGACAAAAATTCTTTTGAGCTCCGTTAGTATAAGAAAGCAAACCACTACTCAAAGGTGCAGCAATGAATTCATTCTTTGTTTATATTGGTGTTAAACCTACTGTATTCCAACTTCTCTATGGTTCATATCCTCCAATACTACTCATAGATGCATTGAACTAAGCAAACAACACACGAAAAACAGAATCTGTTAAAAATAGAACAGTCTGTAGAATCTGCAGGTTTCGCCTACTTCTAGAATCCCAAAAAATTCAAACTAAATTGGTAAATTTGCGGAATTTGTCTACCAATCATCTGCAAAAATAATCAACTAAAAATAACGCTCTAGTAAAATCTGAAGACCACTTTAGTGAGCACTAACGATTCTGTTTTTCACAGCAAGATCACATAAACTTCACACAAGTCTTCCCAAAGGTTCTACTTGGTACAAACACTAAAAAAACATGAAACCACATCTAATCAGAGGCTAGATGCAATATTTATTCCCTAACAGCAACAAAAAAAAGTTGGGTTGCCTCCCAACAAGCGCTATCGTTTTACGCCCCTAGCTAGGCATGATACAAGATAAATCTAGGTATTGCCATCTTTGGAAGGCAATCCATAAGTGGCTCTCATGATAGATTCATATGGTAATTTGATTTTATTTCTAGAAAGTGTGCCATGCCTTTCCCTAACGGAAATTGGAATCTAATATTTCCTTCCTTCATATCAATAAATGCACCAATCGTTCTAAGGAAAGGTCTACCAAGAATAATAGGACATGAAGGATTGCAATCTATATTAAGAACAATGAAATCTATAGGCACATTATTCCTATTGGAAACAATAAGAACATCATTAATTCTTCCCATAGGTTTCTTAATAGTGGAATCCGCAAGATGAAAATTTAAAGAACAATCATCAAGTTCATGGAACCCTAGCAAATCACACAAAGTTTTTGGGATAGTGGAGACACTTGCAGCCAAATCACACAAAGCATAGCATTCATGATCTTTTATTTTTATTTTTATAGTAGGTTCCCACTCATCATAAAGCTTTCTAGGGATAGAAACTTCCAACTCAAGTTTTTCTTCATAAGATTGCATCAAAGCATCAACTATGTGTTTGGTGAAAGTTTTATTTTGACTATAAGCATGCGGAGAATTTAGCACGGATTGCAACAAGGAAATACAATCAATCAAAGAGAAATTATCATAATTGAATCCCTTGAATTCTAAAGTAGTGGGTTCATCACTATGCAAAGTTTTAATTTCTTCACTCCCACTTTTAGCAATTTTAGCATCAAGATCTAAAAACTCCGAATCATTGGGACACTTTAAAGCATAATCATCTCCAATCCTATCTTCATCAAAATTTATACTAGAAAACAAGGATCTAATAGGAGACACATCAATAACTTTCAGATCTTCATCTTTATTTTCATGATAACTAGAAGAACACGATTTAATATAATCCTCTCTTTTAGCATGCATCCTAGTGGTTCTTTCTTTGCATTCATCAATGGAAATTCTCATGGCTTTGAGAGACTCATTGATATCATGCTTAGGTGGGATAGATCTAAGTTTCAAAGAATCAACATCAAGAGTAATTCTATCCACACTTCTAGCCAATTCATCAACCTTAAGCAATTTCTCTTCAAGCAAAGCATTGAAATTCTTTTGCGAGATCATAAACTCCTTAACACTAGTTTCAAATTCAGAAGGCATCTTTCCATAAGAGTTGTTGTAGGAATTACCATAATTATTAGAGGAATTACTAGGAAAAGGACTAGGATTAAAATTACCTCTATAAGCATTGTTACCAAAATTATTCCTACCAATAAAATTCACATCCAAGGATTCATTGTTATTCTCAATGAAAGTGGACAAAGGCATATCATTAGGATCAGAAGAAGCACTCTTAGCAGCAAATAATTTCATAAGTTCATCCATCTTTTTACTCAAAACACTAATTTCTTCAATAGCATGCACTTTTTTACTAGTAGATCTTTCGGTGTGCCATTGAGAATAATTAACCATAATATTATCTAGGAGTTTGGTAGCTTCTCCTAAGGTGGTTTCCATGAAAGTGCCTCCCGCAGTCGAGTCTAAAAGATTTCTAGAAGCAAAACTCAAGGCAGCATAAAAGTTCTGAATAATCATCCATAGATTCAAACCATGTGTAGGGCAATTACATATCATCAATTTCATTCTCTCCCAAGCTTGTGCAACATGCTCATGATCTAGTTACTTAAAATTCATAATATCGTTTTTAAGAGAGATGATCTTAGCAGGAGGGAAATACTTAGAGATAAACGCATCTTTGCACTTATTCCACGAATCAATACTATTTCTAGGCAAAGAGGAAAACCAAGTTTTAGCACGATCTCTAAGTGAAAATGGAAATAACTTCAATTTAGCAATATCGTTATCCGTATCCCTTTTTCTTTTGCATACCACACAAATCAACAAAGTTGTTTAGATGGGTAGCGACATCTTCACTAGGAAGGCCAGAAAATTGATCTTTCATGACAAGATTCAACAAAGCAACATTGATCTCACAAGATTCAACATCGGTAATAGGAGCAATTGGAGTGCTAATAAAGTCATTGTTGTTGGTATTGGAAAAGTCACACAATTTGGTATTGTTCTGAGCCATAGTGACAAACAAGCAATCTAACACACAAGCGAACAAGAAGCAAGCGAACGATAAACACACGGCGGAAGAAGGGCAAATAAAACGACAAGGGTGAAGTGGGGTAGAGGAAAATGAGAGGCAAATAAATGTAATGAGAAGGATAAGGGTTTGTGATAGGTACTTGGTATATGACTTTTGCGTAAGACTCCCCGGCAGCGGCGCCAAAAATTCTTCTTGCTACTTCTCGAGATTGCGTTGTATTCCCTCGAAGAGGAAAGGGAGATGCAGCACAGTAGCGTAAGTATTTCCCTCAGTTTTTGAGAACCAAGGTATCAATCCAGTAGGAGACCACGCGCGAGTCCCTCGCACCCGCACAAACAAATAAGAACTTCGCAGCCAACGCGATAAGGGGTTGTCAACCCCTTTACGGTCACTTACGAAAGTGAGATCTGATTGAGATGATAGTTTATATTTTTGGTATTTTTGATTTATAAGAACAGCAAATAAAAGCGATAAAAGTAAAGTAGATGCAGATTGATATGTTGAGAATAGACCCGGGGGCCATAGTGTTCTCTAGTGGCTTCTCTCATGATAGCGATATTCTACGACGGGTAAATAAATTACTGTCGAGCAATTGATAGAAAAGTGAATAATTATGAGACTATCTAGGCATGATCATTGTATATAGGCATCACGTCCGAGACAAGTAGACCGACTCCTGCCTGCATCTACTACTATTACTCCACACATCGACCGCTATCCAGCATGCATCTAGTGTATTGAGTTCATAAGAACAGAGTAACGCCTTAAGCAAGATGACATGATGTAGAGGGATAAACTCAAGCAATATGATATAAACCCCATCTTTTTATCCTCGATGGCAACAATACAATACACGCCTTGCTGCCCCTACCGTCACTTGGAACTTGGAAAGGACACCACAAGATTGAACCCAAAGCCAAGCACTTCTCCCATTGCAAGAACTATAGATCTAGTAGGCCAAACCAAACCGATAATTCGAAGAGACTTGCAAGGATATTATGAGCACACATAAAAAGTTTAGAGAAGAACCAAATATCTTTCATAGATAGCCTTGATCATAAACTCAGAATTCATCGGATCTCGACAAACACACCACAAAAAGAGATTACATCGAATAGATCTCCTAGAAGACCGAGGTGAACTTTGTATTGAGATACAGAGAGAGAGAAGAAGCCATCTAGATACTAGATATGGACCCGAAGGTCTGTGGTAAACTACTCACAACTGATGGTGAGGGCGATGATGATGATGAAGAAGAACTCCGTGATGGATCCCCCTCCGGTGCAGCTCCGGAACAGGCTCCAAGATGGGATCTCACGGGAACAAAAGGTTACGTCGGTGGAATTAGGGTTTTCTCTCTGTTCACGGAGGTTTTGGGGTACGTAGACTTATATAGGAAGAAGGAGGGCACCGGGGGACGCTCGGGGGCCCCACGAGGCACGGGGGCGCGCCCCCACCCTCGTGGCCCACCTCTTGATCCCCTGACATGGTTCTCAAGCTCCGTGTGCGTGATTTTCTCCAAAAATATCTCTCGCGAAGGTTTCATTCCGTTTGGTCTCCGGTTGATATTCTTTTTCTACAAAACCCTCAAACAGGCAAAAAATAGCAATCTGGACTTGGCCTTTGGGTTAGTAGGTTAGTCCTAAAAATGATATAAAAGTGTTTGATAAAGTCCATTAAACATCCAAGACTTCATAAATAATAGCATGAAACAATAAAAAATTATAGATACGTTGGAGACGTATCAGTGGTCAATGTGGTCAAGGAACGGCTTCATCGGACGTGGACTGTACGTGGAGAGGCTGACAACTGGGTCTACGGCCATAGCAAGGAAGTGCCTCCTAATTACGCGCAAAATAATTATTCCTCCACCTGACAGCGGGGACCCACCGGATGGGCCACCATATTTCGCGAAAAATACGTTTCCCCCTGACTGCTGGGACCCACCAGCTACATCTTCGCACGCAAGGAAGTGCATCCGAAAAAAATGATTCGCCCCCCTGACAGCTGGGACCCACCAGCTACATCTTCGCAGGCAAGGAAGTGCCTGACAGTCAGGACCCACCTGGTCGAAGCGTACGTAGCATTGTCATTCTAGTAGCGAACGTGCACGTACATACTGGTCGATGTAGAGGCGCGCACGTGTTGTAGTAGAGGCGCGCACTTAGCATGTACACGTACGTACATCGGCAAGTGTGCAAGAAAGAAAATACGGCCACGTACATACATACGGGCAGGGTCTCGAACGCCTACTTGCGCATACGTACGACCAGGGCTCGTGTACATGGCTGGGTCGGAACGGAGAAACAGCGTCGTCATCGTGTTCATGGGGAGCCAACCGGCTGGGTCGGAACGGAATGCGTCGTCATGTTCATCGGGAGGGCTTGGATGGAACAGCCGATGGAAACGACGCCTGGTGTACCGCAGAACGGAGGAAACGACCTTGTGTTCGACCGGTCACGGTCGAAACGGGATCTTGTTCATCGGGAGGGGTCTGGCGTACCGCAAAACAGAGGAAACAAACCTCCTACGGTCGAAACGGGGGTCCTGTTGATCAGGAGGGGTGTGGCGTACCGCAAAACGGAGGAAACAGACTTGTGTTGGAGCGCTACGGTCGAAACGGGGGTCCTTTTCATCGGGAGGGGTGTGGCGTACGGCAAAATGGAGGAAACGGACTTGTGTTGAAGCGCTACGGTCGAAACGGGGGTCCTATTCACCGGGAGGGGTGTGGCGTACCGCAAAACGGGACTCCACGGGATACTGTTCATCACCATCATCGACCCCCTCCAGCCTCCACGGGCTACTGTTCATCCACCGTCGACCTCCTCCAGCCTCCACCTACGACTGTTCAGCCTCCACCGCGCGCTACTCCACCGGCTACTGCTCAACCAGCCCTCTCTACGGACTCCTATTCAACCACCCCTCCACGGGCTACTATTCATCCAGCCCTCCATCGTCTACTGTTCATGCAGCCCTCCACAGGGTGGTCCTGTTCATGCGGCCCTCCACGGGGTCCTGTTCATGCAGCTCCAACCGGCTCGATCGAACGGGGTCCTTTTCATGCAGAGGCAACACCACGGGGTCCTGTTCAGCCACCCCCACCGGAAACTGTTCATCCAAACCCCCCCCAACAACGCTCACTATTCATGCAGAGGCAACATCGATCGGCTTTAGTTAGCAGTAGTAGCGAAGGAATCACTCGATCGGATTCATTTAACAGCCATCGATCGATCGCTCGGGTTCAGTAACGCGTAGCCTGCAGTGCAATCGCTCGGGTTCAGTTAGAGCCCAACGCCTCACTCGGGTTCAGTTAGAGCCCAACGCCTTGCACCCATGCGCTTGCGTGTACGAGAGAAACGCGCATCGCTCGGCCCCGACCACCCACCATAACCGGGAACACCCCAATATTTTCCTCGCCCTCGCTTCTACCACGGTTTTTTCCGTCATGGACGGCCCAAAGAATGTCATGCAGCTGCGTCTCCGGCCCACCCAGGACGAAAAGCCCATTTTCTATCATGATTTTTTTTCATAGAAGTAGGACCCCACCACATCTATGATGATACCGTGTTTTGTCACCATTATTGTCATAGAAGTGTCATAAGTATGACAGAAAAAAGTTTCGTTCGGACCAAAATGTCACGGATGTGTCTTTTTTTTGTAGTTTGAAGAATACGATCCGTATGATGTTATTGGTGTTGCCGGAGTTGCTGAAGATTCTAAAAACACTTTGAGGCTAGTCAACAAAAGTGGTGATGTTGTCACCTACAACTATATGAAAGACTACAAGGGCAATGCTCACAAGTGCCTAATGGCAAAGGTCGTGGTAGAAGATGGAGAAGACCAAAACTCTTCTGACAAGGTCAAGGTAACCCCAAGATCACATCCTCCTCTCTTCACTCCTGTTACTACTAGTGATGAGTACCTTGATGCGGAGGATAATCATGATTGTAATGATATAGATGACCCCATGTTTGCTAAATTAAATAAGGTCATGTGCTCCCTCAAAGGAAAGAAGCTCACTATGTTTCATATGCTTATGGAGATGGTGGGTAAGCACACTGTCACCATTAAGGAACTCGAAACCCTCATAACCGAGGAAAAGGAAAAAAAATGTGAAATCCTTGAGCGGAAAGTCCAATATGAGGAAGCAAAAATGATGAACTATGCTTGAAAATTGGTGCAAACATTGATGTTCATGATAAAGATCTTGCCTCCTTGAAAAAGGCTAAGGACTCTTGTGAAGAGTTGATGAATGATAAAAGTAAGCTTGTGAAGTCTCATGCTTCTCTATCGAAGGATTGTGAGCTCCTATCCATGTCCCACAAGACTAAGGAAGAAAAGCTCACCGTTCCTACTGTTGGCACGCGAAATCGCCGTGCAACACCAGGATAGTTGTCGTGCTTTCGTGACGATAAACGATTGCTTTACGAGCAAAGCAACAAAGATTTCCTTGCTTTCGTGGTGAAGAACCGGCCGCTTTTCAGTGCAAAACGACAAAGATCACCAAACCCTAGGGCTGCTAGGGCTCGGCAAGAAGTAACGATAGAAAATAGACGTACGTGAAAAATAGAGTTTGTATTGATAGATCGATTGTTGGGGGTTTTCCAATTGGCCATGGCCTTACATATATACGACACGCTGTACTTGGCGTATAAGACTAAAACTCTGAAGCCAAAACCGCCTAGGACATGCCCTGTTTCGGTTGTTTACAACTTGCACTAGCGGCCCAAATTAACATGTCACGTACAAATCCTCCTGGGCCTACAAGGAAAATAGTAAAATATTCCGGCTCTAGTTCTAACCATGTCACGTAAATATACTCTTGTATCTACAAGGAAATAATAAAATACTCCGGCCACGTCGCTATCACATGGAATAAAAACCATCATGTACTAAGCACAATTCTCCATCTAGTCCATGCAAACTCCATACCTCAGCTTAGTATACGAGATTGGTTAGGAGACGTCCATGGCAGCAGTATGCTAGTTCAACGCATCCGATATCTGGTCAGCCATATGTAGATAACTGCAATATTGAAACTATGCATCAACTGATTAGTTGGATCAATGATAAAATTAATTTGGCCCATACTAACTAGCCAAATTACACCGTCAACACATGCCCCCTGTTTTTGGTACAACTGTATTGACCAAAAATACAATAGAAGTTACAGTAGGATGAAATTGATTACTTCACCGACCATGTTACTTCTCTGGGCGATGTCCAAAGATACATCGGCCAATTTTTCTTAGGGCGATATCTTGAACAATATATCGGCCAAACGTGCTCAAGCCTCCTGCCACACGCTAGGATAGTACTTTTTCAAATGTTTTCCGTTGGGAGCTTTGGAAAACTTCTCTCCCTGCAAAGATTGTACACAATATGAATTTCCAGGAACAATCTCTACGATCTTGTACGAGCCTTCCCAACTCGGCGACCATTTTCCGAATTTTCTATCTTTAGTTCCAATAGGGAAAATCATTTTCCACACTAAATCTCCTATTTGAAACGATTTCTCTCTCACCCTTTTATTATAAGCCTTGGCTACTCTTAATTTATCTCTCTCAATTTGTCTCAAGGCTCTTAATACCTCTTCTGCAGTTTCATCTATCCTATCCATCATCAATTCATTATAATCTGCAGCCGACAAATCATTTTTTCTGGCCACTCTAAGAGCCTGTAAATTTACCTCTACAGGTAACACCGCCTCTTGACCATATACCAAGTCATACGGTGCCACTTGAGTTGCTCCATGTTTGGACATCCGATGAGCCCATAAAGCTTCCGAAAGTACCTCATGCCATCTTTTTGGATGCTCCTCAATTTTCTTCTTTATAAGCTTAATTAAAGTTTTATTGCTGCATTTGGTCTGTCCATTAGCTTGAGCATAATAAGGCAATGAATTTAACAATTTAATTCCTAAAGATTCGGCAAATTCGCGAAGTTGATGAGACATAAAAGAAGCACCTTGATCGGTAGTTAAAGTTTGAGGAATACCGAATCTATGAACAATATGTTCTAAAACAAAATTGATAACCTCTTTATGGGTCATTTTTTCAAAGGAACTGCTTCTGTCCATTTAGTAAAATAATCTGTGGCTACTAGGACGAAGCGATGTCTTTTAGTAGACGAAGGATGTATTTCACCAATAAAATCTAAGCCCCATCCTCCAAATGGCCACGGCCTAATTATAGGATTTATCATAGATGCGGGCGCTAACTGTATATTCCCAAATTTTTGACATGCCTCACAACCTTTATAGTACCGAAAAAATCCTCTAGCAAAGTCGGCCAATAAAAACCCGCTCCTTTTAATAACCATCACATTTTGTGAGCCGACTGATGTGTCCCACATATTCCTTGTGCACTTCACCCATAGCTACTTTACATTGATCAGAATCCAAGCACTTTAAAAATAACCCATTCATTGTTCAGCGATACAACTCGTCATTAAACAAAGTATATTTTAAAGCTTGTCCCCGAATTTTCCTATCTCTTGTTTGACTTGGATCCTTTCAATGATTAATCATAGGAACTCTACAATCACTTGGTTTTAAATTATTTGCTAATTCGATCGTTTGTAACTCATGCACTGAATCTGCAGTACATTGTACAACTAGTTGTTTAGTCGTCCTAGGCCCAACTACACCTTGTGGCAAAGTACCCAACATTATAAACTCAACATGCATCCTCTTGTCTAATATAAAAAACATTCCTTTACTAATGTGATAACCAGATGCTTGGTGTGCTAAACAATTAGCTCTAGAATTTTCTTCTCTAGGTATATGATGGATGGTGAACGTATCTAGAGATTTAATTATGTCTAAACATCAGTCCAGATAACTATTTAATAACCCATCAAAACATTGAAATTCGCCTTTAATTTGTTGTACTACTAGAAGTGATCTCCAAAAGCATCTATATCCTTTACGCCCATATCAACTAAAGTTTGTAAACCAAACCGTAAAGCTTCATACTCAGCTTGGTTATTAGTGCAAGGATATTCCAAACGGACCGATGTATCATAAAAAACATTATTAGGTGAAACAAAAACATTACCGACGCCTTGCCCTTCCCTACAAACCGATCCATCAAGGTAAAGCTTCCATGGGCATACACTAACATAATTAATATTTTCATCATCCTTAATCCTATGATCAACAATAAAATCAGCGATAACTTGACCCCTCATAGCACGCAACGATTCATATGTTAAATCATATTCTATTAGCGTGTAAGCCCACTTTCCAATCCTACCACTAAGAATAGGTTGTTGCAACATGTATTTAATGATTCCGGTCTCGCAAGCTACCACATGTGTACTAGAAAGAAGATAAGGCCGAAATTTGGTACATGCATAGTATAAAGATAAGCATAACTTTTCAATAAACACGTACTGACTTTCAGCGTCAAGCAAACGCCGGCTTAAGTATGCAATGACATATTCTTTCCCGGTGACCTCTTGCGCCAACACCGCACCGATCACCCTATCTTGTGCAGCAATGTACAACCTGAACGTGCACCAGACATTGGCGCCCGCAATATTGGAGGATTCGACAAGCATCAGTTTATATTATTAAAAGCATCTCATTGCTCTGCCCCCAAGTAAATTCGGCTTCGTTCTCTAGCCGAAGTAGAGGAATAGACGATTCAATTTTCCCTGCAAGGTTAGATATGAAGCGTCTCAAGTAATTAATTTTTCCTAATAACTTTTGCACATCCTTTTTACACGTGGGTTCCTCCATATTTCTAATTGCCTACACTTTCTTGCGGTCAATCTCTATGCCATTTTCATGAATTATGAAGCCTAAAAACTTACCAACCGACACGCGAAAAGTACATTTGAGTGGGTTCATTTTTAATCCATACCGACGCATCCTTTCAAAAGCTAATCTTAAATCGGCTAAATGATGATCAAATCCATCCGATTTAACAACTATATCATCAATATATATTTCTAGTACAATGCCTAAGAGATCATAAAAAATTAATTCATAGCTCGTTGGTATGTAGCACCGGCATTTTTCAACCCAAATGTCATAACGACCCACTCAAACAAACCAACAAAACCCGGACAACGAAAAGCAGTCTTGGACATATCTTGTTCGGCCATAAATATTTGATTATAACCCTCATTACCATCTAAAAAGCTAATCACTTTATGTCCCGATGCATCATTAATAAGCATGTTGATTACATGCATAGGATATTCATCTTTCCGAGTAGCCTTATTCAAATCTCTAAAATCAACACAAATTCTAATATTACCAGTATTTTTCTTTTCCACGTGCACAATATTAGAAACCCAATCTGCATATCTACAGGCCGAATAAACTTAGCTTTTATCAACCGATCAACTTCTTCTTTGATGCGGTCATACAAATTAGGATTGAAACTTCTACGAGGTTGTTTATGCGGCCTAAAACCAGATTTAATAGGTAGTCTATGTTTTACTAAATCCCTACTCAAACCGGGCATCTCAGTATAATTCCAAGCAAAGCAATCAATGAATTCTTTAAGTAATAAACATACCTTGCCTTTCTAATCGGCTTACAAGCTAGCTTTGATAAATGTAGGTCTCGGAATATTTCCATCACTAATATCAATTTCTTCAAGTGGATCAGCCGATGAGAATCCTTGTCCAAGCTTTTCCATGTTATCAAAATCTTCAATTGTTTCATGCATATCGCTCTTTCCAGAACGATACTCCTCCATGCGTCTTTGCAGCCACTTAATACTATCGTCTTTACTCATCATTTATATAGATAAATCATTAAGCCGAGCTACATTAGCCGGCTATGCATTTATAGGTACAAAACCATCTCTACCAATACTGATATAATCATAGTCTGACAAATCTCTACCGGTCAAACATCGCATCTCACCGTGTTGCCAATCAACCGACGCATCCGTCAAAGCAATGCATGAAGAATTGTTGGCCTCAATCACCTCCAGATCATCATTAACCCACTGAATTAAGCACTGATGTAAGGTAGAAGGGATACAATAGTTTGCATGAATCCAGTCATGTCCCAAAAGAATATTATACCGGCCTTTGACATCGACAACAAAAAATGCAGTCGGCAACATTTTGCTTCCGACTGTGAGCTCCATAGAAATAACACCCTTAGCCTCAGACAATTCTCCTGAGAACCCACTAAGTCCCATGTTGGTTTTCATTAACTCGCTCTCTTTTCGGTTCAGTTTAGAAAATACCGAAAAGGGCATAATATTAACACCTGCACCGCCATCAACAAGCATGCGACCAATAGGCTTACCATCAATGTGACCTCTGATAAATAATGGCTTTAGGTGCTGCCCATGCTTCTCGGGTTTCTCAAATGTAGCATTCCTTGGGCCAAGAACAAGTTCAGCAATTTTAGCCTCGGGCGCGCGAAATTCAGCAGGGAACACGAACACCATATTAACATCCATATCAGTTGGTACATCTTTATCATTCTCTGAAATCTCTCCAATAATGGTGTCATCCGTATTTTTATTTTCCTCCGCTGCAATGCGCTTCTCCTTCCAAGTTTTTGTTGGTATCATTGGTTTATCTTGATTGAACCATTTATCGTGCTTCTTCTCAGCTATCTTGTCCTTTATTTCCAATGTCTGCAGTAGCTTTACACGTTGTTTCTGAGTGTGAGTAAGTCCCTTCGGGCACCATTGAGGTGTTGGTTATGTCCCTGACACGACTGACTTAATTTTGCTGCCCCGGATCCTTTGGCCTGTACTGACGTATTGTTGTTACTGGGACAAATACTTCGTCTTTGGCTGAAAAACCTCCTTGCTGATTGTATACTTTACTAGTATTAAAATTCTGGCCGCGTACATTATTTGTATCCCAATGCGTACGTGTGCTGCTGTTATACTTGAAACCCGTTGGAGGTAAACTCTTGGACATTCCAGGGCCACAATTTCTCATTACTAAATCAGCATACGAACTTGCCAATTTATACTGTTGACTAGTACGTGAGGATACAACATATTCCTTCTCTGACCGTGCATGCGGGTTATGCCCAGAATTAGATTTCTCTTCAAATTGATTAGATTGGCCAGCTTGCTGCTACCTCACGCCATTACTTTTCACCTCTGTACCGAGAGCTTCTTTTGAGACGCTGCTAGTTTATGTATAATTGACAACACCTTTATCTAACTGGCGTTCCATTATTTTCAGACCATGAGCAGCATCTAAATCATGTGTACTTTTTCTAGGTTTAGGATCGGCACGTTTCACCGGCATCCATACGCGCTTGTGGTCGCCCTTATAGTTGTTGCTCTCTGCACTGCGTACTGGTGATGGACCTCCTCGAATCTCGATGGCGTTATGTGATCTAGCCTCCTCATTGAACCGAGCCCTTTTCTCATGTACGTTTGGTCTGAACATAGACCTCGACGGTATCCATCCCGGCTGAAAATAACCTACTGGCTCTGTAGGATATGGCGCCCAAGGTTTAAACCCCCATGGAGGAAACTTTGGACACATAGGAGGTCCATAGCCCCAATAGGTTGGCTCCATTGGGTAATATGGTTGCTCATCATATGGATTTCTTTGCCATTGCTCATGACCGTGAGGTCCAGAAGGAGATCTAGGACGCTTATTACCTCCGAGCCGATTAAACACATTGTTGGTCTTGTGTAATGTATGTTTCTCCAACAACATGCTAACTGTCAGCTTTGGCCTTGGAGCTTGTCTCCTTCCTCCGCTGACTTTCCACACTCCTATTCTAGATTTTTTTGGTTTGATCATCCTTGGAGGAGCACTGTCATCAACAACATTTTTTCTCTTGCCGGCTCGGTCTTATCCGACCGAATAAGCATTTTTTTACTCTCAAGCTCGACCACATTTATAGGAAAAGGTTCGTTGTCGAGCTTCATCTTAGAACCTTCTGTAAATGTCAATCGTCCTTCATTGATGGCCAATTGCACCTGTCAACGAAACACATTACAATCATTAGTAGCGTGAGAAAAAGAATTGTGCCACTTACAATAAGCTCTTCTACCCAGTTCTTCTGGAGGTGGAATTACATGACCTTCTCTCACTCTAATTAATTTATTTTGTAGTAACATATAAAAAATTCTATCACATTTGCTTACATCAAAAGTATATTTAATTTCGTCACTTCTAGCAGGTGTAAGTTTCAAAGCAAAACATGCAAAGGGCTTTGACTTTGTCGCTTGAACCCATTCGGCTACACATATATTAATATCATCCTCACTAGCTGAATCACTATCATAATCTAAAGCATTAAACGCATGGTTATCTTTCTCTTTATTTCTATTATCTTTAATCCGGCTATATTTTTTAAGTTCCTTAGCCCGGTTTTCTTGCGCCAAAGCCTTCTGCAAAACGTGATTAACATATAATAATTCTTGCCCTTCTTGTCTATCCTTAATATGGTCAAGCTGAAACATCGGTTTTTGACATCCCTAAACCTTCTAATATAATCATGAACATGTTCATTATATTTTTGCCTAACCATAGTTAAATCTGAAAGCTGAAGTTCTGTTTCACCGCTATAAAAATACTCATGAATTTTTTGCTCCAATTGTGCCCATGTTGAAATAGAATTAGGAGCAAGCGATGTAAACCAAGTAAATGCACTACTAGATAAAGATAACGGAAACAATTTTAATCTAAAAACATCTCATGTGCCAACCTCACTGCATTGTGCTAAAAATTGTCTTATATGCTCAAAACTAGATCTACCATCTTCCCCCGTAAATTTAACAAAATCTTTAATTCTAAAACCACGAGGATATGGTGTCGAGTCAAAGTAATTAGGGTATGGCTTTTGATATGCACATGCTCCACCCTTAGGTTCTAAACCAAATTCTCAAAGTATACTAGCAAGCTGATCTTTAAAATTGTCACTGGGCTGTGGAGAACTGGCTTATGGATCATATGGAACACAAGCATGTGGCGGAAACTCCGACACATAAATTGGAGCATGCGAAGTTTGCAATGGAGGTCCATTAAAATATGAATCAGGTACCGGCCCATACCGAACCCCAGTACCGACAGGCGGCAGTGGTGGTGTACTATATGCCACCGTCCGATAACTGGGCTGCTGCATATCAGAATTAAGCCCATAACTTCGGTTATTGCTATTGTGATTTTGTGGAACCAAAGTTGAAACAATAGGAGCAGTAGCACTAGGAACAAATTTATTAGCCGAAGTGCCCACATAGTTTCGGCCATCTTGATTATTTGTTAAAGGTACATGAAGCTCCGTAACATTAGCCGATGCACTAGGCGTATGTATATTACTTGACAAACTATTGAATCTACTACTTTCTGGAGGCATCGTTCTTTTTCCAGAATACTCATCATTGACTTGCAGCACTAATGAGCGTACATGACCAGGTAGACAATTTTCAAGATCTTTATTAAACTGCACCTTAAACTCTTCAAGTCTATTAGCTACTGCTTCTGTAATTGTACGCGCCGTATTTTCCATATCAGAACCATATTTACTAGCTACGGACACATCAATTATATGAGCAATTTCTTCGGATGAAATTTTTACCTAAGTATTGAACACATCGGAAGGGCTTGGAACTACCTTTCTGATGACGCCATTCCTCGCCTTCGCGTATCTAGCCAACTTCAGCTTCAACCTATCAACCTTCTCTTTCTCAAGCTCCTCCTCAAGCTCGTGCCGATAATCTTCTGACAGATCGTCGAGTGTGACGGAGACGACGTTCTCCAAGTCGATGTTGCTCCCATTCTTGGACTCGGTGCTCATCACGTGCCTCTTCTTCTTCTCGTCCCCAGCGGAGTCGCCAATTGTGTTGGCACACGAAATCGCCGTGCAACACCAGGATAGTTGTCGTGCTTTCGTGACGACGAACGATTGCTTTACGAGCAACGCAACAAATATTTCCTCGCTTTCGTGGAGAAGAACCGGTCGCTTTTCAGCGCAAAATGACAAAGATCACCTAACCCTAGGGCTGCTAGGGCTCGACAAGAAGTAACGACAGAAAATAGACGTACGTGAAAAATAGAGTTTGTATTGATAGATTGATTGTTGGGGGTTTTACAATCGGCCATGGCCTTACATATATACGGCATGCTGGACTTGTCGTATAAGACTAAACCTCTGAAGCCAAAACCGACTAGGACATGCTCTATTTCGGTTGTTTACAACTTGCACTAGCGGCCCAAATTAACATGTCACGTACAAATCCTCTTGGGCCTACAAGGAAAATAGTAAAATATTCCGGCCATGTCGCTAATCATACTAAATAATACACTGGCTCTAGTTCTAACCATGTCACGTCAATATACTCTTGTATCTACAAGGAAATAATAAAATACTCCGGTGCTATCACATGGAATAATAACCATCATGTACTAAGCACACGTCTCCATCTAGTCCATGCAAACTCCATACTTCAGCTTAGCATACGAGATTGGTTAGGAGACGTCCATAGCAGCAGTATGCTAGTTCAACACATCCGAAATCTGGTCAGCCATATGTAGATAACTGCAATATTGAAACTATGCATCAACTGATTAGTTGGATCAATGATAAAATTAATTTGGCCCATACGAACTAGCCAAATTACACCATCAACACTTACAAAGAGTTTTGAGACACTCAAGCTTACTTATCTTAAAACTCTATCCAAGGCTTACTCTTCTCCTATTATCAATGTTGATGTTTGTACTACTAACTCTAGTAGTGATCTAGCATCTATTCTTGAGGAGAATTGCTTTCTCAAGGCTCAAATCAAGAAAGGTCTCATGACATGTGCTCAAGGACAAAAGAACCTTAATGAGGTATTGAGCCAACACAATGAGGTGTTTGCCAAAGAGGGGCTCGAGTTTGACCCAAGCACAAGCAAGAAGAAGACGTCTACTCAAAAGTGCACCACCCCTCTAAAACAAACATTTGTACGAGAAGGGCACAAGGACAAAGGTAAGGTTGTTAGTGGGAAGGCCACAAGGGGCGTGCCCACTCTCAACAAGCCAAAAGAGTACATGCCTCCATCCTATGTACTACATAAGACTAAGGCTGGGGAAGTTTATGCAACCTTTATTGGTCCTTGAAATGCATTCCAGTTCTATGCTATTTGGGTCCCTAAGACCCTTGTGACTAACTTGAGAGGTCCCATTGCAAAATGGGTGCCTCTAATCAAGTCATAATTGTGTGTAGGTTGCTTTCTCTGATGGAGTAAAATGGGTGATCGATAGTGGATGCATAAATCATATGACCGGAGATAGCGAATTGCTCTATGATTTCATGGAAGCTATTCAACCATGTATGAGCACCATGTTTGGTGGAGGATCAAAAGGACAGGTACTCGGATTGGGCAAGGTGGCTATCACAAATGACATGTCTCTTGCAAATGTCATGCTTGTTCAATCCCTTAAATATTACTTGCTTTTTGTTCGCCAATTGGCTTCTGTTAGTTATGATACACTCTTTGGACTAACAGATGTGAAAGTCTTTAAGAGAGATACCCTCGGAGTGGCCTTTGGTGGAGAGTCGGATGGCAACCTTTACACGGTTGATTTCTCGAAAGAGAGCACATTCCATGCAACTTGTCTAATGGCCAAGGCCGACAAGGGGTGGCTATGGCATCATCGTCTAGCCCATGTCGGCATGAGAAATCTTCAATATCTCTTAAAGGGTAATCACATCCTTGGACTAACCAATGTATCATTTGAGAAAGATCATTTGTGTGGTGCATGCATAGCCAGGAAGCAACATCAATCAAAACACCCACCCAAGAATGTTGTATCTACCTCAAGGCCTTTGGAGCTCCTTCATGTGGATCTCTTTGGGCCTCCTTCATGGGACAATCTTGGTGGAAAAAATATGGACTTGTCATTGTTGATGATTACTCAAGATATACATGGGTGTTTTTCCTCAAGTCCAAGGACGAGACAAATATCACTTTCATTAATTTTTCCAAGCAAGCACAATGCAAGTTTGACAAAGAAATCTTGGCAATAAGAAGTTATAATGGCTCCGAGTTCAAGAACTACACCTTGGAAGGATTTCTTAGTGATGAAGGGATTAAGCATCAATATTCTGCACTATACACGTCACAACAAAATGGTGTTGTAGAAAGGAAGAATCGTACACTTGTGGAGATGGCAAGGTCCATGTTGGATGAGTACAAGTCGCCACATAGTTTTTCGGCCGAGGCTGTCAACACCGCATGCCATGCATCAAACCAGCTCTTCCTCCGCAAAATATTGGAAAAGACCCCATATGAGCTTCTAACCAAGAACAAGCCAAATGTCAAGTACTTTCGTGTATTTGGGTGCAAATGTTTCATCCTCAACAAAAGAGAACTGTTAGGAAAATTTCAATCCAAAACAACTGAGGGCATTTTTGTTGGTTATGGATCAAACTCTCACGCCTATAGAGTCTACGACAAATCCAATGAATGTGTTGTAGAAACTTGTGACGTGGTGTTTGATGAATTTAATGGCTCCCATGGGGAGCAAGTTGATCTAAGTGATGTAAGTGAAAGAGATTCGCCTCAAGATATTTTGTCCATGGGCATTGGTGCTCTTCTTCCCATGGAATAAGAACCTCATGATGATGAAGAAGAAAATGAAAGGTTCACACATCATCAAACCACTTCAACACCCATACCTCCATAAGCTCCTATTGCTCAACCAAAGCCCTTACTTCAAGTACAAGAAGATGATCAAGATCCTATTCAAGGACAAGATCATCATCAAGGTCAAGAACAAGAAAGTACAATCATTGATGATGAACCTCAACAAATGCAAAATGAAGAAGAAGATCTTCCACCACACATTAATGATCCATATGTTGAGGATCTGGATGATGGACATGAAGTTGAATCTCGCGAAACCCTAACCACCATCATGCTTCGAGTGGCCGGTCGTGTTGATGTTGACAAAATTCTCACCGGCATATCGGAAACATTTGACAAACTTTTGTGCTCACTTCTCGTTTGTGTCTAGTGTTGAGCCTCGCAAGGTAGAAGATGCATTGATGGACAACGATTGGCTCATTGCTATGCAAGAAGAGTTGAACAGTTTTGAATGCAACCACGTGTGGTCATTAGTCGAGAGGCCAACTACAAAGCACAATGTCATTAGAACAAAATGGATTTTCAAGAACAAGCAAGATGAGAATGGTGTAATCATCCGTAACAAGGCAAGGTTAGTGGCACAAGGGTACTCAAAAGTTGAAGGTTTGGACTTTGGTGAGACCTTTGGCCCCGTTACTCGTCTTGAATCTATTTGCATCTTAGTTGCTTATGCTGCTTTCAATGGTTTTACATTACATCTAATGGATGTGAAGAGTGCTTTCCTTAACGGTCCTCTACAAGAAGAAGTATATGTATCACAACCACCTGGGTTTGTTGACCCCTATCACAAAGACTATGTGTATAAACTTCATAAGGCTTTGTATGGCCTCAAACAAGCACCTCATGCTTGGTATGATCGTCTTAAGAAGTTTTTACTCGATGGTGGTTTCGTGAGAGGGGTGATCGATCCCACTCTTTTTACTAAGAGGAACAAGGGTGATTTGATCTTATGCCAAATCTATGTAGATAATATCATTCTTTGTTCTCCTAACGTTCATTTATGCAAGAAGTTTGCGGCCTCCATGACCAAGAACTTTCAGATGTCACTCAATGAGGATTTGAAGTTCTTTCTTGGTTTCCAAATTCAACAATTTCAATAAGGAATTTTCTTGTCTCAAGCAAAGTATCTCAAGAATATTCTAGAGAAGTTTGGAATGACTGAAGCTAGTCCATGTAAGACACCCATGCCTACAAAAATTGTACTCACCGAAGACACAAACAGTATTCCTTTTGACCCATCTACTTACCGCTCTATGATTGGTTCATTGCTTTACCTTTGTGCATCTAGACCAGACATCATGTTCAGTATATGCATGTGTGATAGATTTCAAGCTTCCCATAGGGAAAGTCATCATAAGGCGGTTAAGCATATTCTTAGATACCTTGTTCACACCCCAAAGTTGGGTCTATGGTACCCCAAGGATGCTAAGTTTGATCTCATTGGGTACATAGATGCGGATTGGGCTGGAGAAAAAGTGGATTGTAAGTCCACCTCTGGTGCATGTCAATTTCTTGGACAATCCTTGGTAAGTTGGTCCTTGAAGAAACAAAATTGTGTTGCCCTCTCCACCGCCGAAGCCGAATACATTGCAACCGCCAGTTGTGCAACTTAATTACTATGGATGAGGAAAACTTTGAAGGATTACAGTATCACCTATAGACATGTGCCTCTTCTATGTGATAATGAAAGTGCCATCAACATTGCTGAGAAGCCCAAAGATCATACCTGCACCAAGTACACCGATATTAGGTATCATTTCTTGAGAGATCATGTGGAAAAGGGCGACATTGATATTGCTCATGTTGGTACAGATATGCAACTTGTAGACATTTTCACCAAGCCATTGGATGAAGCAAGGTTTTTTCAAATTAGGCGTGAACTCGGTATCTTGGAGAAATCTCACACCCATGCATGCAATTTACTTCATGTCTTGTCTTGATGTAGGCATATATTTAGGGAGAGACACTCAACTCATGAGTACTCTCACCCTATGTAATGCATAAATAGAACAAACACTCTCAAAGCTTACCATGTTATTCTAACTGTGGTGCTTTAAAATGACGGAGTAGTGATTATGCACCCAAAGTTCAAATCCTTGCGGTGTCATATCACATATACTCAAACATGGTGGCATCGACCACCACTCTTATCAGTTAGAATATTATCTGGGTGGGTTTTTTTCTGGGGCGTAGGATGTTCACTGCTTAATATTTTTTTCTTACCTCATACTGGAATCATCATCTCACTACCATTGTCATTTCCCCCAAAATAATAATACCAAAAAAAGAGAGGAGAGAAAACCCAAATTCCTGAGAGCTTCCAGTCATCCGGTACTTTCCGGACGTCCATAAAATTCGTTCTGTCATCCTCATGCCGGACGTCCGGTATGACTGGACTTCCGTTAATTTTAATTGCTTCAGACGTAACTCACCGGTTGTTCGGTCATCCTATGACCCATATATATAGGGTGGGGTGCGTTTTGGGGCAGTTTTAACCCAAATCACTCGATCCCCTTCTTCTTGTCCGCCGCCGCCGCACACCTCATCTTCACTCTCCTCTGTGTGGTCGCAGTCCGGCCGGGCCCTTAGTCATCGTAACAACGCATGGGTCACCCCAGTCACCATCGTGCCTCCGGTGCCGCCCCATGGGTCGCCCCGGTCACAGTCGCTCCTCCGGCGGCGCCTCATCGTCACAGCACCACCTGCTTTTCCCTCTGTCTCGTTCTTCCCTCCGAGGTAGCACCTTACTTCTGCTCCTCTCATCAATCGAATATCCTTCGATCTATCGAGATGGATCGTTGATTTGGGTCTTCCTCCTCCTCTAGGTCGGGATGCCGAAGATCAAGCACTCTGCACACAAGGAGGCCCCAAGTGTGTCCTCCCGTCCGTCTCATCGTGGTGGTTCCGATGATTCACAAGAACGTGATCATCCTCGGAAGCGTGCCGCCCAGCCTCGCAGCCCTGCTAGCGACTCATCAACGGAGGAATCCGACTATGAGGATGAACTGGAACATATGGATTAGGCCGAGTTTGTTGTTTCTCGCACCACTGCACCCAAGCCGGGAACTCGGAGGCCCACTTTCAAGCCTCCTCCTCCTCCAGTGCAACCTCAAGGCGATGCCCGCCACATCTCTGTTGAACCTCCTCTACCTCTCGGCCGCAAAGTTAATAGGTTCAATGTGGTTCCCATTGCTTCCTACCTTAAGCTTCATCGTGATGTTAACCAATTCTCGATTTATAGCGACTCTCAGGACGATCGCTTTCGCACAAATGTCCAGGCAGACATTTTTACCACTATCATCATTCCTAAGGGTTTGTCTCTGCATGTGTGCATTAACTTAGAGCATATTCGCACTCATCCAGCGAAATATCCGGGGGATATTATGCTCATCGAGGTGTCTGGTCTTGCTGCTCCATTCACATTTTAGCACGATTTTTAACCATGCCGCCATTCATCCGTTCTATGCCACACGTTTCTTTCATCCAAATAACACTGTCACTTGGATGACCTCCAACACCGTGTTTACGGCTTCTTATTCTCAATTTGTCGCTGCCCTTGGTTTTCCTGATACTGGTTTAAAAATTCATAAGGATGACCCCAACCATAGGCCCAAGGGCATTGAGGTATGCATGGATGTTCTCAAACCCATCACTCACATGACTGATGAGGACAAACAGAAGGATCTGAACCAAGTATCCATTTGGCGCTCTCCTTTCTACATTATTTTTCAATGTGTCATTCGCACCATTTATCCTAAGATGGGTGACGAGGGGTCTTGAAATAGCTACTGCATCGCCTCTATGCGTCTCCCAAAGGGAATATCAATGTCCCTCACTTTCCGTGGCATGAGATCCGTCTCGCTTCTCTTCAGCACAAGCGGGCCTTTCCACATGCTCCCTTTCTCGAGGCATTCATTGAAAGTGTGGCTCTGTTTCCCATTGTCCGCACTCACTTGCATGAGAGGTGGGTCATTCCACCTCACATGGCGGATGACTGGGTCAAGCCCTCTTCCTCTTCTTCTAACCGTCGCCGAGCTGCTGCTCGCGTTCCTCCTACCGCTCCTTCCGGATCCGCACCATTTGGGTGCATTGCTTGCTTTCTTGGGAAGGCTCAGTCTGCCATGATGAAGGCTTTCACCTTTAATTTCTCCCAAAATCTCGATGTTGTCACTCGCCTAATCACTTCCAAGAATGCTATGAAGGCTCGTTTGAGAGACTCCAGAGTTTTCGATTTCAGCGATGATGATCGTCTTCCTGACGCTCCACCTTCTGACTTTGGCTTTCTCTCGAGCCCTGAGTGGTCAAATTTCTTTGACGAGGCTGGTGGCAGTGGTGCTCATGATGATGATGATGATGACACTATTTGATGTTGTTCTGGCTGTTTATGTAATGCCCCCCTTTTTGGGTACTTGATGCCAAGGGGGAGTAAGCACTTATCTTTTATGTAATGATGTGATATTAGCTTGTATCGAAACATGTTATTCTTATTGTTGGTTCATGTACTATGCTATGAGTGATGAAGCTTTATGGGTTGAGGAATGCACCTATATATTGTGAGCTTATTATGGTATTATGGTATCATGATTACTTTCTAAGATTTGGTTGGTTTGGTATCAAATTTGAGGGGGAGCTCTCCTCATGCTTATTTTACTTATGATCACATTTAGGGGGAGCTCCGCAACAAATCATTTTGATATCCAAAAGTTTTTCTTACATATTGAGAAGTGCATGTATGTTGAGATCAACTACCAAAAAGGGGGCGATTGAAAGTGCAATCATGCCCTTAATCTTATTTTGATGTTGATGACAACATGCATATAGGGGACTAATCATGTTTATCTAGTATATCTCAGGATTATGTCTCAAGGGCTGAGTGTGGATCATGACTACATATAAATATATATCACTCAAGAGCAGAGATACAAGAAAATGTCTTTTGGCCTTTTTCAATTTGTTCTTGAGTATAGGGATCCCGCACTATTAAGAGGGGATCATCGGGTTTCATGAAAGACTTTCTCAAAACTCACAAAATATCCTCTCACAATAACTTTGTTTCATATCTGGTAATACCACTATTGTGTGCACAAAAATCTGTTGCGAAACTGAGCTAGTGTGCTTTGTTATCACCTGATGTCCGGAATTCTACGGACGTTCGACCCTTCATAGCCTACCGGATGTCCGGCACTCTTTGGATGTCCGGTGCATCTTCAGAGAAAGAAAATAGCGGATGTCTGTTCGTCACCGGACGATTGGTCACCGGACGATCGGCACATTCCGGACGCCCGACCCCTCATTGCCTACCGGACGTCTGGCACTCTTCGTATATCCGGTGCATCTTCACAAAAAGAAAACAGCGGATATCCGGTCCCCACCGGACGTCCGGTCACCGGACGACCGGCTCATTCCGGACGTCTGGTGGCTGTGTATCTGGTGCTACTTCGTGGCATGGCGAATTCCCAGCGTCCGGACGACTGGCGGCTTATGCGGATGTCCGGTCCAACCAGTGCCACCGGACGTCCAACAACAGTAGTACATTTAGTGGCTCAACGGTCAGTTTTACACTACTACTATATATACCCTTCTCCTCTCACAGGATAGGGTTGACCATTCACTTTGAGCTTACCCAAGAACACATTTCACTCTCTCTCTCTCACACACACAAAGTCTTAGATCCCCAAGGGATTTGAAAGCATTTGAGAGAAGTTGTCCACCCAAGTGATAGATCCACTCCTTCTCCTTCTTTGCACCAAAGGACTTCTTGATTTGAGCATGTCTTGAGCTTTTCCCCATTGTTCTTGTTACTCTTGGAGGTTGGAGACTCCTTGGCGGTAGAAGTCATTCGGAGAGGAATCAAACATTGTGATTACACCAGGAAATTTTGTGATGGTTTGGAGGCCACCTAAAGGTCTGTCACTAGTGGTTGGGATTCCCCTTCGTAGTGATATCTCAAAGAGAGAATAGGGTGAGCCTTCGTGGCGTTGGTGTGCCTTCGTGGTAACATCCACGTATCTAAACGGTGACGTAGCTTCCCTCCAAGGAGGTGAACATCAGCATACATCCTCGTCTCTCGAAGTTGCGGTTATTCCTAACCCTAAATTCCTACTTGTGGTTACTTGTCTCTTAGTCCTTACTTATATCTTATTGTGCTTGCTTACTTACATACTTGTGTTTCTAGCTTACCTTGCTTAGCATCTAACTTGCAATTGTTAGGCTCACTTTCATATTCCCCATTATTGCCTAAAATTGCTAAGTAATAATTAAAATTTGTAATTGTACCTATTCACCCCCTCTTGGTACATCTCGATCCTTTTCACCTACTCCGAAGAAGAGGGGTCTCAGTCGTGAAGATATGCAAGAGGCAAAGAAATCCATGGAGGCAAAAGGTATTAAAGTGGAGGATGTTAAGAATTTATCTCCTATTGAAGAAATACATGGGCTAAATACACCACCATTGCCTAAGGTGGTAGAGGTAAATTCTCTAATGAAATTCGTTGACAATGATAATCCTCACAATATGCACCCTAGTCAATGCCTTCATGAGTTTTAAAACTACATTAGGAAACAAGACCACTTCAATGCAAATGTTATGAAACAATTGAAATATAATTCTGATATCTTGCTCGCTTGAGTTACTTGTTATTTAGAATTTCAAATGATGTTAGAGGTGTAGGAAAACATGCTTCTATGGTGCAAACCCAGCTAGAACAAGTTGCTAAATCTCAGAGAGAATTACTTGATGAAATGAATAGCAACATACATGACTTTGCTGTTAGAGTCGCAACTAGAGGAGGAAAAATGACTCAGGAACCACTTTATCCCAAGGGACACCCAAAAATAATTGAACATGATTCACAAAGAAACAACACCACTACACCTAGTCCCTCTAAAAATAAAAAGAAAAAGAAAACTGATAGGACTTTGCATGCTACTAATGAACCTGAAATAGAAAAACCTCCCGACAATGATAATGATGTTTCTATCTCTGTTGCTGAAACTCAATCTGGTAATGACCATCCACCTAGTGATAATGAAAAAGACAATGCTGATGTTCGTGAAGATACTCAATTAAATAACGAAAGAGAACCAGATAATGACGTTAAGATAGAACCACCTGTTGATCTTGATAACCCACAACCTAAGAGTAAAAGATATGATAAACAAGACTTTGTAGCTAGGAAACACGGTAAAGAAAGAGAATTGTGGGTTCAGAAACCTATGCCTTTTCCACCCAAGTCAACTAAAAATAAAGATGATGAAGATTTTGAATGCTTTGCTGAAATGCTGAGGCCAATCTTTTTGCGTACTCGCTTGACTGATATCTTGAAAATGCCTCCTTATGCAAAGTACATGAAAGACATCATTACCAATAAGAGAAAAATATCAGAATATGAAATCTCCACCATGCTTGCTAATTATACTTTTAAGGATGGATTACCTAAAAAGCTTGGAGACCAAGGAATACCAACTATACCTTGCTCCATCAAAAAGAATTATGTAAAAATTGCTTTATGTGATTTAGGAGCTGGTGTTAGTGTTATGCCTTTCTCAATATATAAAAGACTTGATTTGAATAAACTCACACGTACTGAAATATCTTTGCAAACGGCTGATAAATCAACTGCTATCCCTATTGGTATATGTGAGGATGTGCCCATTGTTGTTGCTAATGTTACTATTTTGACTGACTTTGTTATACTTGAGATGCCCGAGGACGACAACATGTCGATTATGTTGGGGAACGTTGCATGGGAAACAAAATTTTTTCCTACCGTTCACCAAGATCAATCTAGTAGATGCAACTACGAGGGGAGAGTGTGATCTATGTACCCTTGTAGATCGCTAAGCGGAAGCGTTATGAACGCGGATGATGGAGTCGTACTCGTCGCGATTCAGATCGCCGAAGACCTAGCACCGAAGCAACGGTGCCTCCGCGTTCTTCACACGTACGGCTCGGGGACGTCTCCTCCTTCTTGATCCAGCAAGGGGTGGAGGAGAGGTTGATGGAGAATCGGCAGCACGACGGCGTGGTGGTGATGGTGGAGAAGAACTCCAGCAGGGCTTCGCCTAAGCACCGCGGGAGAAGAAGATGTAACGGGAGAGGGAGGGCAGCACCGAGGCACAAACTGTGTTGGCTGCCCTCCCTTTGCCCCACTATATATAGGGGGGGTGGAGAGGTGAGGGCGCCCTAGGGTTTCCCCCTAGGGGCCGGCGGCCAGGGCAAGGGGAGGGGGCGGCGGCCAGGGCAGGGGGGCGCGGCCAGGCCCTAGGGTTTCCCCCCCTAGGTGCCTTGCCCCCCAAGGCCAAGGGGTGCGGCCAGCCCTAGGGGGTCCCACCCCCTTAGCCGCATGAGGAGAGGGCCCAGGGGGGGCGCACAGCCCCCTGAGGGCTGTGGTGTTCCCCCTTGTGGCCCACTAGGCCCAGAACTTCTTCCGGACCCCCCGAAACCCCTTCCGGTACTCCGCCGATTTCCCGATGCTCCCCGGAACACTTCCGGTACTCCGAAACCTTTCATCCTATATATCAATCTTCGTCTCCGGACCATTCCGGAGACCCTCGTCATGTCCGGGATCTCATCCGGGACTCCGAACAACCTTCGGTAACCATACACATTTCTCACTAACAACCCTAGCGTCACCGAACGTTAAGTGTGTAGACCCTGCGGGTTCGGAAACCATGTAGACATGACCGAGACACTCCCAGGTTAATAACCAATAGCGGGATCTGGATACCCATATTGGTTCCTACATGTTTCTCGATGATCTCATCGGATGAACCACGATGTCAAGGATTCAGGCAATCCCGTATACAGTTCCCTTTGTCTCGTCGGTATGTTACTTGCCCGAGATTCGATCGTCGGTATCTCTATACCTAGTTCAATCTCGTTACCGGCAAGTCTCTTTACTCGTTACCGTAATACATAATCCCGTGACCAACTACTTAGTCACTTTTGAGCTCATTGAGATGACGTATTACCGAGTGGGCCCGGAGATACCTCTCCGTCACACGGAGTGACAAATCCCAGTCTTGATCCATGTCAACTCAACAGACACCCTCGGAGATACCTGTAGAGCACCTTTATAGTCACCCAGTTACGTTGTGACGTTTGGTACACACAAAGCACTCCTATGGTGTCAGTGAGTTACATGATCTCATGGTCATAGGAACTTATACTTGACATGCAGAAAAACTATAGCGATAACTGACACGATCAAAAGCTATGTTAACGTTTGGGTCTCGTCCATCACATCATTCTCCTAATGATGTGATCCCGTTATCAAATGACAACTCATGTCTATGACCTGGAAACCGCGGTCATCTTTGATCAACGAGCTAGTCCTGTAGAGGCTCACTAGGGACACAAAATCTGTCTATTCATCCACACGTGTATCTGAGTTTCCAATCAATACAGTTATAGCATGGATAATAAACGATTATCATGAACAAGGAAATATAATAATAACTCTTTTATTATTGCCTCTAGGGCATATTTCCAACAGTCTCCCACTTGCACTAGAGTCAATAATCTAGCATTACAAGGTAATGAATCTAACACCCATAGAGTCTTGGTGTTGATCGTGCTTAGCCCGTGGAAGAGGCTTAGTCAACGGATCTGCAACATTCAAATCCGTGTGTACTTTGCAAATGTTTATGTCCTCCTCCTTGACCAAATCGCGGATGGAATTGAAGCGTCGCTTTATGTGTCTGGTCCTCTTGTGAAACCTTGGTTCCTTGGCTAGAGCAATGGCACCAGTGTTATCACAGAACAGAGTCATTGGGTTCAGTGCACTAGGCACAACTCCAAGATCTGTCATGAACTCCTTCATCCAGACACCTTCCTTAGCCGCCTCCGAGGCAGCTATGTACTCCGCTTCACATGTAGAATCAGCTACCACGCTCTGCTTGGAACTGCACCAGCTTACCGCTCCCCCGTTGAGAATATATACGTATCCGGTTTGTGACTTAGAGTCATCCGGATCAGTGTCAAAGCTTGCATCGACGTAACCCTTTACGACGAGCTCTTGATCACCTCCATAAACGAGAAACATATCCTTAGTCCTTTTCAGGTACTTTAGGATATTCTTGACCGCTGTCCAGTGATCCATACCAGGATTACTTTGAAACCTTCCGGCCATACTTATGGCAAGGCTGACATCTGGTCTTGTGCACAGCATTGCATACATGATAGAGCCTATGGCTGAAGCATAGGGGACGACACTCATCTTTTCTCTATCATCCGCAGTCACTGGGCATTGAGTCTTACTCAACTTCGTACCTTGCAATACCGGCAAGAACCCCTTCTTGGATTGATTCATTTTGAACTTCTTCAAAACTTTATCAAGGTATGTGCTTTGTGAAAGTCCTATCAAGCGTCTTGATCTATCTCTATAGATCTTGATGCCCAATATGAAAGCAGCTTCACCGAGATCTTTCATCGAAAAACTCTTGTTCAAATACCCCTTCACGCTATCCAAAAATTCTATATTGTTTCCAATCAGCAATATGTCATCCACATATAATATTAGAAACGCTATAGAGCTCCCACTCACTTTCTTGTAAATACAAGCTTCGTTGTAAACTTGTATAAACCCAAACGCTTTGATCACCTCATCAAAGCGAAGATTCCAACTCCGAGATGCTTGCACCAGCCCATAAATGGAACGCTGGAGCTTGCATACTTTGTCAGCATTCTCTGGATCGACAAAACCTTCTGGTTGCATCATATACAACTCTTCCTTAAGAAAACCGTTAAGGAACGCTGTTTTGACATCCATCTGCCAAATTTCATAATCGAAAAATGCAGCTATTGCTAACATGATTCGGACGGATTTAAGCATCGCTACGGGTGAGAAAGTCTCATCGTAGTCAATCCCTTGAACTTGTGAAAAACCCTTTGCCACAAGTCGAGCTTTATACACGGTGACATTACCGTCAGCGTCCGTCTTCCTCTTAAAAATCCATTTATTCTGAATGGCCTTCCGCCCTTCAGGTAATACTTCCAAAGCCCATACTTTGTTTTCA
Source organism: Secale cereale (assembly GCA_902687465.1). Lineage (NCBI taxonomy): Eukaryota > Viridiplantae > Streptophyta > Magnoliopsida > Poales > Poaceae > Secale > Secale cereale. Next base: position 313,685,761 of record LR738711.1, on the reverse strand, counting down.
TACATGGATCCCATCTCGGATTTCATGGCCTCTAACCATTTGTCGGAATCTGGGCCCACCATCGCTTCTCCATAGCTCGTAGGTTCACCGTTGTCTAACAACATGACCTCCAAGACAGGGTTACCATACCACTCAGGTGCAGTGCGTACCCTTGTCGACCTACGAGGTTCGGTAGTAACTTGATCAGAAGCTCCTTGATCATCATCATTGGCTTCCTCTTCAACCTCTGCAGGCTCCACAAAAACATCTTTCTGTGATGCGCTACTTTCTGGTTGAAGCAGAGGTTCAATAACCTCATCAAGTTCTACCTTCCTCCCACTCAATTCTTTCGAGAGAAACTCTTTCTCGAGAAAGGACCCGTTCTTAGCGACAAACACTTTGCCCTCGGATCTGAGATAGAAGGTGTACCCAACTGTTTCTTTTGGGTATCCTATGAAGACACATTTGTCCGCTTTGGGTTCGAGCTTTTCTGGCTGAAGCCTTTTGACATAAGCATCGCAACCCCAAACCTTGAGAAAAGACAACTTAGGTTTCTTATCAAACCACAGTTCATACGGTGTTGTCTCAACGGACTTAGATGGAGCCCTATTTAAAGTGAATGCAGCTGTCTCTAACGCATATCCCCAAAACGATAGTGGCAAGTCGGCAAGAGACATCATAGAACGTACCATATCTAATAGGGTTCGATTACGACGTTCGGACACACCATTACGCTGTGGTGTTCCAGGTGGTGTCAACTGTGAAACAATTCCACATTTTCTTAAGTGATCACCAAACTCATAACTCAGATATTCTCCCCCTCGATCAGATCGTAGGAACTTGCTCTTCTTGTTACGATGATTTTCAACTTCACTCTGAAATTGCTTGAACTTTTCAAAAGTTTCAGACTTATGCTTCATCAAGTAAATATACCCATATCTACTTAAGTCGTCAGTGAAGGTGAGAAAATAACGATATCCACCGCGCGCCGTTACACTCATCGGACCGCACACATCAGTATGTATGATTTCCAATAAGTCACTTGCCCGTTCCATTGTCCCTGAAAACGGGGTCCTTGTCATCTTGCCCATGAGGCACGGCTCACACGTGTCAAGTGATTCAAAATCAAGAGACTCCAAAAGTCCATCAGCATGGAGCTTCCTCATGCGTTTCACGCCGATATGACCCAGACGGCAGTGCCACAAGAAAGTGGTATTATCATTATCTACTCTACATCTTTTGGCATCAATGTTATGAACATGTGTATCATCACTATCGAGATTCAATAAGAATAAACCCCTAACTTCGGGTGCATGACCATAAAAGATATTACTCATATAAATAGAACAACCATTATTCTCTGACTTAAATGAGTAACCGTCTCGCAATAAACAAGATCCAGATATAATGTTCATGCTTAACGCAGGCACTAAATAACAATTATTTAGGTTCATAACTAATCCCGATGGTAATCGAAGAGCGAGCGTGCCGACGGCGATCACATCAACCTTGGAACCATTTCCCACGCGCATCGTCACTTCGTCCTTCGCCAGCCTCCATTTATTCCGCAGTTCCTGTTTAGAGTTGCAAATGTGAGCAACCGAACCGGTATCAAATACCCAGGCACTACAACGAGAGTTGGTAAGGTACACATCAATAACATGTATATCACATATACCTTTGTTGTTGTTGGCCCCCTTCTTGTCCGCCAGATACTTGGGGCAGTTCCGCTTCCAGTGGCCGTTCCCCTTGCAATAGAAACACTCAGTCTCTGGCTTGGGCCCAGCCTTGGGTTTCTTCACTGGATTAGCAACTGCTTTGCCACCCTTCTTAGAGTTACCCATCTTGCCCTTGCCATTCTTCTTGAAACTGGTGGTTTTATTGACCATCAACACTTGATACTCCTTCTGGATGTCTGCCTCAGCGACTTTCAGCATCGAAAACAGCTCGGCGATGGTCTTGTTCATCCCTTGCATGTTATACTGCTGTACGAAGCTCTTGTAGCTTGGAGGGAGTGACTGGAGAATTCTGTCAATGATAGCCTCATCCGGGAACACAAGTCCCAGATCAGCTATGCGGGTATAGTACCCAGACATCTTCAGTAAGTGCTCACTGACAGACGAATTCTCCTCCATCTTGCAAGCAAAGAATTTATCGGTGGTCTCATACCTCTCGATCTTAGCATTCTTCTCAAAGATGAACTTCAACTCCTGGTACATCTCATATGCACCATGAAGTTCAAAACGCCTTTGAAGTCCTCCTTCCAAGCCGTACAACATGGCACACTGCACTATCGAATAGTCATCCGAACGTGTCTGCCAGACGTTCAAAACGTCTGCAGGGGCTGTAGGAGCGGGGGGGTCACCTAGCGGTGCATTTAGGACATAAACCTTTTGGGCAGCTGTGAGGATGATCCTCAGATTGCGGAGCCAGTCCACAAAGTTGCTCCCGTCATCTTTCAGTTTAGCTTTCTCTAGGAACGCATTAAAATTCAGGGGAGCTACTGCGCGAGCCATCTACAACAAAAATTTGCAAAGACATTTTAGACTATTGTTCATGATAAGTGAGTTATTACCTAATCAAATTATTTATAACTCCCACTCAAATTGACATCCCTCTGGTCATTCGAGCGTGACATGATCCAAATTCACCAACCCAAGTCCGATCATCACGTGAGATGAGGTGGTGTCAATGGTGAACATCAACATGTTGATCATATCTACTATATGACTCATGCTCGACCTTTCGGTCCTCCGTGTTCCGAGGCCATGTCTGTACATGCTAGGCTCGTCAAGTCTAACCCGAGTGTTCTGCATGTGCAAAACTGGCTTGCACCCGTTGTATGCGAACGTAGAGTCTATCACACCCGATCATCACGTCGTGCTTCGAAACGACGAACCTTCGCAACGGCGCACACTCGGGGGGAACACAATTTTATCTTGAAATTTTAGTGAAGGATCATCTTATAATGCTACCGTCGTCCTAAGCAAAATAAGATGCATAATAGGATTAACATCACATGCAAATCATAAGTGACATGATATGGCCATCAACTCGTGCTTTTGATCTCCATCTCCAAAGCACCGGCATGATCTCCATCGTCACCGGTGCCACACCATGATCTCCATCATCATGATCTCCATCATCGTGTCGCCATCGGGGTTGTCGGCGCCCACCATGCTCTTACTACTATTGCTACCGTTTAGCGATAAAGTAAAGCTTTACAAAGCGCTTAATGATTGACACGCAGGTCATACAAAAATTAAAGACAACCCTATGGCTCCTGCCGGTTGCCGTATGCATCGACATGCAAGTCGATATTTAACTATTACAACATGATCATCTCATACATCAAATATAACTCATCATGTCATTGGCCATATCATATCACATACATACCCTGCAAAAACAAGTTAGACGTCCTCTAATTTGTTGTTGCATGTTTTACGTGGCTGCTATGGGTATCTAGCAAGAACGCTTCTTACCTACGCAAAACCACAACGGTGATATTCAAGTTGCTATTTAACCTTCTACAAGGACCGCCTTGTTCTATTCCGATTCAACTAAGATAGGAGAGACAGACACCCGCCAGCCATCTTATGCAACAAAAGTCACATGTCTGTCGATGGAACCGGTCTCATGTACGTGGACATGTAAAGTTGGTCCGGGCCGCTTCATCCTATAATACCGTTGAATCAAGAAAGACTAAGGAGGGCAGCAATTTAAACATCAACGCCACAAACCCTTTTGTGTTCTACTCGAGAAAGCATCTACGCAAGATCCTAGCTCATGATGCCACTGTTGGGGAACGTTGCATGGGAAACAAAAATTTTCCTACCGTTCACCAAGATCAATCTAGTAGAAGCAACTACGAGAGGGGAGTGTGATCTACGTACCCTTGTAGATCGCTAAGCGGAAGCGTTATGAACGCGGATGATGGAGTCGTACTCGTCGCGATTCAGATCGCCGAAGACCTAGCACCGAAGCAACGGTGCCTCCGCGTTCTTCACACGTACGGCTCGGGGACGTCTCCTCCTTCTTGATCCAGCAAGGGGTGGAGGAGAGGTTGATGGAGAATCGGCAGCACGACGGCGTGGTGGTGATGGTGGAGAAGAACTCCAGCAGGGCTTCGCCTAAGCACCGCGGGAGAAGAAGATGTAACGGGAGAGGGAGGGCAGCACCGAGGCACAAACTGTGTTGGCTGCCCTCCCTTTGCCCCACTATATATAGGGGGGGTGGAGAGGTGAGGGCGCCCTAGGGTTTCCCCCTAGGGGCCGGCGGCCAGGGCAAGGGGAGGGGGCGGCGGCCAGGGCAGGGGGGCGCGGCCAGGCCCTAGGGTTTCCCCCCCTAGGTGCCTTGCCCCCCAAGGCCAAGGGGTGCGGCCAGCCCTAGGGGGGTCCCACCCCCTTAGCCGCATGAGGAGAGGGCCCAGGGGGGGCGCACAGCCCCCTAAGGGCTGTGGTGTTCCCCCTTGTGGCCCACTAGGCCCAGAACCACTTCCGGACCCCCCGAAACCCCTTCCGGTACTCCGCCGATTTCCCGATGCTCCCCGGAACACTTCCGGTACTCCGAAACCTTTCATCCTATATATCAATCTTCGTCTCCGGACCATTCCGGAGACCCTCGTCATGTCCGGGATCTCATCCGGGACTCCGAACAACCTTCGGTAACCATACACATTTCTCACTAACAACCCTAGCGTCACCGAACGTTAAGTGTGTAGACCCTGCGGGTTCGGAAACCATGTAGACATGACCGAGACACTCCCAGGTTAATAACCAATAGCGGGATCTGGATACCCATATTGGTTCCTACATGTTTCTCGATGATCTCATCGGATGAACCACGATGTCAAGGATTCAGGCAATCCCGTATACAGTTCCCTTTGTCTCGTCGGTATGTTACTTGCCCGAGATTCGATCGTCGGTATCTCTATACCTAGTTCAATCTCGTTACCGGCAAGTCTCTTTACTCGTTACCGTAATACATAATCCCGTGACCAACTACTTAGTCACTTTTGAGCTCATTGAGATGACGTATTACCGAGTGGGCCCGGAGATACCTCTCCGTCACACGGAGTGACAAATCCCAGTCTTGATCCATGTCAACTCAACAGACACCCTCGGAGATACCTGTAGAGCACCTTTATAGTCACCTAGTTACGTTGTGACGTTTGGTACACACAAAGCACTCCTACGGTGTCAGTGAGTTACATGATCTCATGGTCATAGGAACTTATACTTGACATGCAGAAAAACTATAGCGATAACTGACACGATCAAAAGCTATGTTAACGTTTGGGTCTCGTCCATCACATCATTCTCCTAATGATGTGATCCCGTTATCAAATGACAACTCATGTCTATGACCTGGAAACCGCGGTCATCTTTGATCAACGAGCTAGTCCTGTAGAGGCTCACTAGGGACACAAAATCTGTCTATTCATCCACACGTGTATCTGAGTTTCCAATCAATACAGTTATAGCATGGATAATAAACGATTATCATGAACAAGGAAATATAATAATAACTCTTTTATTATTGCCTCTAGGGCATATTTCCAACAGATTATCCTTGGTAGACCCTTCTTGAATATTGCAGGGGCTGTTTTTGATTGCAATAAAAGCAAGGTCACTTTTCATATCAATGGTAATGAGCACACAGTGCACTTTTCGAAGAAACAATTCCAAGTGAATGGTATTCAAGTTATTGAAAAATCTTCGACAATCACTATTGAAAGTTTTCAAATACCTCCACCTACTATTAAAAAGAAGTATGAAATGCTTATTGTTGGGGAATTTCATATCCCCGTTGAGGTAACTTAGTGATTTACGAAAGTTCTTCGGTTTCATGCTAATCGAAAGTGGTTGTTAATAAGACTTGATCAACCTTATTAATGAATCATTTTTGAGCGGTATGAAGTTGAAGAATTTAGTAAGCACTACTATCTATCCCTACCCGTCATTTTCTGTTTTTATTAGCTAAATAAAATAAAATGCCATGTTTTGTCTGTTTTATGAATTTCCTGTGCAATAAAACAATAGCCCAAAAATAAAAGCTCTCAGAATGCCCTGAAAATTTAGCACGATTTTTTCTGAATATTTAAGAATTTCTTTTGCAAATAATATCAGAGGGGGGTGCACCAGGTGGGCACAACCCACCCGGGCGCGCTAGTACGTGGGTCCCTGGTGGGTTGTGGTCCCCACGTGGGCCCTCTCCCTTATCTCTTTATACCACTTCATCACCTACCTTTAGAAAAAATTCTCCATTGCTCTCTCTCTCTCTCTCTCTCTCTCGTGTTCAAGCTCTCAAACCCGCGGATTTCGATCTCTTTGCTCGAAGCTCCATTTCTGAAACTATTTCAGGGGATTGTTGCTTGGTATGTGACTCCTTCGTTTGTCCAATTAGTTTTTATTTTAGTGGTTTATATTTTGAATAGTTAGCTACTTTTGGTGCTGCTGTAGATGAGCTTGCATGTTGAATTCTTAGAGTTCTAAGTAGTTTGAATGCTTGCTATGGTTTCTGTGTATCCCTATGAGTAGCTGCTATTAATTTTCTAAAGTTTTGTTGAGAAAAATTTTGTGCACTTACAATTTTAGAATTTTGTTCATAGGAGAAACATGAGTATCTTTAGGAAGTTTTCTTCCAAGAAGAACTCCAAAGGAGTGATTGGGGAGTCATCTGATAGTGATCTCCGTGTCCAGAGATTGTCGGAGATACGGCCATGCGAGTGGCCGCATACTCCGTTCATGGAAGATGCCAGAACACTTCAAGAGTTTGCACACTATGTTGCTAATGCCGGCCTCGCCGACTTCATTACGGCTGAATGTGAACAGTATCATCTCCTCATAAATACCTTTGTGCAAAGTTTTAATTTCCCCCCTAGTAATAATCCCCATGAGGTGCGGTTTAAATTATATGCTGAACCCCATCAGATACCTCTTACTGAATTTTGCGAAATATGCTTGCTTCCTACTGATGGTAGTTTGGCAAAGCCCAGACCTGCAGAGTTTGAAAGCTTTTACCGCACTCTGACAGTGGGTGATGAGAGAGGGGTGTCGGGTATCACTGCTATTGGCTTGCATTTTCCTGCTGTTCATTATTTTGCCTTTTTCATTACAAAATGCTTGCTAGCTAGAGAGAAGGTGGGTGCACTCAGTTCAACAGAACTTGCTGTTTTGCGTCGTGCACTAGTGGGCGACAACACTTATATCTTAGGAGCTATTGTGGCACGCCGCCTCCACATTAATAAGTCTAAGGGTAAAATACATGGAGGTATTTATGCCACTCGTTTGGCGACTCGCTTTCACATTCAGATACGCCTCCATGATTTTCCTTTACCCAAGGTTTACCTAGATCGCATTGCTATGGATCACCACAAGTTTACTGCTGCCGATTATCCTAACATTCATATTCCTTATAACCTAGTTTTAGCGTGACTACTCATGATATCATTCCACTTCCTGCACCTGCTTTGTTTCATCCTATCGCCAGGGGTGATACAGGATTATGCCTGCAGATATCATTGTGTATCGGAACGCTCAGGCTGCAGGAGAGGAGGAGCCTCAACACTGGGATGAGTGGATGCCTGCTCCTCAGCACCCTGACTACTATCCAGGCTACTGACTGCATACCAAGTTAGGCCAAAAGCCTAAGCTTGGGGGAGCACGTGTTTCTCACCAACTTTACATTCATGATCACACATCTCAATCGTTGGTGTTCACACTTTTTTATTGTATTATCCATGCTTAATTTATTTTCTTGCTTTCTTCTTGTGTGTTTGAAAAACCTTAGGAAAACAAAAAAAAGTCTAGCTATAGTTAGTTTACTTTCTATGCTTGCCTAGTTGTAATATTAAGAAGAAAACCCAAAAAGATTTCCTTGTTTGTCGGATCTAGTGTTCCGGCAAACCCCTGAGATTCGAACATTGGGGTGCGCACGAAGATCTCTCCTTTCCGCCCTGGTTCGCTCTCACACCGATTCCTAGGCCTAGCTCGTCGAACCCGAAGAACAAGAGACACGGGGGTTTATATTGGTTCGGGCCACCACTGTGGTGTAATACCCTAGTCCAGTGTGGTGTGGTGGATTGCCTTGAATGCAGAGGATGAACAAGTACACGGGAAGAACTGCCTCCTAAGGAGAGGTGTTCTTGTGCTCGGTGAGCTGGAGGGAGTAAGGGTGGTATGAATCTGATCCTCCCTTTCTATGGTGGTGGCTAGTCCTATTTATAGTGGTGTGGGTCCTCTTCCCAAATATTGAGCGGGAAGGGATCCCACAACGGCCAAGTTTGAAGGGGTACGACTAGTCCAAGCTATGAAGACAAAAGGTAGTCTTCGCCTACCAAAGGCTCTGGTGGTGATGTCGTCGTGGGCTCCGTGGTGACCTTCGCTCTGACGTCCCACTGGTCTTGGTCTGGTTGCACCGATATGGAAACCTTTGCCTGACGCCTCATGACTCCTCGCATGCGCTTGCCCCTTTAGCACCAAAGAGGAAACTAGCATCCTGCGCCTGCTGGCGCCCGCCTGGCCTTGGTCGTCATGGCTCACATCACGTGAACCTCGCGAGGTGTCCCTTGCCTTGATATCTCCGCTCCTCGGGAGCCAGCCTAGCGAGGCCGCCCCAGAGGAGGTCTTGCGTCGTCCACCTCGCGAGGCTTGGCCCCTCGCGAGGGTATTGAGTGGTTGCTGATGAAGATGGGCCGTACTAGGCCGCTGGATGAGCCACGCTCTGGGCCGCAGGTAGGCAAGTATGGGTACCCCCGTTCCCATAACGCCGACAGTAGCCCCCGTGCCCAAGGCGCGCTCGGACTTGGCTTCGCGGCGAAGCCAAGGGTCAAGTGCGAAGTGCCGCGGGCCTCAAAAGCCTGCGGCCTTGATTGACGCGTGGCGATTGACAGGACGTGGGCATCTCCACTTCCCCATGCTGTCTCGGCAACTGCACGACTTGACTAGGCCCTGCATGCACAAAGACCATCATTACCTGCGATTATGGACGCCGGCGGTTGGCCTCCTCCTGGCTATAAATGGGGCGTCGGGCGTAGCCCCAATTGCCCATCCCTTCCTCCATTCTGCCTGCTTTTTCTTCTTCCTCCTTGCTCCTTGCTTCACAGCGACAACCATGGCGTCGGCAAGGAGGTTCTTGGCCGCAGAGAAAGGGAAGGCCTACCAGGAGGGGCCCGGCTCACCACCGCCTAAGAGGGGATGAGGCCGCCCTCGCAAGCATGTTGCGAACCCCGCCACGGCCCCTCGTGGGCGGGGTGGACCTCTTCGGGGCTCGGCGCCGTCCTTGGCGGCCGCGGCGGTGCCTCTTTGCACAGTGGGGATCGCCCAGGTCGTGGCAGCCCCGTTGATGAAGGGAGGTACATGAGGGTCGCCCGGCCTTCCTGACCACGCTTCCACTCGATGGAGGTGCTGCCGGAGTTCGTCGTGTGGTCGGAGAACCCGGCTGGCACCCGGCTTCAGCTCCCGTGCTCCTTCGCCGGCGAACTGTCGGCCGCGGATTCCGGCGGTCTCTGGGTACAGGCGGATGGTTGCTGCAGCAGGGCTTCGTGGGTCGCGGTGGAGGTCTCCGTCGTGGGCGGCGTAACCCTGGCCCACTATTGGCAGACATTCGCCCGCGCGTGTAGCCTGAGCAGGCAGTACACCCTCCTTTTCAAGTACGACGTCGACGTGACCCTCTTCGTGAGGGTATTTGGGGAAGACGGTCGCCGTGCCGGGTGCTGCCCCGAGGACAATGATGGCAGCGAGGTGCTCAGCCTTGGAGATGGCCGTGACGAGGGTGAGGATGAACTCGCCTTCGGTGCCGGCCGAGGTTCATCCAGCTATGGCAGCTCCTCCTTCAGCGGCAGCTCCAGCATCGGTGGCTACGACCAGCCGCCACGTTGTCATGCCCGCTTTGAGGGCGGTGGTGGGTCGTCTCTTCGCCGTGCCCTAGTGAAGTGCGAGGAGGGCTTAGGCTGAGCCCGGGGGGCTGATCCTCGTGAGCGGCCGCATCGTAGGAGCCGCTTTTGCCTATTCCCTGCCTTTCCTTTCCTCCTGCATTACCGAAAACAAGTATGGGGCCCTGCTAGGGCGTGTAATGGACCGTGATTTTTGTGATGCTTTGTGCTATGTTTACTGTTTCCGGATAGTGTTGCGAGATCTGTGCATTATGCGGGCATAGGGGGAGAAGACTTATCTTGACGCATTCAAGGTAGCCCCCATCTCATGAGGTGCGGCCCTTCGCACAGCTACAAAAATTCATTAGGAGATTCTTATCCTGCGTTGCGCGAGGTCCCAGGAATGGGCTGACCTCGATCAAACGCACTCTGTCGTGGTATCCGTGGGGCACGGACTTAGAGAGAGGGATGCGCCGATCACGAGCTCAAACGAGGGCGCCTCGCAGAGACTAAGGAGGCGCGCGAGGGAGAGCGTCGGGAAACTGCCGCCCTCCCTAGCGCAAAGCAAAGAATCAAGGGAAGAATCAGAGAAAGGTGGTTCAACCATGCCATCGAGAAACGCCAGAACTTCAAATTACATTAAGAGAAAACCAGAGAAGGGGCAAGCCAACTACAGAAAGCAAATGAACAGCCGCGTCCGGCACCTAGTCTAGTCTTCTCACCAGCGCGGAGCTAAGTGCTGTCACTAGGACGTGGAAGGGAGCCCCCGAGGCCCGAGGGCGGCACTCCGGAGACTCCGGGGCGTGTACAGACCCACTCATTATTACGTGAGAGTTTCACGGGCGAAGACCTTCACAGGTGTGGACCTTGGCTTCACAGGCACATGACCTTGGCTTCACAGGCATAGGGCCTTGGCTTCACAGGCACTGGGCCCTGCTTCATGGGTAGTGTTGGAAATATGCCCTAGAGGCAATAATAAATTGGTTATTATTATATTTCCTTGTTCATGATAATTGTTTATTATCCATGCTAGAATTGTATTGATAGGAAACTCAGATACATGTGTGGATACATAGACAAACACCATGTCCCTAGTGAGCCTCTAGACGACTAGCTCGTTGATCAATAGATGGTTACGGTTTCCTAACCATGGACATTGGATGTCGTTGATAACGGGATCACATCATTAGGAGAATGATGTGATGGACAAGACCCAATCCTAAGCCTAGTACAGATCGTGTAGTTCGTATGCTAAAGCTTTTCTATATGTCAAGTATCTTTTCCTTAGACCATGAGATTGTGCAACTCCCGGATACCGTAGCAATGCTTTGGGTGTACCAAACGTCACAACGTAACTGGGTGGCTATAAAGGTGCACTACAGGTATCTCTGAAAGTGTCTGTTGGGTTGGCACGAATCGAGACTGGGATTTGTCACTCCGTATGACGGAGAGGTATCTCTGGGCCCACTCGGTAGGACATCATCATAATGTGCACAATGTGATCAAGGAGTTGATCACGGGATGATGTGTTACGGAACGAGTAAAGAGACTTGCCGGTAACGAGATTGAACAAGGTATCGGGATACCGACGATCGAATCTCGGGCAAGTACTTTACCGATAGACAAAGGGAATTGTATACGGGGTTGATTGAATCCTTGACATCGTGGTTCATCCGATGAGATTATCGTGGATCATGTGGGAGCCAACATGGGTATCCAGATCCCGCTGTTGGTTATTGACCAGAGAGTCGTCTCGGTCATGTCTGCGTGTCTCCCGAACCCGTAGGGTCTACACACTTAAGGTTCGGTGACGCTAGGGTTGTAGAGATATAAGTATGCGGAAACCCGAAAGTTGTTCGGAGTCCCGGATGAGATCCCGGACGTCACGAGGAGTTCCGGAATGGTCCGGAGGTAAAGATTTATATATAGGAAGTCCTATTTTGGCCACCGGAAAATGTTCGGGATTTTTCGGTATTGTACCGGGAAGGTTCTAGAAGGTCCCGAAGTGGGGCCCACCTGCATGGGGGGACCCACATGAACGTGGGTAGTGGGGGCAAGGCCCCACACCCCTGTCAAGGTGCACCAAGATCCCCCCTTAGAAGGAATAAGATCATATCCCGAAGGGATAGGATCAAGATCCCTAAAAAGGGGGGATAACAATCGGTGGGGAAAGGAAATGATGGGATTTCTTCCCCCACCTTTGCCAACGCCCCAATGGACTTGGAGGGCAAGAAACCAGCCCCCTCCACCCCTATATATAGTGGGGAGGCGTATGGGAGCAGCACCCCAAGCCCTGGCGCCTCCCTCTCCCTCCCGTGACACATCTCCCTCCTCCTGCAGCGCTTGGCGAAGCCCTGCTGGAATCCCGCTACTTCCACCACCACGTCGTCGTGCTGCTGAATCTCCATCAACCTCTCCTCCCCCCTTGCTGGATCAAGAAGGAGGAGACGTCCCCGCTCCGTACGTGTGTTGAACACGGAGGTGCCGTCCGTTCGGCGCTAGGATCATCGGTGATTTGGATCACGACGAGTACGACTCCATCATCCCCGTTCTCTTGAACGCTTCCGCTCGCAATCTACAAGGGTATGTAGATGCACTCACTCTCCTTTATGCTCGTTGCTAGATTACTCCATAGATAGATCTTGGTGACGCGTAGGAAATTTTTTGATTTTCTGCTACGATCCCCAACAGTGGCATCATGAGCTAGGTCTATGCGTAGTATCTTGCACGAGTAGAACACAAAGTAGTTGTGGGCGTAGATCATGTCAATTCTCTTGCCGTTACTAGTCTTATCTTGATTCGGCGGCATCGTGGGATGAAGCGGCCCGGACCGACCTTACACGTACTCTTACGTGAGACAGGTTCCACTGACTGACATGCACTAGTTGCATAAGGTGGCTAGCGGGTGTCTGTCTCTCCCACTTTAGTCGGATCGGATTCGATGAAAAGGGTCCTTATGAAGGGTAAATAGAAATTGGCATATCACGTTGTGGTTTTGGCGTAGGTAAGAAACGTTCTTGCTAGAAACCTATAGCAGCCACGTAAAAACTTGCAACAACAATTAGAGGACGTCTAACTTGTTCTTGCAGCATGTGCCGTGTGATGTGATATGGCCAAAAGGATGTGATGAATGATATATATGTGATGTATGAGATTGATCATGTTCTTGTAATAGGAATCACGACTTGCATGTCGATGAGAATGACAACCGGCAGGAGCCATAGGAGTTGTCTTATTTATTGTATGACCTGCGTGTCACTGAATAACGCCATGTAATTACTTTACTTTATTGCTAAACGTTAGCCATAGTAGTAGAAGTAATGTTTGGCGAGACGACTTCATGAAGACACGATGATGGAGATCATGGTGTCATGCCGGTGACGATGATTATCATGGAGCCCCGAAGATGAAGATCAAAGGAGCAAGATGATATTGGCCATATCATGTCACTATTTGATTGCATGTGATGTTTATCATGTTTTTCATCTTATTTGCTTAGAACGACGGTAGTGAATAAGATGATCTCTCACTAAAATTTCAAGAATTGTGTTTCCCCTAACTGTGCACCGTTGCTAAGGTTCGTTGTTCCGAAGCACCACGTGATGATCGGGTGTGATAGGTTCTAACGTTCGCATACAACGGGTGTAAGCCAGATTTACACACGCAATACACTTAGGGTTGACTTGATGAGCCTAGCATGTACAGACATGGCCTCGGAACACGGAAGACCGAAAGGTCGAACATGAGTCGTATAGAAGATACGATCAACATGAAGATGTTCACCGTTGATGACTAGTCCGTCTCACGTGATGATCGGACACGGCCTAGTCGATTCGGATCATGTATCACTTAGATGACTAGAGAGATGTCTATCTAAGTGGGAGTTCATTAGATGAACTTCATTGTCATGAACAATAGTCTAAGTTGTCTTCGCAAATTATGTTGTAGACCAATAACTGCGTTGTAGCTCCCTGTTTAATACGATCCTAGAGAAAGACTAAGTTGAAAGATATTGTAAGCAAGGATGCGGACTGGGTCCGTAGTCCGAGGAGTGTCCTCACTGCTGCACAGAAAGCTTACGTCTTTGATGCACCGCTCGATGTGCAAACCCCTACAACGTTGTCTGTGGATGTTGTGAACACCTGAGAGACACGTCCTGATGACTACTTGATAGTTTAGTGCACCATACTTTACGGCTTAGAATCGGGATTCCAATGACGTTTTGAACGCCATGGAACATATGAGATGTTCTAAGAGCTGAAATTTGGATTTCAGGCTCATGCCCGTGTTGAGAGGTATGATATCTCTGACAAGTTCCTTTGCCAAAAAGATGGAGGAGAATAGCTCAACTAGTGAGCATGTGCTCAGAATGTCTGGGTGCTAAAATCACTTGAACCAAGTGGGAGTTAATCTTCCAGATGAAATAGTGGTTGACGGAATTCTCTAGACACCATCACCAAGCTACTAGAACTTCGTGATGAACTATGACATGCAAAGGATGGAGATGATCCCGGTGCTGTTAGCGGTTGTTAGTACCGCAAAAGTAGAAATCAAGAAGGAGCATCAAGTGTTGATGGTTTAACAAGACCACTGGTTTCAAAAAGGGGTAAGGGCTAGAAGGGAAACTTCATGAATGGCAAACCTGTTGTCGCTCTGATGAAGGAACCCATGGTTGAACCCAAACCTCGAGACTAAGTGCTTCTATTGTAAGGGGAACGGTCACATGGTAGCGGAACCACCCCAAATACATGGTAGATATGATAGCTGGCAACTTCAACAAAGTATATTTGATATACATGTTATTGATGTGTACCTTAGTAGTACTCCTTGTAGCACCTGGGTATTGGATACCGGTTCAGTTGCTATTATTAGTGACTTGAAGCAAAAGCTACAGACTGAACGGAGACTAGCTAAGGGCGAGGTGACGATGTGTGTTGGAAGTGTTTCCAAGGTTGATAAGATCACCATCGCACACTTACTCTATTTTCGAGATTAGTGTTGAACCTAGATAAATGTTATCGGGTGTCTACGTTGAGCATGAATATGATTAGATCATGTTCATTGCAATACGGTTATTCATTTAAGTCAGAGAATAATGGTTATTCTGTTTACATGAATAATACCTTTATGGTCATGCACCCAATGGTTTGTTGAATCTCGATCATAGTAATACACATGATGATAATATTAATGCCAAAAGATGTAGAGTTAATAATGATAGTACCACTTTCTTGTGGCACTGCCGCTTAGGTCATTTTGGCATAAAATGCATGAAGAAACTCCATGCTGATGGATGTTTGGAGTCACTTGATTTTGAATCGCTTGACACATGCAAGCCATGCCTCATGGGCAGGATGACTGAGATCCCGTTTTCAGGTACAATGAAACGGGCAAGTGACTTGTTGGAAATCATACATACTGATGTATGTGATCCAATGAGAATTAAGGCGTGCGGTGGATATCGTTATTTTCTCATCTTCACTGACGATTTGAGTAGATATGGTATATTTACTTAATGAAGCAAAAGTCTGAAACGTTTGAAAGGTTCAAACAATTTCAGAGTGAAGATTAAGAATCATCATAACAAGAAGATCATGTTCCTACGATCTGATCAAGGGGATATTTTCTGAATTATGAGTTTGTCAATCACTTAAGACATTGTGGAATTGTTTCGCAGTTGAAGCCCCCTGGAACACCACAGCGTAATGGTGTGTCCGGACATCGTAATCGAACCTTATGAGATATGGTACGATCTATGATGTATCTTACCGATCTACCGCTGTTATTTTGAGGTTATGCATTAGAGACAGCTGCATTCACTTTAGATAGGGCACCATCTAAGTCCGTTGAGACGACGTCGTATGGTTTGGCAAGAAACCGTAGTTGTCGTTTCTCAATGTTTGGGGCTGCGAGGCTTATGGCTTCAGCCGGGAAAAGCTCGAACCCAAAGCGGACAAATACATCTTCATAGGATACCCAAAGGTAACAGTTGGGTATACCTTCTATCTTAGATCCAAGGACAAAAATGTTTGTCGCTAAGAATGGGTCCTTTCTCGAGAAGGAGTCTCTCTCGAAAGAATTGAGTGGGAGGAAGATAGAACTTGATGAGGTTGTCGAACCCTCACTTCAACCGGAGAGTAGTGCAACACAGAAAGATGTTTGTGTGGAACCTACGACAGTTGAAGAGGAAACTAATGATAGTGATCATGAAGCTCCAGATCAAGTTGCTATCGAACCTCGTAGGTCGACAAGGATATGTACTACTCCTGAGTGGTACGGTGATCCTGTCTTAGAGGTCATGTTGTTGGACAATGATGAACCTACGAACTATGGAGAAGCGATGGTGGGCCCATATTCCGACAAATGGTTAGAAGCCGAGAAATCCGAGATAGGATCCATGTATCGAAACAAAGTATGGACTTTGGTGGACTTGCCCGATGACTGGCAAGCCATTGAGACAAATGGATCTTTAAGACTAAGACGGACGTGGACGGTAATGTCACCGTCTATGAAGCTCAACTTGTGGCGAAGAGTTTTCCACAAGTTCAAGGAGTTGACTACGATGAGATTTTCTCACCCGTAGCGATGCTTAAGTCCGTCGGAATCATATTAGCATTAGCTGCATTTATGAAATCTGGCAGATGGATGACAAAACAAGTTTCCTTACCAGTTTTCGTAAGGAAAGGTTGTATATGATAAAATCAGAAAGGTTTTGTCGATCCTAAGGATGCTAAAAGATATGCTAGCTCCAGCGATCCTTCTATGGACTAGAGCAAGCATCTCGGAGTCGGAATATACACTTTGATGGAGTGATCAAAGTTTTTGGGTTTATACTAAGTTTGTTAGAAACTTGTATTTACAATAAAGTGAGTGGGAGCATCACAACATTTCAGATAAGTATATGTGAATAACATATTGTTGATCCGAAATGATGTAGAATTTCTGGAAAGCATAAAGGGTTGTTTGAAATGAGTTTTTCAAAGGAAGACCTAGATAAAGCTGCTTACATATTGGGCATCAAGATCTATACAGATAGATCAAGACGCCTGATGATACTTTCAAAAGGAACACACACCTTGGCATAATTTTGAAGGAGTTCAAAATAGATCAGTCAAAGAAGGAGTTCTTGCCTGATTTGTAAGGTGTGAAGTTGAGTAAGACTCAAAACTTGACCACGGCAGAAGGAAGAGGAAGGACGAAGGTCGTCCCCTATGCTTTTGTCATAGGCTCTATACGGTATGCCATGATTAGTACCGCACCTGATGTGTGCCTTGCCACATGTCTGGCAAGAGGGTACAAAGGTGATCCAGGAGTGGATCACTAGATAGTGGTCAAAATTATCCTTAGAGGAATAAGGAAATGTTTCTCGGTTATGGAGGTGATAAAGAGTTCGACGTAAACAGTTACGTCGATGCAAGCTTAACACCTATCCGGATAACTCTAAGTGGAGATACCGGATACGTATAATGGAGCAACAGTTTGGAATAGCTCCAAGTGGAACGTGGTAGCAGCATCTACGATATCACATAAAGTTTTGCGAAGTACATAGGGATCTGAATGTTGCAGACCCGTTGACTACAACCTCTCTCACAAGCATAACATGATCAAACCCAGAACTCATTGAGTGTTAATCACATATTGATGTGAACTAGATTACTGACTCTAGTAAACTCTTTGGATGTTAGTCACATGGCGATGTGACCTATGAGTGTTAATCACATGGCGATGTGAACTAGATTATTGACTCTAGTGCAAGTGGGAGACTGTTGGAAATATGCCCTAGAGGCAATAATAAATTGGTTATTATTATATTTCCTTGTTCATGATAATTGTTTATTATCCATGCTAGAATTGTATTGATAGGAAACTCAGATACATGTGTGGATACATAGACAAACACCATGTCCCTAGTGAGCCTCTAGACGACTAGCTCGTTGATCAATAGATGGTTACGGTTTCCTAACCATGGACATTGGATGTCGTTGATAACGGGATCACATCATTAGGAGAATGATGTGATGGACAAGACCCAATCCTAAGCCTAGTACAGATCGTGTAGTTCGTATGCTAAAGCTTTTCTATATGTCAAGTATCTTTTCCTTAGACCATGAGATTGTGCAACTCCCGGATACCGTAGGAATGCTTTGGGTGTACCAAACGTCACAACGTAACTGGGTGGCTATAAAGGTGCACTACAGGTATCTCTGAAAGTGTCTGTTGGGTTGGCACGAATCGAGACTGGGATTTGTCACTCCGTATGACGGAGAGGTATCTCTGGGCCCACTCGGTAGGACATCATCATAATGTGCACAATGTGATCAAGGAGTTGATCACGGGATGATGTGTTACGGAACGAGTAAAGAGACTTGCCGGTAACGAGATTGAACAAGGTATCGGGATACCGACGATCGAATCTCGGGCAAGTACTTTACCGATAGACAAAGGGAATTGTATACGGGGTTGATTGAATCCTTGACATCGTGGTTCATCCGATGAGATCATCGTGGAGCATGTGGGAGCCAACATGGGTATCCAGATCCCGCTGTTGGCTATTGACCAGAGAGTCGTCTCGGTCATGTCTGCGTGTCTCCCGAACCCGTAGGGTCTACACACTTAAGGTTCGGTGACGCTAGGGTTGTAGAGATATAAGTATGCGGAAACCCGAAAGTTGTTCGGAGTCCCGGATGAGATCCCGGACGTCACGAGGAGTTCCGGAATGGTCCGGAGGTAAATATTTATATATAGGAAGTCCTATTTTGGCCACCGGAAAATGTTCGGGATTTTTCGGTATTGTACCGGGAAGGTTCTAGAAGGTTCCGAAGTGGGGCCCACCTGCATGGGGGGACCCACATGAACGTGGGTAGTGGGGGCAAGGCCCCACACCCCTGGTCAAGGTGCACCAAGATCCCCCCTTAGAAGGAATAATATCATATCCCGAAGGGATAAGATCAAGATCCCTAAAAAGGGGGGATAACAATCGGCAGGGAAAGGAAATGATGGGATTTCTTTCCCCCACCTTTGCCAACGCCCCAATGGACTTGGAGGGCAAGAAACCAGCCCCCTCCACCCCTATATATAGTGGGGAGGCGTATGGGAGCAGCACCCCAAGCCCTGGCGCCTCCCTCTCCCTCCCGTGACACATCTCCCTCCTCCCGCAGCGCTTGGCGAAGCCCTGCTGGAATCCCGCTACTTCCACCACCACGCCGTCGTGCTGCTGAATCTCCATCAACCTCTCCTCCCCCCTTGCTGGATCAAGAAGGAGGAGACGTCCCCGCTCCGTACGTGTGTTGAACACGGAGGTGCCGTCCGTTCGGCGCTAGGATCATCGGTGATTTGGATCACGACGAGTACGACTCCATCATCCCCGTTCTCTTGAACGCTTCCGCTCGCAATCTACAAGGGTATGTAGATGCACTCACTCTCCTTTATGCTCGTAGCTAGATTACTCCATAGATAGATCTTGGTGACGCGTAGGAAAATTTTTGATTTTCTGCTACGATCCCCAACAGGTAGAACTTACGAAGGTGCTGGATGTTCCACACATTCTGGATGGGGACGCCGTCCCCCGTCTCCAGGCGTACGGCGCCAGGCCTGGAGACGTGGGAAATCCTGAACGGGACCTCCCACATGGATGAGAGCTTGTGCAGCCCTTCCCTAGAGAGCACCCGCCTTAGGACAAGGTCGCCCACCTCGAGCGTCCTGGAGCGGACGCTGCAACAGTCGTACCGTCGCAGTTCCTGCTGGTACCTTGCCACTCGGAGCCAGGCTTTCCTGCGGTGTTCCTCCCCCAGCACGAGGTCCATCCCCCGCATGGCATCCTACTGCATTTAATCGAATGCCAGGACACGCGCGGAGAGATGCTTGACCTTGTGAGGGAGAACCACCTCTGATCCATAGACGAGGAAGAACGGGGTCTCGCCAGTTGGCTTGGTGGCGATGGTGCGGATGGACCACAACACGGACTGGAGCTCGTCATGCCAGCCCCTACCGCAAGCCTTGAGCTTCTTCTTGAAGGTCCTGGCATTGAGGCCTCTTAAGACATCCGCGTTGGAGTGCTCGGCCTGGCCATTGCTCCTGGGGTGTGCCACCGAAGCATAGCAAATTTGTGTTCCAATGTTAGCACAATATGTCTTGAAGAGGTTGCTGGTGAATCGTGATCCATTGTCGGCGATGATGCAGTTGGGGACCCCGAACCGGCTTACGAGGCCCTTGATGAACTTAACGGCGGACCCGACCGAGATGGTGCGGACGGCTTCCACCTCCGCCCATTTGGTGAACTTGTCGATGGCGACATATAGGTAGCGGTAGCCCCCCGGCGCTCGAGGAAATGGACCCAGGATATCCAGCCCTCAGATCGCAAATGGCCAAGAAAGTGGGATAGTTTGGAGGCCTTGAGCCGGCTGGTGGATCTGCATGGCGTGGAACTGGCAAGCCTCGCAGGACTTCACCAGCTCGGATGCGTCGATGAGCGCCGTGGGCCAGTAGAAATCACTGCGGAATGCCTTGCCAACCAGGGTGCATGATGGCGAGTGATGCCCGCAGTCCCCGGCGTGTATGTCAGCCAGCAGCTCGCTCCCTTGCTTCCTGGAGATGCACAGTAAAGAAACATCATTTGGTCATTTTCTGTAAAGCTCACCATCTTGAATGCAATACGTTGTAGCCTGTCGGGCTACACGCTCTGCGTCCTCTTCCTTCTCCTGCAACGGTCCTCGCACCAGGTATGCCTTTAGCTCCTCGGTTCAGCACTCCTCCTGAGGCCCGAGCGCTAGGAGCAGGCGCGCTCCCGAGGTCGGACCACAGGAGGGGGCTCCCGAGGTCGGTGGCTGGGGGAGTTCCTCCTGAGGCGTCGCCGACTCCTCAGGCGGAGGTGACGCAAAAGGCTTGAAGAACTGATCCTCAAAGACGTCGGGCTCCAGGGGCGGGCGCGTGGATGCCCTTTTGGCGATGTCGTCAGCTTCCTTGTTTGTGCCACATGGCACATGCTGCAGCTCCGGACCCAAGAACTACTTCTCCATCTTGCGTACCTCCGCGTGGTATGCCTCCATGTGCTCGTCCTTCGGTACATATACCTTGTTGGAGAAGTTGACGAGGAGTTGCGAGTCACCCCTGATGATGAGGCGCTTCACTCCCAGGGCCGCCGCAGCCTTAAGGCCAGCGATGAGGCCCTCGTATTCTATGATGTTGTTGGATACCTTCTCGCCCCGCTGAAAGCAGAGCTGCACGGCGTAGTAAAGCTTGTCCTGAGTGGGCGAGATGAGCACATCTCCAGCCCCCGCGCCCTGGCGTGCGAATGCGCCATCGAAGTACATGACCCAGCCGTCCGGTGCTTCACTTCCTGGCGAGAGGGATCGGTCCTCGCCCGCTTCGAGCTCCGGGGCGTCGGTCCATTCTGCCACGAAGTCAGCGAGCGCGGCTCCTTTGACGACCCTTGTTATGCTGAACTCCAAATGGAACGCCTGCAACTCGATATTCCATTAGGCGACTCTCCCTGTAGCGTTGGGGCTCCGGAGCACCCTCTCTAGCGGGTAAGCCAAGACGACCTTGATGGGGTGGCCTTGGAAGTAATGATGCAGCTTGTGCGAAGCGACGAGGAGCGCGAGCAGAAGCTTCTGCGGCATGGGGTAGCGTGCCTGAGCGTCACGGAGCACCGTGCTGATGAAGTACACTGGGTGCTCGACGAGGGTGGGGGCTAGGCTCTCCTGAGGCCGTGGTGCCTCCTGAGGTGAGATGGCCCCAGGAGCTTGGTCACCGAACATAGCGGTCGGTGCTTCAGGAACGTCATGTTGCAGAGCTTGGTCGTCGGCTGGACCTGGCGGAGCCTCGTGAGTGTCGCCCTGGGGCTTTGTAGCCTTGTCTTGGCGCTCCTCATGGACTGCCACCAGCGCCGTGCTGGCGGAGTGTGGCGTCGCGGCTAGGTAAAGCACCAAGGGCTCTTGGGGTTTCAGCGCCACCATTACCGGTGGGCTAGTGAGGTATTTCTTGAGGTCTTCGAATGCTGCTTAAGCCTTTGGGGTCCACTCGAATGGGCCTTTCATTTTCATCGGTTTGAAGAAGGGAAGGGCACGCTCCCCCAACTTGGAGATGAAACACCCGAGCGACGTCACACAACCAGCTAGTTTCTGCATTTCCTTGAGGGTCTTCGGTGGACTCATCTTTTCTATAGCCTTGACCTTCTCGGGGTTTGCCTCGATTCCCCTGTGCGACACCAGGAAACCCAGCATCTTTCCTGACGGAACGCCGAACACACACTTCTCCAGGTTGAGCCACAGGTCTACCTTGCGCAGGTTGGCGAAGGTCTCTTCCAAATCTTCAATGAGGGTCTTGGCCTGCCGAGATTTTACCACGATGTCATCAACGTAGGCCTCAGCGTTCCTCCCGAGCTGTTCTCCCAGGGTGATATGCATCAGCAGCTGGAAAGTCGCTCCTGCATTCCGCAACCCAAATGGCATACAAGTGTACCATTATACCCCGCATAGGGTGAGGAAGGCGGTCTTGTCGATGTCTTGTACCGCCATCTTGATTTGATGGTAGCCCGAAAAGGCATCCAAGAAGCAAAGCAGGTCACACTCGGCAGTGGAGTCAATGATCTGGTCGATACGCGGAAGCGGAACTGGGTCTTAAGGGCAGGCATTGTTGAGGTTGGTCAAGTCGACACACATGCGCTCCATCCCGCCTTTCTTGGGCACAACGACGGGGTTCGCTAGTCATTCTGGGTACCGGACCTCGCGGATCACGCCAGCTTCTTGCAACTTGTGAGTCTCTTGTACGATGAAAGACTGCTTTTCATGGGACTAGCGCCCGGCCTTCTGCTTTACAGCGCGCACGTTGGGGCATACATTTAGGTGATGCTCAATCACCCCCTTGGGACTCCTGCCAGGTCCTTGGGTTCCCATGCATACACCTCCTTGTTGGCGGGCAGGAATCCGACCAGCGCCTTTTCTTGAGCTGGGGGAAGGCCAGCGCCTATGGTGAAGGTGGCTCCCGACGCCCTGTCTTCATCCACCCGCACCTGCTTCGTCTCAGCCCGGTCTTGAGAGGAAAACTGCTTTTTTTTCACTGGTGCAGCCCCCTTTGCCCCTAGGGCAGCCTCATCGGCCGGGCGTGCTGCCACAGCGGTTCAGAAGATGAGCTTGAGGGCCGCCAGAGCCTCCTTGGTGTCTCCAGCCACGGTGAGGACGCCGCTGCTCCCTAGCATCTTCATGAGGTTGTAGGCCGGATGGGTTACAGCCATGAACCGAGGCAGGGCAGGATACCCGAGGATGGCGTTGTACGAGAGGCTGATACGAGCGATATCGAAGTCGATCAGCTAGGTGCGGTAGTTCTCTCGGGTGCTGAAGGTGACCAGGAGGCGAATCTGCCCTAGAGGGCTGGCGGAACCGTTGCCGACTCTGGAGAAGGGCTTGGTGGGGCATAGCCGCTCGAGCGGCACCTGAAGCAAGCTAAAAGCTTCTATTGAGAGCACGTTGAGGCTAGCCCCACTGTTGATGAGGGTCTTGGTGACTGCTACATTGCAGATGGTGTGTGTGCAAAGCATCGGGAGAGCGCCTGAGCCCGCAGCGGAAGTTGGATGGTCCCCTGAGTCGAAGGTGAGGTCGGTCTTGGGTGCCGCCCATCCGGGAGGGGCTCCCCGGTGTACGGAGGCGGTGCCAATCTGGCAGAAGAACTGCCCGATGTCGCGGTCCGAGGGCGGCGCTTGAGAGCTGCCGAGGAGGGCCACGATGGCATAGGGCGTTGGTGCCGTGAAGCACGCGGTGAAGAGGTCGCGCAGCTCCTCCCAGGATGCTACATAAGACACTGTCAAGCTGAGAAACCAGGCGTGCGGTACGCTGGTGAGTGCCATGGGGAGCCAGCTGGCCATGACCTTGCTGTCACCGCCGACCACCGAAACAGACTCCTCGTAGGCCTGAAGGAAGACCGCCGGATCCTCCGCCCCGTCGAAATGGGGCGGTAGCTCAGGCCTAAACCTGAGTGGCCACTACACCAGTCGCAAGGCGGGGGTGAAGGCTCGGTGGCCGGCTACGCCGCCATGCGCGCCCACCTAGCCGGTCGGAGAAAAGGCGCCCGTCATAAGAGCCTGGCGGATGGAGAGCGGGGTGGATGCAGAGGCGAATACTTGGCGCACCCCTACCCGGCGCGCCAAATGTCAGATCTAGGGTTCCGGCAAACCCCTGAGGTTCGAACACTAGGGTGCGCACGAAGATCTCTCCTTTCCTTCTTGGTTTGCTCTCGCACCGATTCCTAGGCCTAGCTCGTCCAAACCGAAGAACAAGAGACACGAGGGTTTATACTGGTTCAGGCCACCGCTGTGGTGTAATACCCTAGTCAAGTGTGGTGTGGTGGATTGCCTTGAAGGCAGAGGATGAACAAGTACACGATAAGAACAACCTCCTGAGGAGAGGTGTTCTTATGCTCGGTGAGCTGGTGGGAGTAAGGGTGGTCTGAATCTGATCCTCCCTTTCTATGGTGGTGGCTAGTCCTATTTATAGTGGCCCGGGTCCTCTTGCCAAATATTGAGCGGGAAGGGATCCCACAATGGCCAAGTTTGAAGGGGGACAGCTAGTACAAGCTATCCTGACAAAAGGTGGTCTTCGCCTGCCAAAGGCACTAGTGGTGACGTCATCGTGGGCTCCGTGGTGACCTTCGCTCTGCCGTCTCGCTGGTCTTGGTCTCGTTTCACTGATATGGAAACCTTTGCCTGACGTCTCGGGACTCCTCGCGTGCGCTTGCCCCTTTAGCACCAAAAAGGAAACTGGCATCTTGCGCCCGCTGGCGCCCGCCTGGCCTTGGTCGTCAGTGCTCACGTCACGTGAACCTTGCCAGATGTCCCTTGCCTTGATATCTCCGCTCCTCGGGAGCTATCCTAGCGAGGCCACCCCAGAGGAGGTCTTGCATCATCCGCCTCGCGAGGCTTGGCCCCTCGCGAGGGTCTTGAGTGGTTGCTGATGAAGATGCGCCGTACCAGGCCACTGGACGAGCCACACTCTGGGCCGGAGGCAGGCAAGTCTAGGTACCCCCATTCCAAGAACGCCGACATTGTTCTTCTTTTGCTTGTTGGGAGTTTTCCCGTGTAAATATATTTTCTCGTTTTTGTTTTCCTCTTTCGTTTGCTTGTTGTGGAAAACCAAAAACTCCAAAAATATTTCAGTATGTTTCTCTGAATTTCTTTATTTTTATTTCCGAGTCATACTAAGGAGAAGACCATAATGAAAATGTTGAGTGGCTCTCTTTTGCATAATTGTTGATCTAATGAAGAGCCCATTTTACCTTGTCTTCTCCTATTGAATAAAATGTTTGCAAATTCCAGCTTAGTCCACAACACTCTTGCACCATTATTATTATTTCGCATCATTCGGTCGTGCAATTGAAAGGCAATAATGACAATACTCGATGAATTGGCCGTGACAGAGAGAAACTGGTATGAACTCGACTTGTTCTATTTTTGTAAATAGGTTTAACCTAGTATTTATAATTCAGCCCATTATGATTAAACATGTTTGCTATGAAAATTAGAGATTACAGTTTCACATGCCATGCATAAGTAGCTAAGAGTTGATAATGATTTATCTTGGATATCAACATTGCGTTAAAATGATTGTGATGTAGTATGAAGATATGGTATCCTCCTCTGAATGTTCGAGTGGCTTGACTTGGCACATGTTTATGCATGTAGTTGAATCAAAACCAACATAACCTCTATTATATTTATGTTCATGGTGTTCATATCCTACTCATGCGGGTGTCCAATGTTTATTATGCATGATGCATGTTCATGACCATTGTTGCTCTCTAGCTGGCCGCTTCCCAACCTATTTGCTAGCCTTCACCTATACTAAGCGGGATTACTTCTTGTGCATCAAATTCAAAAACTCAAGTTATTCTAGATGAGTCCACCATACCTACCTATATGCGGTATTACCTTGCTGTCCTAAGTAATTTTGCATGTCCCACCTCTAAAAACTTCAAATAAATATCCTTTTTTCATGCCTGGATCGTTCATGGAACGACGTGAGGTGGTCGGCATCTTCCATGCTAAGCGGGTTATTCTCAGGTCGAGTGTTTATTCACTCGCCATCACACGAGAAAAGGGCGATAATAGGGATTCCGAGTCCCAAATTGCAAAAAGAAAAAGCTTATAAATAAACAACCAAAAAATCTCAATGGAGTCCAAACCTTTACTTTTCTGCTTGGGAACCGCCACTAGCGTGTTTAGCATGGGAGATATTGCTAAATGGTAGTTGTGAAGTAAATGAGAAGGGTGCATTTCTCAAAATATCATTTACCTCTGTTTTAAAACCTTGAGCTCTGACACCTCTGCAAATCACTGCTTCCCTCTACGAAGGGAATATCTATTTACTTTTATATTGAGTCATCTCCTTCTCTAATAAGCGTCAGATGTGAGACCACCGTTGTCATTCCTATGCATTATGTCTAGTGAATGTTGGGTGTTATCATGACTGGATCTTTTCTAGCTTGAATTACAATGTTTAGTCGCTGCTCAGATTTTCGAGGTGCTCTGCATTTATATTTTGCTGTCTCAGAAAGGGCTAGCGAGATACCACTATTGTCATATTATATCATGGTTGTTTTGGTAAACGTGTTGCTATTTGAAGTATCTTATTATTGCTCGTTAGCTGATTATGTCATTGATATGAGTCATTTTAATTTTTAAGAGTTATTGTCAACATGGTTGGTTATAATGTTGGCTGAAAACCCGGTGATGTTTAAGCTTATTTATGCAAACAAGAGTAAAAGAGTTCATAAACGTTTTTCTTTCTCACTTTCAGTTTATCAACTGAATTGCTTGAGGACAAGAAAATGTTTAAGTTTGAGGGAGTTGATACGTCTCTAACATATCTACTTTTCCTAATGCTTTTCCTCTTGTTTTGGACTCTAATTTGCATGATTCGAATGAAACTAACCCCGGACTGATGCTGTTTCAGCAGAACTACCATGATGTTGTTTTTGTGCAGAAATAAATTTCTCGGAATGGAATGAAACTTTGTGAGCATAATTTATATAAAAAAAATACTGGAGCCAAGAACCACCGGAGGGGGGCACGTGGGTGTGCACAACCCACCAGGGCGCCCCCCTCCTGGCACGCCCAGGTGGGTTGTCCCCACCTGGTGTGGGGACCCCGACTTATGAGTCGAGATCACCGAATGCACGTGTACAGTGATCCCAGAGATCAATGATCACTGAACACACGGAAGCTGAATAACAAGAGTCTTACTTCCATACATACCGTCTTACACAAATTATGACCATTATGGCCAAGTCTTACATAGATAATGCCTCATGGGCTGAATAGCAAATGAACTCGAATAGCGGAAGTCTTCGTAGATAAGTTGAACCCATGCCATCTGCCTTAACCCTACAGGCATTCTGACTGGGAAAGCCTCCTAGTTCGCATGTTTGTCTCCATAGAACTCTTCTTCAAATTCCTGCTCTTCCATGTCTGGCCAATTAAATAACTAGTGGCAAGCCAATGAATACTTTGAATGTACTCGCAAGCAACCCATGTTTTTGGAACAAGTATGACAAGGTATGAAATAGCACTAAATAGGATATGTTTGCAGAAAGCAAATTTGTGAGTGCAATGTCATGAACAACCTTTAGTGAAGCATGCATCATAGGAGAATAGGTTACAGATATCAACATAGCCAAGTTATGCTATCTCTCATCTTGTCAAGTCTTTTGACTTAATCAAACGGTGCTTCCACACCCACACACAGACAGGGTTTCGCAAACATTGGACGTAGCCCAAGAGCGGTTACCCAACCATCCTTAACCGTGGACACAGCTATTAGAATAGTTTTACACTCTACACAGGTTGCACACTTTACCCACTAGATCCGGGGAACTTCCGTGTCATCCACGACCCGTGGTACCTCAAGTACCCGGGGTAAGCACTCGATCACTATCTTTCCCTAGATGACACTAACATAGAGTCCACTCGATTGGTAGCAACCCCCGTGCCCAACATTCCACATCTTAATATTTTGGAGCCTCGCTCCCATTCATACCACAAGCACGGGGTACCAACGGTGTGTCCGGTGCCCTGTAAAGACAGTCATGGCCGCCTATCCAAGCGCGACCCCGCCCCGAGAGTGACCTCATGTCACCCCTGTCACTAGTAATGCGGGCACCATGCTAGTATTGGCCTAGGTAATCAATAATGCCCTTTCCCATATAAGGGTAGAGTGGTTGCGCATGTAAGGTTGGAATAACGGTCGCAACTTAAACCAATCCATTTGAAAAACACCACACACACACTTGTCTCGGTACACCACTTTGTCATCAAGTGGTTACCCAACTCATCATCTTCCTCGGGCATAAGTGACACCCGATGGGGTTTTTGAAAGAGTGTTATGAAAGCAGTATGCTTCCATCATTATGCATATTCCCGTTCCACTTGCATAGCCACTACCATAGCAACCTATCTAGTCCCACCCGCATAACCCTCATAGGAAGGTAGGGTCATGCTTGATGCAAGTTTCAATAGGAAAGAAACAAGGTAACACACGCAAGTGGTCATCATCTCAACATGATTCCGGTGTATTGATAATAAGTGCTATATGACATGCATAGGAAAAAGGGGGTTTCATAGTCATTGCCAAAGGGCTGCTTGCCTGGATTGGCTTGGTCTTCAAAGTCTTCAAATCCTTCTCCTTCTTCTTCAGAAACTTCGTCAAATATGGTATCTAATCGTCGCAAGATAATACGGAGAAATAAGACAATAATAAAAACAGAAAAATCAAAGTGCTCAGAAAAATGTCAACTTATTTTTATAAAATACTAGAAAGAAAACTAAGAGGGCAAAAATTCTTAGTTTTGGAATTGGAGTGACAGAATGGGGTGAACGGATTTTTGAACATAGGTTTTAATGTTCAAATTTAAATTTAAATTTGAACAGTACAGAAAAGGTTCATGAATATGTGTGGAAGTTATATCATTAAAATAGGTTGGAATATTACAAGTTTTTAGGAGTTGGAATAAATTAATTTGAATGATTATTTTATCCTGTAGATTTATTTGAAAAACCTACAGAAAAGAAAAGGAAAAAGGCTACTGTGCAACTAGGCCAGAACGGCCTCAGCGCACAGGCCTAGAGGGTCTTCGGCCCGGGTGAGTCGAGCGGCGCGCGCGCGTCAGGTTTAGACCTGACGGGCGGGGCCCAGCGGCCAGTGGGAGAGAGAGGAGGTGAGAGGGATGGGAGGCTGATAGGCGGGGCCCGTCTGTCATCCCTAACCCCCGTCCAGAGGGCCGGCGAGCTCACCATCGGCGATTGAGGGCACGACATGGCGAGCTGAGGGCAGTGATGGATTCAGCGCGAAGTTGCCATTCGGGTGGTGGTGGAGGCAGTCGCCGGAGAGGCCCGGTTTGCCGGTGACGAGGTTGCACGGCGGAGGAGTGTCGGGCGGTGGCTACTTATGTCGTTTTCGACTGCAACAAAGAGGGGAAAGAGAGGGGAAAGGGTCAGTGAGGTCCAGAGATTCTAGATCGAGTGATAGTGGAGGCGGAGGAGGCGTGTAGCCCCTGGTTCGACGGCGACCCGAGGCGGCGGGGCTCTGGTCGATCCCGAGCACAGAAGCCCCTAGAGGGCTAGGGAGAGATGTGGGAGTGTTCTAGGAGGCAACTGGGGGAGGTTGGTGCTGCTGGAACGGCCGGGGCCTGCTTATATAGTCGGGCTCTGGTCCACCATGGACTTGTGCGCTGGCGAGGTCATGGGCGCGGCCAGAGGCCGTGAGAGCGCTCGTGGGAGTGTCTAGGCTGATCTTGGACGAGGTCCACGTCTAGAGGAGGGAAGGGAAAGATCGGGAGAAGGCTCTAGAGGCTCGCGCATGTGAGGCCGAAGAGTGGTGCTCGTGGGCGGCCGGCGCGCATGTGAGGGAAGCCATAGGAGGGAGAAGAAGGAGGGGGACAGGGTCGTGGCGTGTCGCGGACATCGAGGTGCCTCGGCTGGCGCGAGGGGGAGGCTCGAGGTGGTCAGAGGCGCTGGGTCAGGAGCGGCTATAGTGCTAGAGCGCATTGTAGCGTGCTCCAGAGCGCGCAAATGGTCGACATGGCATTGTTTATGCCGTGTGGCCGTGGCCACCAGTGTCTAGGGTATAAGGGAGGTAATAAACAACCAGGAACTTGCATTGGATGCTCTGGAGGGCTTCTAGAAGGAGAGAGGATTGAGAAAGAAGGGTGAAAATGGCTGTCCAGAGATGTAAATGGGGTTTTACCCCCCTCAATCATTGAGCTCGTGGTGCAGCCATTGCTGCTGGAGGTAGAAGGGGTCTTGGGGGTGCTGTGGTAAGAACTGGAGGCAAGGGGAATAGTGGAAGAGGTCAAAGCAAAGGTTTTGGTATTATAGCAGAAGGTGTTTGATTGTGTTTTGGACAAGCAAATTTATTTCATTTGACATGAGACTCCACAGGATGAAATGGCACATATATTTAGGCCCATTCACCAAATTAGAGCTCTTTAGGGCAAAGTTGGCAATGCAACTTTTGTAAAACCTAGAAATCAACAGAAATGGATTTTCCAAGATTAAGTTAAGCAAATTATCCCTTCTTGATGCACCACTTGGTGTATTGTCATCATTTGGGGTTGTGGGCTTGTCCACCAAATTTGGGGTCACAAGTAAAAAGTTGGTAATGTAAAGTTGTTCAAATTTGAATCTGAACAGAAATGATTTTGGGGCACTCTTATCAAGTTACCCTTCTCCAAAGCTTGTGCCATTTTAGTATTATTAGACCATTTTAGCATGTGTACCATGTTTGAGAGCATTTGGAAAAGTTTGGC
Organism: Secale cereale; assembly: GCA_902687465.1. Taxonomy (NCBI): domain Eukaryota; kingdom Viridiplantae; phylum Streptophyta; class Magnoliopsida; order Poales; family Poaceae; genus Secale; species Secale cereale. The sequence goes on along the minus strand of LR738711.1, from coordinate 313,655,115 downwards.
AATGTAAAGTTGCTCAAACTTCAAAATGGACAGAAATGGTTTTGAGGGGATTTGATGATGTTTTCTTGCTCCCCAAGGCATGAGGCTTGACAAGATCATCAAATATGTCATATCTGACATGATATAATTTCCCTGGAAATTTTAGAGAATATTTCCTTTGTAAATATTTCAAAAGCTTGAAATATCCAGAAAGGGTTTCTTAGGGATTTACCCAATATTTTGAACATAACCATGTGTTGAAACTCTTATATATGGACAATATATGTCCTAAGAGTCTCTCTGAATTTTGGCAAATATTTTTGAAATAGTTAAATAATTTTTACCTATTAAAGACCATTTCTGGCCTAAAGAAAAAGCCTTTAAATAAAATAGGAAACTAACTTTTAAAATTACACTTTTGTGGTTTTTGGGAGTCCTATACCTAATAGGATTCAGACATACCTTTTCAAAGATTTTTATCACCCTAAATAAAGTACTTGCAGTGCAATTCTCAATTCAGGTTTTTTTGGAAAACTAATCTTTGAAAATACCCTTTGGCCAAAAATATTTTTATAAGAATATACTATACTATTCTATACACATGGTATGATCATTGGGCAGAAGTTTGGGGTAAGGAGATGAAGTATAGAAGGTGAGGCCATGTTGACTTTTGAGGAGCACTTGAAATCAAAGAGAGAAAAACTCAATTCCAAATAAAAACCAAATGATGCAAAAAAGTTTTTGTTGGTCCAAATTTTCATGCTTTATTAATGCAATAAGCATGTTACAAAATGCAGGGTGGGACACCTGGTGGCCCCGCAGACGTTAACCCTGATACTATATATTCACATTTCCCGAGAAAAAAAATCAGAGAAAAAGAATTATCATGATCTACTAGGCGGAGCATCCACCACCTCCTGTTCTTCCTCGGGAGGCCAGATCTGGAGTCCATTTGGGGCTCCGGAGAGGGGGATCTTCATCCTTCATCATCACGAACCCTTCTCCATCACCAATTCCATGATGCTCCCCATCAGAAGTGTAATTCCTTCGTAGGCTCGCTGGTCGGTGAGGAGTTGGATGAGATTCATCATGTAATCTAGTTAGTTTTTGTTAGGGCCGATCCCTAGTATCCACTATGTTCTGAGATTGATATTGCTATGATTTTGCCATGCTTAATGCTTGTCACTTTGGGCCTGGGCGGCGTAATTTCAGATCTGAACCGTTTATGATATTATCATTATATTCATGTTTTAGATCCGATCTTGCAAGTTATAGTCACCGACTACGTGTTATGACCCGGCAACCCCGGAGTGACAATAACCGGAACCACTCCCGGTGATGACCGTAGTTTGAGGAGTTCATGCATGTATTCACCGTGTGTTAATATCCCTCAGTTTCCAATATGGACCCCAGTGCAACGGGAGGGTAGGACAAAAGATGTCATGCAAGTTCTTTACATAAGCACGTATGATTATTTACGGAATACATGCCTACATTATATTTATGAACTGGAGCTAGTGCCGTATCGCCCTAGTTTATGACTGTCACATGATGAATATCATCCAACAAATTGCCGATCCATTGCCTACGAATTTATCCTATATTGATCTTGTTAAGTTACGACTACTATCACTGTTACCATTACTATTGCTGCTGCCACTACTATCAAAACTATCATATTGCCTTGCTACTCATTACTTGCCGCAGATAATTAATCTCCAGGTGTGGTTGAATTGACAACTCAGCTGCTAATACTTACAAATATTCTTTGGCTCCCCTTGTGTTGAATATATAAATTTGGGTCGAATACTCTACCCTCAAAAACTGTTGCGATCCCCTATACTTGTGGGTTATCAAAGATACCTCGAACAAACTCGTCAAAGGATTGTTCTCCATAGTAACAAGTGACAATAAATTTTAGCACACTATATGAATGTTTCCTTACCAATTTCCACTTACCAGAAGCGCTTCACTCCCCAGCGATGGTGCCAGAAAATAGCCTTGATGACCCACAAGTAAAGGGGATCAATTGTAGCTCTTTTTGATAAGTAAGAGTGTCGAACCCAACGAGGAGCAGAAGGATATGATAAGTGTTCTTCAATAAGGTAATTTCTGCAAGTGCTGAAATTGTAAGTAGCAGAGTAGTTTTATAATAAGATAATTTTCTAACGAGCAAGTAACAATAGTAGTAGCAAAAGTGCAGCAAGATAGCCCAATCCATTTGATGCAGAGGACAGGTCAAGACGGTCTCTTATAATAAGCAAAGCTTTTTGAGGGTACACGGGAATTTCATCTAGTCACTTGGATGATGTTGGTTCAATTCGTGTTCGCTACTTTGATAATTTGATATATGGGTGGATCGGCGCTTAGGTGATGTTCTTACTTGAACAAACCTCCTACTTACGATTTACCCTCCCACAAGCATCTGCAACTACGAGAAAAGTATTAAGAATAAATTCTAACCATAGCATTAAACTTTTGGATCCAATCGGCCCCTTACGGAATAGCGCATAAACTGGGGTTTAAGCTTCTGTCACTCTCGCAACCCACTATCTAATTACTACTCCACAATGCATTCCCTTAGGCCCAAATATGGTGAAGTGTCATGTAGTCGACGTTCACATGACACCACTATGGGAATCACAACATACATACTATCAAAATATCGAACACATATAAAATTCACATGATTACTTACAACATGAATTCTCCCGTTACCTCAAGAACAAAGGTAACTACTCACAAATGATGAACATACTCAAGATCAGAGGACTATTAAATAGCATAATGGATCTAAACATATAATCTTCCACCAAATAAACCATATAGTAATCAACTACAAGATGTAATCAACACTACTAGTCACCCACAAGCACCAATCTATAGTTCCGATAATAAGATTAAACACAAGAGATGAACTAGGGTTTGAGATGAGATGGTGCTGTTGAAGATGTTGACGAAGATATCCCTCCCCAAGATGGGAGAGTTGTTGGTGATGATGATGACGATGATTTCCCCCTCCGGGAGGGAAGTTCCCCCGGCAGAATCGCTTCGCCGGAGGGCAAAAGTGCTCCTGCCCAAGTTCCAGCTCGAGATGGCGGCGCTCTGTCCCGAAAGTCTTCTCTTTATTTTTTCTAGGTCAGAAGGGCTTATATACTAGAAGATGGGCATCGAAGATGGGCCTGGGTGAGAACAACCCACCAGGGCGCGCCTGGGGGGCCTTGCGCGCCTAGGTGGGTTGTGCCCACCTGGTGGGCTGCCTCTAGTGGTTATCAGCTCCATTATTTTTTATATATTCCATAAAAAATCTCCGTGAAGTTTCAGCTTGTTTGGAGTTGTGAAGAATAGGTGGCCTGACGTAGCTTTTTCAGGTCCAGATTTCCGAATGCCAGGATTCTCCCCCTTGGTGCATTTCTGGCAAATTATGAGAGAAAAGGCATTAGAATTACTCCAAAAGCCTTATTATGCATAATAACAACATAAAAAATAGCAATAAAACATGATGCAAAATGGACGTATCACCATACCCTGCACTAGCATGAAATTGTCGTGCAAGGATCATCCTTTAATGAACGCACTCTGATGGTTACCCACAAGATTGAGGAGCTCCATAGCAAACCTGGTCGAGAGGACCTTCTCAAAAATATTGGAACGCACTAGATTGATGGGTCGAAAGTCGCTCACATCCAACGCTCCCTCCTTCGACAATAGTGACACTAGTGATCTGTTGATTACCACCATGCCCCTCATGTCCTCTCGATACATACAATCCATTGCCCTCACGAAATCCATCTTAATGATGTGCCAGCACGTGGCATAGAACCTTCCTGTAAAGCCATCTGGCCCTAGCGCTTTATCCATTGGCATCACCTTAATCGCCTTCTCAACTTCCTTAGGTGTGATCGGCTCCTCAAGCCGCGCCAGATCTCGTTGTGGTAAGTTGAGCCTTTCCAAGTTAAGTGTGTGTTGCCGTGGCTCACACCACCTAAAAGCTCGGCCCTAGTACGCGTCCACCGCTGAGACCACTTCATCCTAACCCGAGTAGATCTGCCCATTGTACCTGACAGAACGCAACACATTCTTCCATTGTTTGTGGCTAGCCTGCTGATGGAACAACCTAGTATTACCATCTCCCTCGCGCAACTGCAGTAGCTGAGATACACTCCAGTGAGCATACACCAAGCAACTTGTGTTCAAGCACTTCCGTAGATCCCTCTCTGTGTCCGATAACACTCGTGACTCCATTCCGACATCCAGCCGCGTGATCACCTCCAAAGTGATGGCAATCTGCAGCTTTACATTCCCAATCCACATGTCACTCCACTTCTGTAGTGCCTTTGTTCTGGCCCTAAGCTTGCAGTGCAACATGAGATAGTCATTTGAAGCTGGAGGAGTAGATTCCCACGTTGTCTGCACCATCTCAAAGAAACCTGCCGCCTTCACCCAGAAGGCTTCAAACTGGAAGCGTTTGTGCGTTTTTATCTTCACATTCATGTCCAACATCAATGGGCAATGATTCAAAATCATAGTGCCCAGGGCCGACATGAAATGTTGGGAACGCCTCATCCCACTCATTGGAGAAAAAAAGTGATCGATCTTCTCCAGCGTAGTATGCCGCTATTCATTAGACCACGTGTACCGGCGGCCATTTAAGTACGTGTCCTTCAACTCCAGCCTATCCAACTTGGCTTGAAATCTGCCCAACATCCTCTGGTTGATCAAGTCATTGTTATTATCCTCTTGCCTTACAATGAGGTTAAATTTACCCACTACAAGCCAAGGGACTAGTGTAACTCTCTAATATCCACAAGCTCTTGCAAAAATTGCACTTTGTCCCTATCCTCTCGAGGTCCATACACACACTTAAGCCACCACTCCACTACACCCGCAGCTTTCACAATTGTCGTTAGAGAGTGACTCTGGTAGTGTGGGTTTGATAGCCTGACAATTGTCTCGTCCCACGCCACCAGAATCCCACCTCGCGTACCAATCACTGGGACATAGAAGAACTTGGTAAATTTATTGCCTAGGTGATGTCTACTACACAACTTGTTCTTGTAGACTCGCGTTGGGCCGTCAAGCGCATAGTTTTGTAGGACAGTAGAAAATTTCCCTCAGGTGGATGACCTAAGTGTAACATCCCAATTTTACTAAATTAGGATGTTATTAGATCATTCATATGCATATCATATTATTATTGCATCATTTGTCTTTTTGAATATTTGGATCATTACGCAACTAATGGCAATTATTGGAGTCGAGATAACATGATTTCTCCCCTATCTTTAAAAATGTTCATAATGTCTAGAATAATTTTTTCAGTTGATTTGATATGTTCTGGCATTTTTCTTATTCCCAAAAGAATTTTATTTGTGATTTTATTTGTTGTTTGAGTGACCATTTGCATCAAAATTATTTTACAAAATTGCATTAGTATTGGAACTGGTGTTCCTGTAGTTTATAACGGTAGGGCTATTTTAACTAGTTGTCTAGGTATTTTTGTTTATATTATATACTGTGTGTTTTATTTTATTTATTTGGTTCTACTACTATATTTATATAAAAAAAGGCAGCAGCCAGCCAGCCGGCCAGCCAGCTAGCCAGCGGCCCATCCCACCAGCCCGCAAGCCAGCGCGGCCACCGCAGCAGCGCCGCCACCGCCGCCCGAATCGTCGTCGCCGTTCCTCTGTTCTTGGTGAGAACGCGCCATCCACACGCCTTCGGCCAATCAGACGTGGCCACGTGGCGCACTATTACAGGAGCATCTACAGTTCCGTACAGTATCCAGGCGGTTTCTGTTGTTTTTGCCCTTTTCTTAGTTTTGTCTCAAAATTCAAATAGCTATATCTTTTGGTGTATGTATCCAAATTAGTTGATTCTTTTTCCTATGCACTCACAAAAATCTGCTCTTTATCACAGTACCAATTTTTCACATGTTTGCACAATTCAAATATGAATTCGTTCGAATTCAGATTTAAACTTTCAGAGGCCGTATCTTTAAAATTGTGTATCGGAATCGAGTGATTCTTTTTCCATTGTGATCGTAGTGCAATGTAGGTGATCTGTACATGTAGTTTTGCAGCTGTTTTTGAGTTTGAAAAATATTTTCTTGTTTTTGGATTTATTTTGGTTTTATTTGACTTTTGGTGATTGATTTGTTATATTGTGTGAAACGTGTAGATTGTCCGGAGTGCGACGCGAGCTATTGTCAGGAGTGTGACTTTTTGAACCAGAACCAAGGCAAGTTACATGTTGATCATCCTTTACCTATTGTTTTCCTATGCATTGTAGGTTATGCCACACTATAAATTTATGCATTATAGGATTGTTATATTTTGAGTTATTTTGTTGAACTATCTCCCGTCTTTGCAAATCATGGTAGGTATAGTTTTTATATGCTTGTAGACGGGGTTGGTTCCTGTATACATTGAGCTTATGTGAGGATTATTAATATTTAACAAACTGAGTAGTAATTCAGGACTTAACTCACCTCTGGGCGGAAGTGGTATTGATGGGTGGTTTCAAGAACATCATGGTTTATACCCTCTGAATGTAAGTGGACGGCCGCCCAGGCTCAAAAAGATCAAACAGACTTAGTGACTAGTAGCTTCCATGCACGACCACTAGCTAAATGGGCTCTGGCTTAGTTGAGTAGGTTGTGGGATCCTCGCTCGGGTATGCTAGCAGATGTAGATATGGATAGGTGTACTGGCTGCCGGGGGTGGAGGTGACTACTTATGAAAGACTTCGTCTCAATCTTCGGGTTGATTCTAGTGGGTAAAGTGTGCAAAACTCTGCAGAGTAATAAAACCAATCATGATTAGCCGTGTCCCCGGTTATGGACATTTTGAGCCACTATGCCATTACAGTTGTTGGATGATCTTCACAGATGTGACACTTAATAATATTTGTGGGCAACTTAATAAATGGGTAGGTTGGAGTTGATTTTGCCAACTCAACCTTGTGCATTCAATTGTAGTAATAAAAGAACTAAATGAAATATTGACTATTTATTAGGTAGTTATGAGGACAAAATCAGCTTTCTGCAAAATAAACCACCAAGCCTTGCTTTGTTGCTCTATGCATATACATGTAGGTCTGCTTTATTACTTCTCCTGTGTAACTTGCCAATACATTCAATGTATTGACCTATATGGCTGCAACGTCTCATGTTGCAAGATTTTCAAACGAGGAGTAAGGTACCATTAGTGTCGCGAGTCTGCACTCAGCATCACCAGTAGGGCTATGATGGGACCCATCGTTATTTTCTGCCACTTTCCGCTGTGTGATTGAATAAGAGCTAGCCATGAGCTATGCAGATTGTTTTATTTTATATACTCTAGATCATACGTTGTAATAAATGATACACTTGTATTCTGGTATTCATCTATACTGTGTGTGCTAGCAATTTCGATCGAGGGACTAGCACGGTAAGCACAGAGACTCAAATCCTTCGAGGTTTGGTCGTCACACTAAGGTTTATCAATCCGTGGGAGGCATAGGATGAAGATGGTCTCTCTCAAACAACCCTGCAACCAAATAATAAGAGTCTCTTGTGTCCCCAATACACCAAATACAATGGGAAATTATATAGGTGCACTAATTCGGCGAAGAGATGGTGATACAAGTCTAGTATGGATAGTAGATATGAGTTTTTGTAGTGCGAACAATAAAAAACAACAAGGTAGCAAGGAACAAAAGTGAGCACAAATGGTATTGAAATGATGGAAAATGGGGCCTAGGGTGCATACTTTCACTAGTGCAATCTCTCAACAATGCTAACAGAGTTGGATCAAATGATTATCCCTCAAAGTGCAATAAAGAATCACCCCCCGGGTTCCTATTAGCGGAGAACAAAAGATAGAAATTGTTTGTAGGGTACAAAACCACCTCAAAGCTATTCTTTCCGATCAATGTATCCTAGAGTTCGTACTAATATAACACAAAGCTATTCTTTCCGATCGATCTATCCAAGAGTTCGTACTAAAATAACACCATGTGACACACATCAACCAACTCTAATGTCACGTAGATATTCCAATGTCACCACACATATCACAAATATCCATGAGTTGATTCTACGATATGCATCAAACAACTTCATGATCATCATATTCAATCCACACAAAGAACTACAAGGAGACCCCAAAGTTTCTATCGGAGAAAAGATAATAAAAACATGCATCAACACCTATGCATAGATTACCCCAATGCCACCGCGGGAATCCACAAGTTGAGTGCCATAACATACATCAAGTGAATCAATATGATACCCCATTGTCACCACGAGTATTCAATTGCAAGACATATATCAAGTGTTCTCAAATCTGAACATTCAGTCCGACATGACAAAACTTCAAAGGTTAAAGATTCAATTCATGACAACAAGAGTAGAGAGGGGAGAAACATCATACGATCCATCTATGTTAACAAAGCCCATGTTATATCAAGATCGTGACATCTCGAGATCGCACGCGCGTGCGAGCGAGCGAGCGAGCGAGAGAGAGAGAGAGAGAGAGAGAGAGAGAGAGAGAGAGAGAGAGAGAGATTAAACACATAGCTACTGGTACAAACCCTTAGCCCCGAGGGTGGACTACTCCCTCCTCACCATGGTGGCCGCCGGGATGATGAAGATGCCCACCGGTGATGATTTCCACCTCCGACGGAGTGCCAGAAAGGGCTCTAGATTGGATCTCATGGACTACAGAGCCTTGTGGCGGTGGAACTTCTGATCTAGGTCTACCCCGAGGGTTTTCAGAATATTTGGGAATTTATAGGGTAAAGAGGGGGTGCGGGAGGCCACCAAGGTGGGCACAACCCACCTGGCCCTGGCGCGCCCTAGTGGATTGTGCCCCCTCGTGGAAAGCCCAGGTGCAGCTCTGGCCCATTGGGTCTCTTCTGGCCCAGAAAAGATCTCCAAAAAGATCCGCGGTGTTTGGACTTCGTTTGATATTGATTTCCTACGATGTAAAAAGCAAGGAAAAAAATGACAACTGGCAATGGGCACTGGGTCAATAGGTTAGTCCCAAAAAATGATGTAAAGTTCCTTTAAAATGATTGTAAAACATCATAGAATGATAATAAAACAACATAAATACTTCATAATTTATAGATACGTTGGAGGCATATCACTAGGCAATGTTGAACAACCGCTGCCGATATTACGTGCAACTTGGTCTCCCGAAGGCAAATAATGCCAGGGTTTGCCCCAATCACTACCTGCTGCACCACATCTCGACATGCCGGGGCATTTAGCCCACAGACATTCCAAACAAGCATCCTTATAGGTTGAGAATTCATGATCACACCCTACCTAGCCCACAAGTCTCCGCCCGTAGGCCACGGCGGCGGCATCCTGGATCATGTCCAGCAACGGTGCTGGCGGCAACTCCCACTTGAATAGTGCTAACACTGCTGCAATGTGGGCTTCTGAGAGTGGGCGATTGAAAAGCTCGATGTACATCCTGAGTGCCTCCTTAGAGATGATCTCTCCCTCGTGAGCCAAATAGAGCTTGCGGATGAGCACTTGTTGCTGCTTGCTGGCCCCATGCTTCGCGATCCTCGCACTCCTCCGCGGTGTGACATGTAGTATCCGCTTCTTCCTGGGCCTGCGGGTTTGAACCCCATGTGCGCGTGTCTCCGGCCTTGCCAAGACTGGCTCAATCGATCTGCACATGTCCTCGGATAGCTGTTTAACCTCCCCCGGCACAGGTTCCGCTATCCTCGGTGTGCATGGGTTGACACTCCCAGAAGGTGGCTCGTCACACCCCGACAAGCTAACCTGGAACAAGTCCCAGGCCTCCATGAGACCCACATGCCGGTCCGATCCCACACCTAGCGAGGGTAGTTGAAAAGCCGTTGTTCCCTGCGTGCATGAAAACTCCAACGCCTCGCGGTCCACGTGTCCATCCCAGGATGGCTACATGGGCCCAGACCCATCGACTAAAGCCCGAGGACCGACAGAATCATGCGTCCCACTCCATCTACAAGAGTCCCTGGCCAACGAGCAGGCCAGCGACCTGTCTGACCCCACGGCAGACCGGTCCAACTCCGTCTCCGGCCCCACCGACAACTCCACTGAGCCGACAAGAAGAACCCCCGCAGTCTGCACCGCCTGAACCGAATCCACGGGCTCCAATCCCCGAGCTACCTGCTCACACGGCCTACGCTAGCGGGATTGCGTTACAAACCACGGTGATCCCAATGCGAGACACGTCTCTTCTCGGCCCCTCATCTCATCACCCGAGGCGCAAGACGACACCAAAAGAGTCGCTCCCGAACCATCCACCCTGCTGGCCCTGATGGCGAGAGACTGCTGTCCCCGAGCCTTTGGCACGACGGATTCCATGGTCAAGGCCCCATCAACTGTGTCGTAGGGTTTGACTGCCGCACCATTGCGTCATGCTCACTTTCCTGGCCCGCGACAACTTTATTTTGAACGCGCCCATGCCCCGCTGCCGGCGCAGACGCCGCTGAGGAGCATCCTGCCGACGATGACGGTGGTGGTGCTGCCGCTCCACGATCTGGCCTCCGCTCACCTTCTGCACCACCTTGGCCACGCCGATCTCTCCCATCGAGCCCCTCATCGGCACCAGACGGTAGAGCCGATGGGCTGTGTCGGCGTTCTGGGAACGGGGGTACCCAGACTTGCCTGCCTGCGGCCTAAAGCGTGGCTCATCCAGAGGCCTGGTACGTCCCATCTTCATCAGCGGAGATATCAAGGCAAGGGACACCTCACGAGGTTCGCATGATGTGAGTCATGAATACCAAGGCCAGGCAGGCGCCAGCGGGCGTAGGAAGCCAGTTTCCACTTTGGTGCTAAAGGGGCAAGCGCAGGCGAGGAGTCCCGAGGCGTTAGGAAAAGATTTCCATATCGGTGCAACAAGACCAAGATCCGCAAGACGGTAGGGCAAAGGTCACCACGGAGCCCACGATGACGTCACCACCAGAGCCTTTGGCAGGCAAAGACCACCTTCTGTCAGGATAGCTTGTACTAGTTGTCCCCCTTCAAACTTGGCCATTGTGGGATCCCTTCCTGCTCAATATTTGGGAAAAGGACCCGGGCCTCTATAAATAGGACTAGCGACCACCATAGAGGGGATGGGATTCAGACAACCCTTACACCCACTAGCTCACCGAACACAAGAACACCCCTCCTCAGGAGGCTGTTCCTCCCGTGTACTTGTTCATCCTCAGCCTACAAGGAAATCCACCACACCACACTAGGGTAGGGTTTTACAACACAATGGTGGCCCTAACCAGTATAAATCCTTGTGTCTCTTGTTCTTCAAGTTTTAAAAGCTAGGCCTAGGAATCGATGCGAGAGCGAACTAGGGCTGGTAGGAGAGATCTCCGTGCGCACCCCAGTGTTTGGACCTCAAGGGTTTTGCCGAAACCCACGATCCGACATTTGGCGCGCCAGGTAGGGGTGCGCCGAAGCTTCCCTTCCATCGATCCACGCTCCATCGTCCGGCCGGTTCCATGGCCGACGCTCGCGAGCCCGTGTTGATCGTCGGGCCGCCCTTTTTGCCCGCATCGCCCAGACGGCTCCCGCCGGCAGACCTCCCCGCCGCTCGCCATCGCCTGCTGCCAATGCCGCCACCGGCCCGGCAAGGCACGAGAAACATGCCTCATCATGCACCCCTCCGTGCGACGGGACGGACGCACCGCAACCCCGTCGCTGACTCCGGCGGGCTTGTCGTCCCAAGCTCGTCGCGGACTTGCGGACGCGCAGGCTGCGTTGCTCATGGCACGCGAGCTACTGCGTTACCGCCCCGTCGACGACCTCTACGAAGACTGGCTCGACCGCATCACGGAGCTCGTCAGCGCCGCTGGGGGCTCTCCTGCACCATCCCTCTCGCTAGCTCGCCCACCTCCCTCGGCAGGCGAAGTAGCCCATGAAGCGTCTCCACCACCTCTACATCAAGGCGTCGTCCACGATCCAAGGCACACGGCCCCGCGGCACGACCCCCCGCGCATGGCGCCCGTGCATGAAGAATGTAACACCCCAAATGTAAAACTTCCACATGGCAATATATACAATTACCATTTGGTCCTTATCCTTTCCTTGGGGGTTCTTTTTCAATTATGCCTTGTCATCTCATTTGCATTGTCATGATTTCTTTCATTATGCAGTCATGCATTTGCATCATCACCATCATTGCATCATGGTCATCATATGTCATTTCATATTGTCCTTGTGCTTTTCTCATCCTTGCTATGTCAAGTGAGTTTTTGTTGATCTTGCTCGGGTGGTTTGATGCAAGGTCATGCCACTCCCTTTGCCCCTCCAACTTTCAGCACTTCCCGCTCTCTCTTTTTTCCTTTCTTTAATTTTGCAAGTGGCATCTACCCTCTTCTTTCAATGTTCTTCTTCTCCCAACTTCTATGGTACCTTGCCCGAAGCCACTTTGCAAAACCTCACCTTATTTTGAAATGTTTTGGTCAGGTTCAAAAATGACAGAAGTTTGAACCATATTCAAACTTGTTTTATTTTTCTACCTCTAAAAATGTCCAACTCATTTTTTTTAAATAGGGCATAATTCCAGGAGCTAGGGAATATTTTTATTACCTCCTAATTCCTTTTCTTCCAACCTGGGCTTTTCCTTTTGTTTTTCTCCCTAAAGAAAAAGAAAAGTAAAAGGCAGCAGCAGCAGAAGTGCAGCCAGCCGCAGCCCACAGTTCAACTGGGCCTCGACCACCAGGCTGGCCCAGCTAGCTAGCACAGCAGCCCGCGCCAGCCAGCCCGCAGCGTCCCTCACTCCCTTCTTCACCCATGCACCCACGCGCCCCCTCTGCGTCGCCTACACGTGCCTGGGTCGGGCCCACGTGTTAGAGACCGCGGCCGCACCCACACCCACATTTTCTTCCTCCTCGCGATCGCGCCATGGGCACCACAAGCCGAGCACACCGTTGTGCGTCCCCGTCGCCCTAGCCCCTTTTAACCCCTCTGTCCTTGTCCATCCACTCGTTAGGGTTCCCCTCTTCCTTCCCCCGCTGCCAGGTGTGCTCTAGGCCACCAGATCTCCCACCTGCACCGTGACCCGCACGCATCTAAGAGCACGGCCTCGTCCCGGTGTGCTCCCGGACCTCCTCTGCCTCGCCAACGGTGTCCGTCGTCTTCCTCGTCGTCGACTATGTCCACGATGTCCTCTACACAAAGCCGAACGCCTCTCCTACGACTTCTTCTTCCTCGTCTTCAACTCCGGCCACCGCGGGTGTTCGATCTTCCTCGCCGATGACTCCGACCTCCTCCCGGCAGTCCGAGCACATCATTGTGTTCGTGGTTAGCCTCTGGTCCTCCCCATGCATTTTCCCCCTCGATCTCTTGCTCTAGCTGCTAGTTCGCCGTGAGCCCGAGCTCGCCATCGTCGGACCTCGTCTCCGACGAGTGCTCCGACCTCCTCTCGCCCCGTTTAAGTGCCGAGTAGCTTCGCCGTGCTCTTCTTAGTCGAATCCCCATGCATAGTTGCTAGTTAAGCCTCTGGCTTCGCCGTGTTCTTCTCCGCCGTGCCGCTTCCGTCGTAGGTCGCCGGCGTCGACTCCGTCGTCGTCTGGTGCATTTAGTCGCACCCAGGGATGCGGAACCCCTCCGTGGAGCCATCGCACACATCCACCGTCCTGTTAGGTCGCCGGAGCAGCCCCGACGCGCTCGCCACCGGCTCTGTTCGCCGGAGTGCAGTTCCTGGCCTCTCTGCTCTGAATATATTTCAGATGCTGCGCTCCTTCTCTGTCAGTCACACACATCCTAGCCCAGTGGCTCGCCGCTCATTCTCCTAAATCGCAGGCGCGGGTTCGAATCCCCGCAGGGCAGTCGAAATAGGCCCCTTTTTGCATTTCTCTGTCCTGCTAACATCCAGGCCCCACCTGGCAGCCTCTCTGCGCACTCGCACCCACTCCCGCACCCATGCTGCCACCTCAGCCATGCCGGGACCCACTGGTCAGCGACCGTGGCTAGTCCATGACCAGTCTGTTTAGTGTTTTCTTTTCTATTTTGTTTTAAATTCAGTTTTTGCATTTCTTTTGCATATTTCATATCTTTTAAAATATGCCTCTGTTTGAAATACTTTATATATGAAAACTTCTTAGTTTTTTTGTGTAGATTAATTATATGCTTTTGGCTGCCATGTTAAAAACATTTAAAATGATGTTTGATTTTGTTTTGCAAATAACATGTTCAAACTTGTTTAATTCATAACTAAATAATCGTAGCCCCAAATTTGACAACCTTTATATGTATTTGGGGTGAAAAAATGTGTAGATTAAGATGGTGCTCTTACTTTACATGTTTCACAATTCTAAAATATGGTTGTCACAGATCTGTCCTATATTTGTTTTTATGTACATGGGAGTTCCCGGAATTGTTGTTTGTTCCTTCGGCCCATTTAAAATGCTTGCATGATGTTGTTGGTATCAAGTTGCTTTCCTTGCCATGCTAAGCAACTTTCAAAACTTGTTGGGTGCTTGGTTAGTTCAACTAAATAACTACATATGTGAATATGGTTGTTCTTGCACTCTTTGCATGTTGTGTTCCCTTTCATGTTTTGTGTTCTTGCATTATGCCATGCCACATGTGCACTCATCATTTTCCTTTGAGATGCACCATATCCTGTCCATGATCATATGCATCATGTCTTGCATCATGTGATTGAGCATTGCATGGTGATTGATTGTTGTTTCGGTCTTTGTATTGTTGTGTTGGTTAGATCCTGGTGACGATTCGGAGTTCGAGGTTCCTATCGAGACTGAGTTTGAGGAGCAAGGTTATGATCCCTCCGTGGACTTAACAGGCAAGATGACCATTCCCCGATATCACCTCTATCTTTTCCTATGCTAGTTGTCTCGCTCTTTAGCTATGCCTCGATGCCTATTCCTGTTTAGTCAGCCTCCTTTGTTGCCATGAAACACTCTAACCGCCTTCCTAGCAAACCGTTGATTGGCTAAGTATGCTTTTGCTCAGTCCCTCTTACAGCGTTGTTAGATGCAGGTGAAGTTTTCGAAGATTTCTCCATGGTCGGGCTAGTTATTGGGATAACAAAATATTTATCTTAATTCAATTAATGCACATATATATTGGTAATGGGTAGAAGGCTGGGCCTTCTGCTTGGTGATTTGTTCCACTCATGCCACCTTAGGACCCGATAAACCGGTGTTATGTTCCTTGATTTTGCGTTCCTAACACGGTTGGGGTTTGTGGGGCCCCCTTGATAATTTGCTCTGTTTAATGCTTTTCCAGCAAGACCCAACTTTGGTACTACATTTTCCTAACAACTAAAAACTTGCATATGGAGTTATAAACTCGAGTTCTTAATCAACAACCCAGGCCAGTGCTCCTCATGAGTATTGGTCCAAACTGGGGGTTCTACGGGGCTGCCTTCGGGAAACCCGAGGTATCTGGTATTACCTATAGGATCGCCCATCCGGTTGTGGCCTAAGAGGAGAGACACGCGGCTACTATCAGGGTGTCGGCACGCCGGGAGGTCTTGCTGGATTAGTTTTACCTTTGTCAAAATATATTGAGCTTGGGATTCCGAGAATACTCGGGTCTTCCCACTTTGGGGTTGCGACACCGCAGATCGTGAGATTGTGATGGGCTAAGTTGGGACACGCCTGCAAGGTTTTCTACTTTCGAAAGTCGTGCCCGCGGTTATGTGGCAGATGGTAATTTTTTAATATCCGGTTGTAGATAACTTGACACCATATTCTTAAGAATACACTACCTATGTGAGTACAGTGATGGTCTCTTTTCGAAGGGGTTTTAGAAAGTGAACACGGTGGGGTTATGCATGAACATGAGTAGCTAGGATCACTTCTTGATCATCTTGGCGACCGTTGGCACATATTCTCAGCTCGCTCTAAACTCGTAAGCTAGTTGCTTAGTGCTTGCTGCAAACACTTTATTACCTCTCCACACCTAAAGGCTTTGTTAGTTTTGATACTCAAGAATGGGATTGCTGAGTCCTTGTGACTCATAGCTTACAACACACACCAGATGCAGGTACATACGAGAACAATGCAGGAGATGGATCAGAACTTCACTGGGAGTTTGATGAAGAGCGTGGTCATTTCTATGTTACACATCCCGACGACCAGTAGTGGTTCCTACTAGGAGTGATCCGGACTTGTGTTTGTGGTATCTTTTACTCGTTTGGATTTCATCCATAGTCGGACCCTGTGTTATTTGGATGATTGTATGTTATTGTATTCATTGTGTGATGTGGCGAGTGTAAGCCATCTACTTTCCTCTTTCATCCCTCAACTTTTACCTGAGTTGTGCAAAGATACCATGCTTGCGATCATTCCAGAATGCACTTATTTCTCTAAGTCGTGCCTCGACATGTACGAGATATAGTTGCATCCTGGGCATTACAAGTTGGTATCAGAGCCTTCTCCGACCTTGGAGCCCCCTGATTGATCGAACCGCTAACGAGTCTAGGCACACAGACAAAATGTTTTGAGTCATATATATATATCAGAGAGTAGGATTTCTTTTTACTCCTCATCCCCTTCGTCGCTCTGGTGAGGACTCCGGACGTTGTTTTAATTCACCATTCTCAATATTTCACCAAAAGTTTTCTTTAGGATCACGCGGGTATTGTTTGGATTGTTCCGATATCTTTGTGACGAGAACATTGTTCTTGGTGCCTCCTGTCATTTAGGGTTGTGGCAGTGTCCCGGGGAGTTGAGCTCCGAGGTGTTGTCGTCACAAATGTATCATTGCAGTTCTAGAATACCAGAGGCGGCCGACATTGAAAACTCTTCTATGCATGTCTGGTGGTGAGATAACCCCGACGTCACCCAGTACTGGGGGGATAGTGCGGGAGTATTGCCACAACTAGTATAGCGAATGCGTTTCGAAGGTCCGAGGTAAACAGTTTCCGAAGGTGCCTGGTTATGTGTTGATGGATGGATACAGCTGGATGTAGGATTTATTAGTTGAGTGATATGCGGTGCTTCCCCTGTATCCCCAACACCAGATTGCATAACCGAAAAGCTTCGAGAATTAATAGGTGGGATTCAAGTAGATCCTAGGTAATTTTCCAATGGGTGCATGATATGAGGTTGGGGTTCAACATCTAGTGGAGAGGCTATCATGGGCATTGTTGCACTAGGGGGTTGCATCTTAAAGTATCCTTGGCTATGCCGATCCGGGGATTGCAATGCCCTTTGTAACACGTGCCATGGGGCAATCAACACGAACATGTGGGACGAAACCTCTATTATGTATTTGTTCCATCTGTACCTTGTTGTTTTATTCTATCATTTTGTTCTCCCAAGTGGCTTCTCGACAAGTTGATGTATCATTAAGCTATGGAATTCATTCGTTCAATTTTGTTCGGATGTTCATGTGAAGACTACATGTTGCAAATATCTTGCCGTTGATTCAACTTATCTATTATTTTCTTCAATGGCTAACGGTTGTCATCATCTTGAGGATGGCACCTAAGAAAGTTCCCAGCAAGAACCTAGAGGGTGAAGAAGAGTGTCCACCTTCCCCTCCTCCTCCGTCTGAGGCATGGAGAGCGATTATGCAGGCAACCAATAAAATACTCAGATGCTCATGCAAATGATGCAGAGTTTCCAAGCCAATCAAGCAAATCAAGGCAATCTAGGGAACCAGGGCCAAGGAAATCTGTTCAATCAATCTCACTTTCGACTCTGAACCAATTCCTGGCAAATCAGCCCAAGTATTTCAGTTACTGTGTGGATCCGCTAGATGCTGAAGATTGGATCACAGACATCAAGAAGCATTTCGAGTGTACTAACGTCAGACCTGAGGATTATGTCAAGTTTGCCACTTTCCAACTCAAAGATCAAGCTGCAGATCGGTGGCAACAGTACAAAGACTCCAGAGCGGGTCGTGATATCTCGTGGACCGACTTCCGCCTCCTCCACCTGCCAGCAATGCTATTTTCAAGAACAATCCCAAGTCAGCAAGAGTGAACCTGATGAATGCAGCTCAAGCATAGAATTCTTCTGATGTGATAATGGGTAACCTCTCAGTTAATTCTATTTTTGCAAAAGTCTTGTTTGATTCGGGTGCATCATGTTCTTTCATATCTCACCCATTTGCATCGAAGCACAATTTTGTCACCGAAGGTTTCCCAAGGCAGTTATCAATTATTTCTCTGGGAAAACAAATGCATTCTAGTGTGTTTGCTCCAGACATATCCATTCACATGGGTGATTACAATTTTCTTGTTTCCCCGGTTGTTCTCCGCAACTCCAACATTGATCTTATTCTTGGGATGGATTGGATCTCGAAGCAAGATGCTCTTATTGATTGTGCAAACAAGGGGGTTAATCTAACTCATCCTTCCGAAAACGTGATTATCTTCGCAGCTCGAGATAACACAATCAGGCTATTCTCTCTCAATGACAAGGGCAAGATTAATGCCATTTCCCAGATTCTGGTGGTTTGTGATTATGAGGATGTATTCCCTGAAGAGCTTCCAGGTATGCCTCCCAACCGTCCAGTTGAATTCGTCATTGAACTTGAACCTGGTACCAAGCCAGCCTGTCGGTGTCCGTACAAGCTTTCTCCTAAAGAGTTGAAGGAGCTGAAGAAACAACTCGGGGAGCAAGAGCGAATGGGTCTAATCAGACCAAGTACTTCTCCTTGGGGCCGTGGTGTTCTTTTTGTCAAGAAGAAGGATGGTACTGAACGATTGTGCGTTGATTACCGGCCATCAAACAATAAGACAATTAAGAATAAGTACCCGCTACCCAACATCAATGAATTGTTCGAGCAGCTCAAAGGAGCCAAGGTTTTCTCGAAGCTTGATCTTCGGATGGGTTACCATCAGATTCGTATTCGTGAAGATGATATTCCCAAGACCGCATTCAGAACGAGCTATGTCTCCTATGAATACACGGTCATGTCTTTCAGGATTGCAAATGCTCCACCCACCTTCTCTCAGATGATGCACTTCATATTCAACTCCTACACCAATGAATTCGTTCTCGTCTACCTCGATGATATCTTGGTATTCTCCAAGAATTAAGAAGACCATGCCAAGCACCTGCATTTGGTCCTCGACAGGCTCCGTGAGCACCATTTCTATGCGAAGTTCTCCAAATGTGAATTCTGGCTTGATAAAGTCCTCTATCTTGGCCATATTATCTCTGCCGAGGACATTTCTGTTAACCCCGAGAAGGTTGAAGCTATAGTCAACTAGGAACCTCCTCAGAATGTCAAACAACTCCGGAGTTTCCTCGGTCTCGCAAGCTATTGCAGAAGGTTCGTTGAGAATTTCTCCAAGATTACCAAGCCTCTTTCCAACCTATTGTTGAAGAATGTCAAGTACTCATGGACTCCTGATTGTGATGTGGCATTCAATACACTCAAATAGAAGCTCATTTCTGCTCCGGTTCTTACTCCTCTGGATGAGTCCAAGCCATATGAAGTGTTTTGTGATGCTTCATTACTAGGTCTCGGCGGTGTTCTCATGCAAGAAAAGAAGATCGTTGCTTACACTTCGCGTCAGGTTAAACCAAATGAGAAGAATTACCCCGCACATGATCTTGAGCTAGCAGCAGTTGTTCATGCCTTGATCACGTGGAGACACCTCCTGTTGGGCAGAAAAGTGGACATATTCACCGATCACAAGAGCCTCAAGTACATCTTCACCCAGCCAAACCTTAACCTCCGCCAGACTCGTTGGGTTGAAATGATTCAAGAGTACGATCAAAGCATTGAGTATACTCCTGGAAAGGTCAATGTCATTGCAGATGCATTGAGCAGAAAGGCTTATTGCAATAGTCTCCTCATCAAACCCTTCCAACCTGAACTTTGTGAGTCATTCAGGAAACTCAACCTCCAAGTTGTTCCGCAAGGATTTCGTGCCAACCTTCAAGTCACTCCTACCTTGGAAGATCAAATCTGTGAGGCCCAACTCAGTGATGCTATGGTGCAGGAGGTGAAATATGGTATTGTGAAGGGTACTCCCAAGTAAAAGTGCCATCGCATTGATGACAGAGACACTTTGTTCTTTGAGGACAGAATTTTGGTTCCCAAAGGTGATCTCAGGAAGCTCATAATGAACGAAGCACATGAATCACTTCTCTCGATACATCCAGGAAGCTCCAAGATGTACCATGACCTCAAGCATTCCTATTGGTGGACTCGCATGAAAAGAGAAATTGCTCAATTCATGAACGAGTGTGATGTCTGCAGAAGAGTGAAGGCAGAGCATCAACGTCCAGCCGGGCTCCTTCAACCTCTACCTATTTCCGAGTGGAAATTCGGTCACATTGAGATGGATTTTGTCACCGGCTTTCCCAAGTCCAAGTGAGGAAATGATGCTATCTTTGTGGTGATTGATAAGCTCACTAAAGTGGCTCATTTCCTTCCAGTCAAAGAATCCATCAATGCAGCACACCTGCCAGAGCTGTATACCTCCAGAATCTCCTCAGATCGTGGAAGCTTGTTCACTTCCAAATTCTGGGATTCCTTCCCGTCAGCTATGGGTACCAAGATTTTCTTCAGCACATCTTTTCACCCTCAGACTAGTGATCAAGTCGAAAGAGTGAACCAAATTCTCAAAGATATGCTCAGTGCTTGTGAAATCTCCTTTGGTATGAAATGGAAAGATTGCCTTCCATTTGCCGAATTCTCCTACAACAACAGCTTCCAAGCAAGTGCAGGCAAAGCACCGTTTGGAATTCTTTATGGCAGAAAGTGAGTAACCCACTCAACTGGTCTGAGACTGGTGAACACCAACTCCTTGGCAATGATTTTGATCTCAGAGGCCGAAGAAATGTGCAAAGTCATACGTGAGAATCTCAAAGCCACGCAATCACGCCAAAAGAGCTACTATGATGGCAAGCATCGTGACTTGGCTTTCGACATTGGAGATCATGTCCATCTCCGTGTTTCTCCCATGAAGGGCACTCAAAGGTTCGGTATCAAGGGCAAGCTTGCTCCAAGATACGTTGGTCCTTTCAAGATAATTGGCAAGAGGGGCGATCTAGCCTACCAACTCGACCTTCCCTCAAACTTTGCAAATATGCATGATGTGTTTCACGTGTCACAACTCCGCAAGTGCTTCAAGACGCCTGAACGCACCATTCCTTTCAAAGAGATTGATCTTCAACAAGACTTTTCTTATCGTGAGCACCCCTTTAAGAGACTGAGCGCAAGACCCGCAATAAGTCCATCAAATTCTTGAAAGTGAAGTGGTCACACCATACCGACCGAGAAGCTACATGGGAACAAGAAGATCATCTCCGTTCCGAGTATCCCGCTTTCTTTCAGTCCTAGATCTCGGGACGAGATCTTTTCGTAGTGGAGGAGAGTTTGTAACACCCCAAATGTAAAACCTCCATATGGCAATATATACAATTACCATTTGGTCCTTATACTTTCCTTGTGGGTTCTTTTTCAATTATGCCTTCTCATCTCATTTGCATTGTCATGTTTTCTTTCATTATGCATTCATGCATTTGCTTCATCACCAACATTGCATCATGGTCATCATATGGCATTTCATATTGTCCTTGTGCTTTTCTCATCCTTGATATGTCAAGTGGGTTTTTCTTGATCTTGCTAGTGTGGTATAAACCGCCGGATGTATGACTCGGCTGGAGTTTGGCGATTCACAGGCGACCCGCTTTGACCTGACGGTTTACAATTCATTGGTAATCCGGCAGGCGGGTCAGAGGAGTTACAAGACCCGGTGGCCCAACGGGCGGTTCATGAAAGGCCGGCTCATGTTATGGTGGGCAGGTTTATGAAGAAAGCACAATGAATATTCTCCTACAAAGGAAGCAATACTAGGACTCCTTGTAATATAATAATCCTAAGCCTACTAGGACTAGTCATGTAACCCACCCTTCAACATATATAAGGAGGGGCAGGGCTCCCCAAAGGGGAGATGTTCGGACAAGTTAGAGGCAACAAAAAATAATCTCTAGGGCTAGACACAAAGAGCCGGTTTATCGGCGACCCCATGAGGATCATAATGAGACCTAGCCTCAAACATCATGTAGGGCTATTACCGGATGATGTTTCCCGGGACCCGAAGCTGTCTCAACCCTTGTCTTGTGTTGCGTCTCTCGATTCCGCTCAACCCCTCTCAAGCTACCACATTGATGTGTTGGCCTCGCGACTAAGTCCTCACGCTAAGGACATCTGCCGTGACAATTCCACGACAGTTGGCGCCCACCGTGGAGCCTGCGCACGGTGGTGTTGAGTTCTTGGAGGGATCGCTTCTAGTGTTCGAGAAGTTCGCCATTCCCGGATAAGGAAAACCGGATTCGAAGGTTCTACGTCGCCTCCGTAACAAGCAGATGGAACGACATATACGAGATGAAGGTCAGGAGAAATTAGCATATTTGATCTGTACGGCAGCCAAAAGCAGAGACAAGCCCTATGTGCAAAAATTGCTGATCCGTCAAGACTGATTTTTAGCCGGGCCTCACATCGACTTCGATTTCATTAAGTGAAAAAAATGGGCCACGACTTGGACGAAGACATGGACAAGCAAACCGCAATGACCAAGACGAGGACACGGACATGTGATTGGACCGGGACTCCGCATCCTCGCCATCCTGCCTCCGCCGTCGCGGCGGCGCCTCGCCGGCGCGCCCCAGCTGTCGAACCACCGCTGCCGGTCGCCTCTGTCCTGGCTGCGTCCTGCTGAGCCACCTTGGCTGTTCCAACCCGCTGGTTACAGCTGCGCTTCAAGCCGCCAACCACCGTGAGCCCTCCATGCTGCGCTGGATTCTACCTCTGCATCAGTGGCTTCGAGCGGCCCCTTGTTCAACTTCGTTCAGCCGCCGACTGCTGTCGTCACCGTGGTCCCGCCGCCATGGTCAACCACCCTGGATTCTTCTGCCACCACGGGTCGTGAGTCACCGGACGGCTCCGCCTCGGATCCAAACTGAGTCGCCGTCGTCCTTGTTGCCAAGATGCCACAGTCTCGATTCTGAGTCGCCGCCCGTCCGAGCGTGCGTCGCCTCCTTCTGCAGAGTTTCGGCCATGGCCAAGCCGCCAGCACATCGCTCCGCCGTCAGGCGTCAAGTGAGCAGCGTCGGGAACCGCTCTGAGCCACCGGCCGCTGACCCGCCGCTATGTGTATCACCCGTGGCTGCTGCCCGCGTCCGCGGCTTCGTCCTCGAGTTTTTCTCCGTCATGGCTGTCATTACAAGTACGGGTGTGCACCGGAGCAGGCTCTTAGCGGGATCAAGCTTATTCTGACGAAACTGTGCACACCTCGCTAACTGAAGGAATATGCAGCAAGATTTAGTGTTCAACAGTAGCCAAGTGGTCGCTCCCAGCGCGCCCTCGCACCAGAGCTTAATCAATATCAACCAGGCTGGCGGTTGTCATTATAATTTGCCTCAAGATTAAAACTGCAAGAGGAGACCAAAAGACGTTTCCTGTGTAAACTCCACTGAGCACCGGCCATTACTTCACGCAAAGACCAAGGAAAGATGCTACACACATGGTCATCAATTTGTGCTATTTAGTACTAATGGCCGCACGCATGTCAGACGAGTTGTGCTGGTCGCTTTACCCGTCAAAGAACAATCTATCAAGTCAGGCTCCCACGCAGTACCAACTTCATTGTTCTACGCTCAGGGACATTCTAATGGACAATGCATCGCAAGGGAATCATCTATCGTTCAAATATATCAGGTGATATCTGTTTATTTTTTTATTGGTACTTATTAATTCTTGTGAGAACAAGTACTCTGTCCAGTGTTGTTATACGCAGGACAAATATTCACAATAAAAGTGACGCCAAGACCCGAGTACGGAGTGCGAGCCGGTGACATCTATATTGGTGTTTACGCATATTACGCTGCTCGACGGACACGCATGCGGGTCGCTACCCCTGCATTTCATTCTACATCAATGAAGCGGTCGATTCTCTCGTCCGCGCCGGCTTAGAATGCCGCCGCCGCTCCCGTCTGCACCGGCTTACAATGCCGTGGCTGTCCCTCGCGACCGCATCGGTTTACAATGTCGTGGCCGTTTTTCGCGACCGCACCTGCTTACAACGAGGAGGACAACTAGCCCGTCAGCACCGACCGACCCATCTGTTGTTCGAGTAAATCAGGTGTTATCCCTCCTATATATTTTATCAGGACATTTTTATTCCTCTGAGCACCATTACATTGCCCTATTGGTGTTTTTATATACAGGTAATATTATTGTTATACTGCGTATATAAAGCACGCATTGGCAACGTTCTACAACGACGTTTTTCTCCGTGTCACATTACCTGATGAACGGACGGCCAGTTCACACGTCCACACCGGTTTACAACATGGAGGACAACTTGCCCGTCCACATTGGCCTATAATATTGCGGCCGACTCAGCTATCTGCCCATATGGTCATCTCGGCCGTGATTGATTTCGGCTTCACCGTGGTGACCATTGACTCCATGATGGATAATTTCTAGTCTAACATATCAGGTGAAATCCATCGATTATATTTTTATATTACATATTGCTTTCTTTAAAAGAGCAATTATTCCCGTCCGCAAAGTTATCTAATGCAGGAACCCCAAACCGCCATATTGGTGCAAATTTAAAGGCCAACTCATCCGTCTGCGCCGGTTTACAATGCCGCAGACAACTCACCCGTCCGCCCTTGCGGCCAGTTCACCAGACTGCACCGGCTTACAATGCCGCGGTCGACTCATTTATCTATATCGCCTCTGATGTTGCGGTCGTCTTTAGTCTCCGACTCTCGCGACCCGGTCTACATCAACACACCGAGCCGCACATGTCTGCATGAGCTGTTTATTAAGTATGAGCAAGTCATAGCTTGGGTAGCCCGATTTTCTTTCAACAAAATGGAGGCAAATTATCATATACTATCAACCGCCATCTGCACTAGGTGGCTCAATGGGCAGGCACACAAGTCGCCGCCACTATAGTTTGGTTAACTTCAAATCGCCAGTTGGAAGGAACCATTGGCCGAGTTGCTGACATGGCTCGTACGGGATCATTTATAACCTGCCGCAGTCACTTCAACCTTCTGTGGATTCACATCGAGCTATCAACACCGATGATATACACCTTATGCTATGGTTAAATACAGAGAATCTCAAGACAACTCCTCGAGTCATCTTAAGACTCGGGGGTTATGATGACATGACTCAGCAAATCTTGCCAGTTTCAGCAAGTCTTACCGAAGCTCTCAAATATCCGGTTTAAGATCCGGTTCAAGGGAAAGATGTCTCCTCCAAAGCTCTGAAGCTCTCAAAATCCGGTTCAAAAAGAATTAATCTCTTGCAAGTTCGAGTTTAAAAGACGTCAGAAAAATTCCGGCTGAAAATGAAGATTCCGGTTTAAAATCAGATTCAAGGGAAAGATGTCTCCCACAAAGCTTTAAAGCTCTCAATATCCGGTTTAACATCCGATTCAAGAAGAATAATCTCTCGCAAGTTCGAGTTCTCAGGAAAAATTAAGGGGGCCAAAGAGAGTTTGTTGCACAACACAACTCAAACATAGGCACCTGGCGAGCACAGCTCAGAAATATATCACTTGGGGGCTTCTGTTTATAAAGAGGAGTTCTAACTACCCTATTGATCCGGCTATCAAGCCAATACTATCATAAGAGCACAACTCTGGTTACTTCGGCAATCCGGCTATCAAGCCAACATGGTGGTAAGGGGCAAAAGGGAGTTCGATGCATAGCACAACTCAAACATAGGCACCCGATGAGCACAACTCACAATGCTACCTAGGGGCTCCTGTCGCACAGCGGCAACGAGTTGATACAACCCTTGTAGTAGGCTATCAAGCCATGGCTTGGAAGCCTGGTGTATACACCCAAAACCCCGGGTTAACCTGCCTGCATTAAGTAAGTCACTCCGCCCAGGTAAACCTGGTATGACCCGTCGAACGATTGACCTGTTAATCTTATTACAGACCCTGAACTTGTCGACGTTAAATTGAGGATTGGTTAAGGATTGAGGTCCATCTTAACAGGCTTTGTGAAATGGTTAATTCAGTGGCCTGGCAGCCCATGAAAATCCTAGAATTTGGAGCTTGGCAGCTCGTAAAAATCCTCGACTACAAGTTTTTATTTGCTTTACTTGCCATGTTTTTTACTTCTCAATGAGATTGTTGATATTCATCCGATATCAAACGATTCGGCCTAGTGGTTGGCTACAAGTCACCACCATCAAGTAAACAGGTGTTCATTAACCCGGATTAGCTTTCAACTACAAGTTTTCAGTACATGATCAGTTATAATGACCGGTGTTTATTAACCCGGCCTGGCTTTTGTCTATAAGTCGCTAGTATGACATAAGATAATGACTGGTGTTTATTAACCCGGCCTGGCTTTCGACTATAAGTTGCCAGTATGAGATAAGATAATGACCAGTGTTTATTAACCCGGCCTGGTTTTGTTTATAAAATGGTAATATATGATATTTACCAGTGTTCAAATTTTGGGTTATCACCCTTACTACACTGGCTTGGTAAAACCAATAGTGTGATCAAATATCACTGGAACCGATTTTCAAACCGGGTTATATTATTCAAATATTTAAATAGCCAACATGGCTGGGTTTTTATTATGGTTATCAATAACCAGTATTATGATTTAGGTTTTCAAAGTCGATTTAGCGCAATGGCTATCATATTATCAATGGAAATAATTTATTCTACAATTGAAGGAATAGTCCCAGGTCACTGCAGGCTTACGCCCCAGCACTTGGGGACTACATTATTCAAATTGAGATTACGTCAAATATGCAAGTCTCATGTCGCTGCAAGCATGCACCATGACATTTGGGGTTAATGCAAAGTCATTTTTTTGCTCACCTTATTGAAGACCCGACTCATCACATGGTAATGAGCCAGCCCTTAGGGGCTACCAATTGCTCCTGTCAACAAATCAAGGTACACAAGTATTAATCCATTATACTGAAGGGTCCAGCGCTCAGTTGGTAAAGCACAAAGCTCTTAACCTTATGGACGTGGGTTCAAGCCCCATGATGGGAGTTACATTATATAATGCTATTTTCAATGAAGTATATATAATGTCCCAGCTCAGTATTCTTATTGAGCTGGCCCTTGAGGGCTACACGTTGCTCTTCAAGTCTGCATGATCATATCTACAAAGTCCCTGCTCATTATTACATAATAACCCGGCCTTGAGGGCTACACTGGTTGAAGTTTTAGAGCATCAGGCAATTACAAGTCACAGGTTGCTGCAAGCATGACAACCCGGCACTTGGGGGCTACATAATATGGAGTATTCAGTTTTTACTAGTGATTGGGATGAACAATCTGGATTTCTTCAAAGTTGCAACATTTATATTGAAACAAGTCTTAAGCTATCACTATGTTCTCCTCTTAAGACTTGGGGGCTACAGGTAATATGCATATAAAGGAGGAACATCTTCAAATTCTCAGTTTCGGGCAAATCAGGAAGATTAATTGTGTAACCTAGCGTTGGAAACAATGATAACCCGGCATCTATAAACAATCATGACCCGGAATTATCAGTTTTTATAATTCGGCGTTGGTGGTAATCATAAACCGGAATCCTTAAAGCCGGCTGGATATCAGTTTGAATATTTCAAACCTGGCGGTTTACGATTCATTGGTAAATCGGCAGGCGGGTCAGAGGAGCGACAAGACCCGGTGGCCCAACGGGCGGTTCATGAAAGGCCGGCTCATGTTATGGTGGGCTGGTTTATGAAGAAAGCACAAGGAATATTCTCCTACAAAGGAAGCAAGACTAGGACTCCTTGTAATAGAATAATCCTAATCCTACTAGGACTAGTCATGTAACCCGCCCCTTCAACATATATAAGGAGGGGAAGGGCTCCCCAATGGGGAGAGGTTTGGACAAGTTAGAGGCAACAACAAATAATCTCTAGGGCTAGACACGAAGAGCCGGTTTACCGGCGACCCCATGAGGATCATAATGATACCTAGACTCAAACATCATGTAGGGCTATTACCGGATGATGTTTCCCGGGGCCTGAAGCTGTCTAAACCCTTGTCTTGTGTTGCATCTCTCGATTCCACTCAACCCCTCTCAAGCTACAACATAGATGTGTTGGCCTCGCGACTAAGTCCTCACGCTAAGGACATTTGCCATGACAATTCCACGACACCCCCTCTCCTTTTCCTTTCTTTAAATTTTGCAAGTGGCATCTACCCTCTTCTTTAAATGTTCTTCTTCTCCCAACTTCTATGGTACCTTGCCCTAAGCCACTTTGCAAAACCCCATCTTATTTTGAAATGTTTTGGTCAGGTTCAAAAATGACAGAAGTTTGAACCATATTCAAACTTGTTTTATATTTCTACCTCTAAAAATGTCCAACATTTTTTTAAATAGGGCATAATTCCAGGAGCTAGGGAATATTTTTATTTCCTCCTAATTCCTTTTCTTTCAACCTGGGCTTTTCCTTTTGTTTTTCTGCCTAAAGAAAAAGAAAAAGGAAAATGCAGTAGCAGCAACTGTGCAGCCAGCCGCAGCCCGTAGTTCAACTGGGCCTCGGCCACCAGGCCGGCCCAGCTAGCCAGCACATCTGCCCGCACGAGCCAGCCTGCAACGTCCCTCACTCCCTTCTTCACCCACGCACCCACGCGCCCCCTCTGCGTCGCCTACACATGGCTAGGTCAGGCCCGTGCGTCAGCGACCGCGGCCGCACCCACACCCACCTTTTCTTCCTCGCGATCGCACCATGGGGACCGCGAGCCGAGCACGCCGTCGTGCGTCCCCGTCGCCCTAGCCCCTTTTATCCCCTCTCTTCTTGTCCATCCACTCATTAGGGTTCCCCTCTTCCTTCCCCCGCCGTCAGGTGTGCTCTAGGCCACCAGATCTCCCACCTGCACCGTGACCCGCACGCATCTGAGAGCACAGCCTCGTCGCCGAGGTGCTCCCCGACCTCCTCTGCCTCGCCAACGGTGTCCGTCATCTTCCCCGTCGTCGACTACGTCCACGACGTCCTCTACACAGAGCCGAACGCCTATCTTGCGACTTCTTCTTCCTCGTCTTCAACTCCGGCCACCGAGGGTGTTCTATCTTCCTCGCCGATGACTCCGACCTCCTCCCGGTAGTCCGAGCACATCATTGTGTTCGTGGAGAGCCTATAATCCTCCCCATGCATTTTCCCGCTCGATCTCTCGCTCTAGCTGCTAGTTCGCCGTGTGCCCGAGCTCGCCACCGTCAGACCTCGTCTCCGATGAGTGCTCCGACCTCCGCTCGCCCCATTTAGGTGCCTAGTAGCTTCGCCGTGCTCTTCTTAGTTGAATCCCCATGCATAGTTGCTAGTTAAGTCTCTGGCTTCGCCGCGTTCTTCTCCGCTGTGCCGCTTCTGTCGTAGGTCGCCGGCGTTGACTCCATCATCGTCTTGTGCGGTTAGTGGCACCCAGAGATGCGGAAACCCTCCGTGGAGCCATTGCACACCTCCACCGTCCTGTTAGGTCACCGGAGCAGCCCGGACGCGCTCGCCACCGTCTCTGTTCGCCGGAGTGCAGTGCCCGGCCTCTCTGCTCTAAATATATTTCAGACGCTGCACTCCTTCTCTGTCAGTCACACACGTCCTAGCCCAGTGGCTCGCCGCTCGTTCTCTTAACTCGCAGACGCGGGTTCGAATCCCCGCAGGGCAGTGGAAATAGGCCCCTTTTTGCATTTCTCTGTCCTGCTAACATCCAGGCCCCACCTGGCAGCCTCTCTGCGCACTCGCACCCACTCCCGCACCCATGTTGCCACCTCAGCCATGCTGGGACCCACTGGTCAGCGACCGTGGCTAGTCCAGGACCAGTCTGTTTAGTGTTTTTCTTTTCTGTTTTGTTTTAAATTCATTTTTTACATTTCTTTTGCATATTTCATATCTTTTAAAATATGCCTCTGTTTGAAATACTTTATATATGAAAACTTCTTAGTTTTTTGTGTAGATTAATTATATGCTTTTGGCTGCCATGATAAAATATTTAAAATGATGTTTATTTTTTTTTGCAAATAACATGTTCAAACTTGTTTAATTCATAACTAAATAACCGTAGCCCTAAATTTGACAAACTTTATATGTATTTGGAGTGGAAAAATGTGTAGATTAAGATAGTGATATTACTTTACATGGTTAACAACTCTAAAATATGGTTGTCACAGATCTGTCCTATATTTGTTTTTATGTACATGGGAGTTCCCGGAATTTTTGTTTGTTCCTTCCAGCCCATTTAAAATGCCTGCATGATGTTGTTGGTCTCAAGTTGCTTTCCTTGCCATGCTAAGCAACTTTCAAAACTTTTTCGGTGCTTGGTTAGTTCAACTAAATAACTACATATGTGAATATGGTTGTTCTCGCACTCTTTGCATGTTGTGTCCCCTTTCATGTTTTGTGTTCTTGCACAATGCCATGCCACATGTGCACTCATCATGTTCCTTTGAGATGCATCATATCCTCTCCATGCTCATATGCATCATGTCTTGCATCATGTGATTGAGCATTGCATGGTGATTGATTGTTGTTCCGGTGTTTGTATTGTTGTGTTGGTTAGAGGACAATTCCCCGATATCACCTCTATCTTTGCCTATGCTAGTTGTCTTGCTCTTTAGCTATGCCTCGATGCCTACTCCTATTTTGTCAGCCTCCTATGTTGCCATGAAACACTCTAACCGCCTTCCTAGCAAACCGTTGATTGGCTAAGTATGCTTTTGCGCAACCCCTCTTATAGCATTGTTAGATGCATGTGAAGTTTTCGAATATTGCTCCATGGTAGGGCTTGTTATTGGGATAACACAATATTTATCTTAATTAAATTAATGCACATATATATTGGTAATGGGTGGAAGGTTGGGCCTTCTGCTTGGTGTTTTGTTCCACTCATGCCACCTTAGGACCTGATAAACCGGTGTTATGTTACTTGATTTGGCATTCCTAACATGGTTGGGGTTTATGCCCCCCCCCTTAATAATTCGCTCTGTTTAAAGCTTTTCCAGCAAGACCCAACTTTGGTACTACATTTTCCTAACAACTAAAAACTTGCATAGGCAGTTATAAACCCGAGTTCTTAATCAACAACCCGGTCCAGTGCTCCTCATGAGTGTTGGTCCAAACTGGGGGTTCTGCGGGGCCACCTTGGGGAAACCCGAGGTATCTGGTATTACCTGTAGGATCGCCCATCCGGTCGTGGCCTGATACGAGATACGTGCGGCTACTATCAGGGTGTCGGTACGCCGGGAGGTCTTGCTGTAGGATCGAAAGTATGTCTAGAGGGGGGGTGATTAGACTACTTGACAATATAAAAAATCTGCCTTTAGATCATGAACAGTTTTTGGCAGTTTCACAATTATGATCAATTCAAATATCACCCTAGACATGCAATTCTAGAGTATAAGCAGCGGAAAGTAAATTGCACATGTAGTAAAGAGAGGTGGAGAAGATCAAACGCAGTTTGGAGACACGAAGATTTTTGTCGTGGTTCAGATAGGTGGTGCTATCGTACATCCACGTTGATGGAGACTTCAACCCACGGAGGGTAACGGCTGCGCGAGTCCACGGAGGGCTCCACCCACGAAGGGTCCACGAAGAAGCAACCTTCTCTATTCCATCATGGCCTACGCCCACGGAGGACTAGCCTTACTCGGGGTAGATCTTCACGAAGTAGGCGATCTCCTTGCCCTTACAAACTTCTTGGTTCAACTCCACATCTCAAAGACGGAGGCTCCCAAGCGACACCTAACCAATCTAGGAGGCACCACCCTCCAAAAGGTAATAGATGTTATTGATGATGATGAACTCCTTGCTCTTGTGCTTCAAATGATAATCTCCCCAACACTCAACTCTCCTCACTGATATGGCTGTGGTGGAAGAAAGGATTGAGTGGAAAGCAACTTGGGAAGGCTAGAAATCAAGTTTCATATGGTAGGAATGGAATGACTTGATCTCAACACAAGGGTAGGTAGTTCTCTTCTCAGAAAGTGTATGGTAGGAGTGGTAGACTTTCTGATGGCTCTCTCCACGAATGAAGAGGGGGTGGAGGGGTATATATAGCCTCCACAAAAAATCCAACCGTTACACACATAATTGAGGAATCTCGGTGAGACCGAAGTGAAAACTCGGTCAGACCGAAAGTTCAAATATAGTGAACGTTGGGGTTTTCGGTGGGACCGAAAATACCATCTCGGTGTGTCCGATATGAGTCAAAGGTAGGAGCTTGCCATCTCGGTGGGACCGAAATTAACAACTCGGATATTCCGAAATGATGTCAAACGGTTACAGAAGGTTGGCAGTCCAGTTTCGGTGAAACCGAACTCAAAATCGGATGGACCGAAATTTCTAGGGTTTGGAAGAATAGCTGAGGTGGTTCATCTCGGTGGGACTGAGTTTGCAGAATCGGTTTGTCCGAGATTACTTATGAGTGTGTTAAGTAGTGAAAGTTGCTGATAGTTGAGGGTGCTAAATCACTAAGCACTTGAGCAACCAGATCATCAACACAACCTCATCCCCTTTCAATATATTGGCTTTTCCTATGGACTCAATGTGATCTTTGATCACTAAACCAAAAATGGAGTCTTGAGCTTTTGCCAATGCTTGCCTTAGCATTTTGAGGGGTCCACTTCTTCAGACATTTCCATACCCATATCATCGAACTTCTCTGAAATGATTCTCAAGTAGCCATTAGTCCAATGATATATATGTTGTTATTAATTACCAAAACCACCCGGGGATTAGTTGCACTTTCAATCTCCCCCTTTTTGGTAATTGATGACAACATATAGATCAAAGCTTCGACAAAAGATATAATCAATGAATAATATCGTCGCTTTGAGAAGTATGTGATAAACAAGAGCTCCCCTTAAATTTGTGCATTATTTAAAATTTGCGTTTGAATGCAAATGCACAATCAATTAGGATTATGGGTCACTCTTCCATGTCACATACATCTTGGTGGAGCGCACAAAATGATAAGAATGAATAACATGCACCCAATCACCAAGACAAGAGTAAATAGCCATACAATAAGGAATAGCATATGATAAGCATTAAGCACATATTAAAGCATAG
This sequence comes from Secale cereale, assembly GCA_902687465.1. Lineage (NCBI taxonomy): Eukaryota > Viridiplantae > Streptophyta > Magnoliopsida > Poales > Poaceae > Secale > Secale cereale. The sequence goes on along the minus strand of LR738711.1, from coordinate 313,622,138 downwards.
TATGACCAAGCACTCATTAAGGTAGCATCAAACGTAGTAGCAAACACACTGAAAGTTTCAAGAACGAAAAGAACCAAGTGTATCACCAAGAAAACCGGCAAAAGAACGAAAGAGCACTCTCTCTCTCGAAGCCCTATGATCTATACAATTTCTCCCCCTTTGGCAACAAGTTACCAAAAAGTTCGAAAAGGCATAGAGCTAAGCGTCACTGTGGGCTCTGCTGGCGGCTCCCATCTGGGTAGATGTCGGAGTAGAAATGACGGCATCGGCGAAGACTTCTGCTGATGTCTGCGCTGGAGGAGTGGATGCTGGAGCTGGAGTAACTGCTGGAGCTGTAGCTGGTGCTGAAGTGGTAGCCCTGGAGTCAGTCATTGGGATAGCTGCAGATCGGGATCCTCTGGGAACCTGAGCAGTCTGGCGATGAGAGTCCTGGACTAGATCATCCTGCATGAGCTCTGCTCTCTCCTGCCTTGCTTCCTCCATGTCCGCCTCAAGCTTGTTGACGGACACCTGAATCTCAGTTAGCTTCACGTCCAGAGCGTGGATCTTGTCCTCAACAATCCTCTCTAGGCTTTCCTGAGATTGCTCAATGCTGGCCAGGCGTTGTTCAATCCTCTGGGTAGCTTCAAGAATCTGCTCTCCGAAGCTCTTTGGCTTAGCTGCTGCTGCTGCTGCCTCTTTATCAGCTTTGGCTTTCTTTGCAGCTTCAATTTTGGCTTGTCCTTCAACTGAGGTTGGATCCTCCTCATCCATCACAACAACGTTGTCCTCATGCTCTGGCTGCAGTGGCAAGTGCTTCCTATCCAACATGAATTTGCCCGTGCCAAACTTGGCATTGATGAGCATCTGAATCTGCGGGGCAAATCCACACGACCTCTTCTGGTCAGCTGCAGTCCTCTTGATGGTCTCTACCATTAAGTCCATCACCTTGAAAGGTGCCTTCTCATCGAGAATGTGCAGCATGTTGATAGAATAGCCTCGAATCATGCGGTGGTCTCCAGACTTGGGCATCAAGGTATGCCTCAAAATAGTGTTTGTGGTGGTCAGACCTGCCTGGAGATAGTACACTGAGCCAAGCTTCTACCCTTCCAAATCAGCAGCGGGGATTTCCTTGTACATGTTCTTCATGGAATCATGGTTCTTCTTAGGAATCCCATAGACATCAATGTCGTCCTCTCTCTGCACTGGAGCATTCAGAAGTTCTGCCCATTCTTCAACAGACGAAGAAAACCTTTGACCTTCAGTCATCCAGGTGATCTTGCCATCAGGATAGAAGTGGGCTGTGGCGTAGAATTGCATGATCATCTCGTCATTCCAAGCTGTCAGCTCCTGACCCACGAACTCATCAACTCCACATGCAGTAAAGCTCTCATGCACATGGGGAAAGAAGTCTCGGTGCTCTTCACTGTCAATGTACTTCTAGTCAACATACCTGGTGTCAGCAACAATAGGCTTCTTATCCATCAGCACGGTCTCATAGAAGTCCTGCTGCTCTCTGGTGTGGAATCTGGGGTCCACAGCAGTCCTTCTCCTCACTGCATGTGGATCAGACTATCTCCATAGCCTGAGACCTTTATCCTTCCTTGCCTTCATATCCTCGGCTTGAGGATGAGCATCGTTGTGGAGTGGCAACTTAGGACGGAGCTTAAGCAACACATGTTCTTCATCAGACTCAGACGGTGGCATCTCACCTTTGTTCTTCTCAGAAGCTGGAATGCTCCTGGTTGTCCTCTTGGGCTTGGCTGGAGCTGCCTTGGCTTGAGCAGGCTTCTTGGGCTTAGAAGTGGCTTGAGCCCTAATAGCATCACCCATGAACTTAGCTTTCTGAGGAGGAGGCTGGGGTGCATCTTCTTCTTCTTCTTCAGCAGCATCAACATGAGGTTCAGCATATACTACCCTCTTCCTCTTGGAAGTTTTCTTCACCTTACTTGGAGCTGGCTCTTCCAAGTTGAGTTTCTTTGCAACAGCTGACTGCTTGACCTTGCTGGTGCCTTTCTTTGACTGCTGCCCTTCGTGCTCTTTGGCAACGACTTTCCTCTTAGGCTTGGAGGTAACTTCCTCAGCAACGAAGTCAGAGTCCTCATCATCAGAATTTCTCTTCTTTCTGGTTCTGGTGGCTGCAGGAGGCAAACCACTAGGGGTGCTCCTCTCACCATCATCACTGGAACTACTAGCCTCAGGACTAGTATCTGCCTCTGGAATCTCTGCAAACGATGACTCAGACCTGTTCTGGCTGTCACTGACATCTGACATGGCTGACAACCTGTGAAAAGATAAGGTATAGGCAGAGTAGAAGAGTTATCACAACTGCAGAGGTTTTTGCAAAAAAAATGAGTTCAAATCTTAGTTTTGAGTTTTCACAGAATGCATTTCGGTCAAACCGATTTTCAGTTTCGGTGAATCCGAAGTGTATAACAGAAACCTACACACCACTTTCGGTCAGACCGAAATGGATTTCGGTCCTACCGAAACACTAGGGTTTCACTGAGACTCTACATCGGTCACACCGATTTGCACGAATCGGTTAGACCGAACGGTGCAGTGCAATGGCCAGAGGCCAAATCGGTCATTCCGAGTTTTCAAAATCGGTTTCACCGAGATGTGTTCCGTGGAAACCTAAACCTAAGAATTTCGCTCGAAACTCAGAGGATCTGATCTGATGTATAGGGAATATCTCAAACGTGGATAGATACATGGCAAACCAATCGTGCAAGAATCAGATGGGGAGCACGAGAGGGATCGGGACTCACCCTAACTTGGTGGAGTCCCTCTACGGCGGCAACGGCGCGGAGAAGATTACCATTGACGGCGGCGGAGACCTGCGGTGAGGGCGCACAGGCGACGACGGCGACGATCCGAAGACCAGGGCGACGGCAACAGGGGACTTGGGGGCGAAACGGTTTGAAGAATTAAATCGCGCGCAGCCCTCAGGTATATATATCCCCATACTGTCGGTGGGACCGAGTTGAAAAACTCGGTGACACCGAAATGGCTAACTGCTGTGCAGTTACACATATCGGTCACGCCGAGATTTTGAACTCGGTTTCACCGAGATGAAACCTAGATCAGTCTAAGCGTTTCGGTTGGACCGAGATGGAGAAGTCGGTCAGACCAAAATGGACTTAGAAGGTTTTGGAAGTCAGCCTTAGACGGATCGGTGGCTCCGAGTGCTCCTCACTCGGAGGGTCCGAAAATGACTTGTTCAAAGTTGTGATATGAGCATGAATAGAATTTGAGACAAGAAAGCATAGATAGCTAGGGAAGGTGCTTAGGCATTCTTGTCCATCCATTTGGCCAGAAAAGTCAAAACAATCAAAATAACAAATGGATGTCCTTGAATGGATAAAATCATGCATTCAACATGCTCACACAATAAGATAGCAACTGAAATATGTGTCAAACATGCACAACCAATACTCTAGCTACTAGCACACAATTTGTCGATGACTAGGTCATCTATATATGAGTATATTGACTTAGGAGCCAAATGAGAACATTTGATCATAGGTCATACTCATCGTTTAAGCACAAGTGGGGTTACCACTTTTACATAAAGCATTGATGTGTTCACATCATTTGGAGATGCTTTAGCTCAATTTTTTAGAGCAAAGCTCCCCCTAGATGTGAGAACCCCTTTTAAAGGGTCAAACTAACCTTGGGTTGTCGTAGAAGACTTCATGTAGATGTTGAAGATGTGGATGCTCAAAGTTGATGTAGATCATCAAGAGTTAGGAGCTATCCTTTGGATTAGGGCACTTTCAATACCTACATGGGTTAGTCCCACAAGGAACAAACAAGGATATCCATAGACATAGATTGAAGTTCAAAAAAGATGATGTCCATGAAAGCAATGATTACCTTGTCCCTTGACTTACCAACAAGAGGGTTTGTGACTCCATGAACTAGTGCATAATGTGGAAGTTGATTGCACAAGTTCTTGCCAAAATGAATATGAGTGAAGTATGTTGGCGGAGTCACCCTGAAGAACCTTCTAGTTCTTCTTCTTTGGGATCCACATCATCTTGATGGGAATCCTTGGAGTTGTAGTTGAGCTTGACGAAGTAGAACTTGACGTGTCCTTGGGAACCCACTTGACCATGGCTTGAGGTGCTTCAATGAATGCATCAATCTCCTCTTGAAGCTTGTCCTTGGCCTTTAGCTTGTGGTCTTGTGGTGGAAGGTCATCTTGAGCTTGTTCCACATTGGAAGAAGTAGGATCATACTTCTCCTTTTGTGAAACAAACTGTGGAGTAGGGTATTGACCTTCTTCCCACTCAACACCTTCGGCGTTGAACTTTCGCTCAAAACCAATCCCTTGATTCTTCCGGTGTCTCCCTTGTTTGCGAACAATTTCCTCAAAGTTCTTGCTTCCGGCAAGACTCTTGTAGACACCCTTCTCTATGATTTCCTTCAATAAGCTATTTTCTTGCTCAAGTGTAACTTGGCTTGAAACATTGTTAGTGGAATCAAGAGAACTACTAGAAGCAACAATATTAGATTTAACATTGTTATTGTTACTACTAGAGGAAGAATTTTTCTTATGCTTGTCATGCTTAGTCTTAATAGGTGGCAAGAAATTAGACAAGAGAAGTCGTTTGGCAAGATATGAAGAACTCTTCTTTCGAAGATCGTCATTGATCGCTTTTAGAAACTCATGTTCTTGCTCTAGAGTGAGCTTCTCGAAGCGTAGCTTCTCATGAGATCTTAGGAGCTCTCTATGATCTTCTTGAGTTGTTTCATGAGCTAACTTAAGAGTGTTTAGTTCTTTAGTTAGACGCTCAATCTCCTTCATAGCATTGTCATTCGACTCTTCTCGACTATAAAGACTACTAGCATTTTCATCATTACTAAGCTCACTAGATTTATCATGCAAGAGCTCATCTTCACCAAGCAAGTCATCCTCATCACTATTAAAGTCAATGAATTCAGGGTGTGTTACCTTGGGGCCTTTAGCCATGAAGCATCTTCTAATTCCCTCATTTGGTGAATCAAATAAGTTGTAGGAGTTGGAGTTGGAGGATACGAGTGCAAGTCCGGCAACACCTTCATCTTGACTGTAGTCGGAGTCGGAGTGATAGCTTCCATCGGATTGATTGTCGGAGTCGGAGCCGGAGACCCATTCACCTACATGAGCTTGATGTCTTCTTCTTGTGTAGCTCCTTGATGACTTGTCTTTCCTCTCCGAGTCCTTGCTTCTCCGAGAGGGTCTTCGTTCATAACGATCATCTCTACTCCTTCTCTCTCTCCAAGGTGACTCATCTCTTGCTCTTCTTCTTGGAGATTCTTCTCTTCTCTTGTGGGGAGCCGTACACTCATTTGAGAAGTGTCCGGGTCTTCCACAATTGTAGCAATTTCGATCACGACTAGAAGATCTCTTTTCATCATATGATCTAGACTTTGAGCTTCTTTCTTTGCCTCTATTCTTGTAGAACTTGTTGAAGTTCTTAACCATTAGGCTTATCTCTTCATTGGAAATTAACTTGTCACTTGAGGTAGTGGGAGCATCACTTGAAGCTTTGTAAGCACCACTTGACTTGTTGTGAAGCTCTTCCTTATCCTTAAGTGTCATCTCATGAGCAACAATTCTTCCAATGACTTCAGTTGGCTTGAGAGTCTTATAGTTTGGCATCATTTGGATCAAAGTGCACACGGTGTCATATTTTCCATCCAAAGCTCTTAGAATCTTCTTGATGATGAATCGGTCGGTCATTTCTTCGCTTCCTAAGCCGGCAATCTCATTTGTGATGAGAGCAAGCCTAGAGTACATTTCAGCGACTCCTTCACCATCCTTCATCTTGAACTTGTCAAGTTGACCTTGAAGAATATCTAGCTTTGATTCCTTCATAGATTCAGTACCTTCGTGCATTTCAACCAAAGTATCCCAAATCTCTTTAGCATTCTCAAGACGGCTGATTTTGTTGAACTCCTCGGGACACAAAGCATTGAAGAGAATGTCACAAGCTTGAGCATTGTTTTGCAACATCCGCAACTCTTCCGGTGTAGCTTCGCGATCCGGAACTTTTCCTTCCTCGAAGAAATCACCTTGCATACCAACACAAATAATGCCCCATGCGGCTGGGTTATGACCAAGAATATGCATTTTCATTTTATGCTTCCAACTAGCAAAATTTGTACCATCAAAGTAAGGACCTCTACGAAAATTACCCTCACTAGACGCCATACTCTCCTAGGTTGTGAAACCAAGCTTATGGAGTCCAATGCAATGGAAACCAAAACAATGGAGACCAAAGCTCTGATACCACTTGTAGGATCGAAAGTATGTCTAGAGGGGGGGTGATTAGACTACTTGACAATATAAAAAATCTGCCTTTTGATCATGCAATGTTTTTGGCAGTCTCACAATTAAGATCAATTCAAGTATCACCCTACACATGCAATTCTAGAGTATAAGCAGCGGAAAGTAAATTGCACATGTAGTAAAGAGAGGTGGAGAAGATCAAACGCAGTTTGGAGACACGAAGATTTTTGTCGTGGTTCCGATAGGTGGTGCTATCGTACATCCACGTTGATGGAGACTTCAACCCACGGAGGGTAACGGCTGCGCGAGTCCACGGAGGGCTCCACCCACGAAGGGTCCACGAAGAAGCAACCTTGTCTATTCCATCATGGCCTACGCCCACGGAGGACTAGCCTTACTCGGGGTAGATCTTCACGAAGTAGGCGATCTCCTTGCCCTTACAAACTTCTTGGTTCAACTCCACATCTCAAAGACGGAGGCTCCCAAGCGACACCTAACCAATCTAGGAGGCACCACCCTCCAAAAGGTTATAGATGTTGTTGATGATGATGAACTCCTTGCTCTTGTGCTTCAAATGATAATCTCCCCAACACTCAACTCTCCTCACTGATATGGCTGTGGTGGAAGAAAGGATTGAGTGGAAAGCAACTTGGGAAGGCTAGAAATCAAGTTTCATATGGTAGGAATGGAATGACTTGATCTCAACACAAGGGTAGGTAGTTCTCTTCTCAGAAAGTGTATGGTAGGAGTGGTAGACTTTCTGATGGCTCTCTCCACGAATGAAGAGGGGGTGGAGGGGTATATATAGCCTCCACACAAAATCCAACCGTTACACACATAATTGAGCAATCTCGGTGAGACCAAAGTGAAAACTCGGTCAGACCGAAAGTTCAAATATAGTGAACGTTGGGGTTTTCGGTGGGATCGAAAATACCATCTCGTTGTGTCCGATATGAGTCAAAGGTAGGAGGTTGCCATCTCGGTGGGACCGAAATTAACAACTCGGATATTCCGAAATGATGTCAAACGGTTACAGAAGGTTGGCAGTCCAGTTTCGGTGAGACCGAAGTCAAAATCGGATGGACCGAAATTTCTAGGGTTTGGAAGAATAGCTGAGGTGGTTCATCTCGGTGGGACTGAGTTTGCAGAATCGGTTTGTCCGAGATTACTTATGAGTGTGTTAAGTAGTGAAAGTTGCTGATAGTTGAGGGAGCTAAATCACTAAGCACTTGAGCAACCAGATCATCAACACAACCTCATCCCCTTTTAATAGTATTGGCTTTTCCTATGGACTCAATGTGATCTTTGATCACTAAACCAAAAATGGAGTCTTGAGCTTTTGCCAATGCTTTCCTTAGCATTTTGAGGGGTCCACTTCTTCATACATTTCCATACCCATATCATCGAACTTCTCTGAAATGATTCTCAAGTAGCCATTAGTTCAATGATATATATGTTGTTATTAATTACCAAAACCACCCGGGGATTAGTTGCACTTTCACTTGCCAGGTTAGTTTTACCTTTATCGAAATATCATGAGCACGGGATTCCAAGAATACTCGGGTCTTCCCACTTTGGAGTTGCGACTCCGCAGATCGTGAGCTTGTGATGGGCTAAGTTGGGACACCCCTGCAGGGTTTTGTACTTTCGAAACCCGTGCCCGCGGTTATGTGGCAGATGGGAATTTGTTAATATCCGATTGTAGATAACTTGACACCATATCCTTAAGAATACACTACCTGTGTGAGTACGGTGATGGTCTTTTTTCGAAGGGGTTTAGGAAAGTGAACACGGTGGGGTTATGCATGAACGTGATCAGTAGCTAGGATCACTTCTTGATCATCTTGGCGACCTTGGCAAATATTCTCATCTCGCTCTGAACTCATAAGCTAGTTGCTTAGTGCTTGCTACAAACACTTTATTACCTCTCCACACCTAAAGGCTTTGTTAGTTTTGATACCTGGGAATGGGATTGCTGAGTCATTGTGACTCACAGCTTACAACACACAGCAGATGCAGGTACAGACGAGAACAATGCAGGAGATGGATCAGAACTTCACTGGGAGTTCGATGAAGAGCGTGGTCGTTTATATGTTACATATCCTGACGATTAGTAGTGGTTCCTACTAGGAGTGATCCGAACTTGTGTTTGTGGTATCTTTTTCTCGTTTGGATTTCGTTCGTAGTCGGACCCTATGTAATTTGGATGAATGTATGTTATTGTAATCATTGTGTGACGTGGAGAGTGTAAGCCAACTACTTTCCTCTTTCATCCATGAACTTTTACATGAGTTGTGCAAAGGTACAATGCTTGCGATCATTCCAGAATGCGCTTATGTCTCTAAGTCATGCCTCGACACGTAGGAGATATAGTCGCATCCTGGGCATTACAAAGAAGGAAGCTGCCAAGAGATCCAGCGGCCTCGAGGAGGAGCGCCAGCACTCCCTCCACCACTGCGTCGAGAGCATGGACCCCCTGCCATGGTGGCCCGCCGGAACCAAGACCAAGCTTTGCCTCCACGACAAACTCTGGTATCAATAGCAGGCTGCAAGGCCCTTGTCCCCGAGCTGCGCAATGTCAACTGGCCCGGGAAGTGCAAGCCCGACCTGCCTCCACACTACGACGACACCCCCGACCCTGCTAAGTTCCTGCAGCTCTACGAGCTGAGCATCGAGGCATCCAACGGCAACGAGAAGATCATGGCGAACTGGTTTCCCATGGTTCTTAAGGACGACACGCACTCGTGGCTCCTGAACCTGCCTGCGGGATCGATCTCCTCCCGGGGTGAGATGTGCGAGCGGTTCATCGCCAATTTCCAGGCCACCCGCGACCGCCCCCCGGCCGCAGGTTTCCTGCGGCGCATCAAGCAACAACCAGGAGAGACTCCGCAGAAGTTCATCCAGCGCTTCAACAGCGTCCGCGTCAAAATCCCAAAGGTGACAGACGAGGCCATCATCTCAGCATTCTCCGATGGCGTCCACGATGTCAAGATGTAGGAGGAGCTCGCCACCCATGAAGATCTGTGCACGACCCTGGAACTGTTCAACCTCACGACCAAGTGCGCCAAAGCTGAGGAGGGGCGCCTCTCCCTCGGCGAGCTCCCCACCGTCGGCCCTGAAGACAAGAAGGCCAAGGGAAAGGACGTGAAGCGCAAAGGGGTGGTCGTGCTCGCGGCCGAACAAGAGATGAAGGGTGGTCGCAACCACCCGGAGTCATCCAAGAGCAGCCATCCGTTCTACGCCTTCCACAACTTGCACAACCACAACACCAATCACTGTCAAGAGCTCAGGGCCATCCGCGAAGGGCGCATCGGCCAACGCCCCGAGCGCAGCAACCGGGGCTACGGCCGTGGAGGAAGCCAGACCGGGGGGCGCTGGGACGATCGTGGCCCCCGTCAGGAGTGGCGTGATCAACCTCGTAAGGACCGCAGGAACGATCAGCCTCGAGAGGGTGCCTGGAGGGACCAGCCTCACGAGGACCGTCCTCAGGGAAAGGCCGGCCTCCCTCCGCTGCCACCACCCGGGAGAAACGACAACTAGGACGACGGGGCTGGGGGCTTCCAGGAGCCTCACGCCATCGCTTGCATCTTGGGTGGTGCGTAGGCCCCAGCATCTCAGCACCTCTTCAAGCAGTTCACACGAGAAGTGAACGCGGTTCTCCCCAAGCTCGAAACCACGCGCCCACTCAGGTGGTCTAAGTGCGCCATCACCTTCAGCTCAGCAGACCAGCTCAAGTTCGCGGCGACCGTCGGCGCCCTCCCGATGCTCTCCTCACCCGTCATCGGCAACGTTCAAGTCACCAAGACCCTCATCGACGGTGATACAGGGCTCAATGTCCTGTCCGTCGAGACGTTCGATATCATCCAAGTGCCACACGATCAGCTATAGCCTACCAAGCCCTTCTCAAGAGTGATTGTCGACTCCACCACCCCAATAGGGCAGGTTCGCCTATCTGTCACCTTTGGCAAGCGCGACAAGTACCGCACCGAGCTCATCGACTTTGATGTCACCCACATTCATCTTCCCTACAACGCCATCCTCAGGTACCCAGCCCTGGCCAAGTTCATGGCGCTGACTCACCACGGCTACAACGTCCTCACGATGCCAGGAAACGGCGATGTCATCACGGTTGCATGCGAAGAAAAGGATGCGGTGTGCCCACTCGAGCGTGCTTACTAGGCTGCGGCGGTCGAGGATCCAGACAATGATGGCGCCATCTACCCTCCTAAGGCCGTCCCCAAGAAGAAGAAGCAGCTGCTGCATTAGGGGCCTCAGGAGAGCAGCGTTACCACCTCAGGACCTGCATCCATGGATGGGGCGCCTACCTCCCTCGCCTAGGAAAGCACGCATGGTGATCCCCTCAGGCTGGGGTTGGGGGCTCTCCTCTAGAGGGCCTTCGACTTAGCCAATGTCTCGAGGGAGGCGCTCGGGCACCACGTGGAGGTGTGCTTCGCTGCACGCTTCCCTCAAGCAGGCACGAGGCGCCAAGCGCTCAGGAGTTCATCAACCAGAACATCGAAGACTTACATGTACCAAGGGCGATGAGGGGCGAACGTCGCCCGGCACCCTGGAGTGCAGCTGTCGTCCCAGGCTCGGTTGACGGGCTTGTCACGCCCAAGATGCGATTCTATCCCGATCACGTGATGACCTCGTGATTGGGGCACAACCGCATTTCGGGTGCTTAGCAAGATGGATATCATTACATCGTACCATTACATAATTAGATGGGGATACAAACAAGTCATACAATAGTCATACAACACATCATATACAAGACATCTGACTACGGATGCAAACACATGAAAACACAACAACATCCATGCTGCTATCCCAGGCTGCTGACCAGGAACCTATCCCAAGACTGATGATGAAGAAGAAGAAAGATCTCCAACACAAGTAAACATCGCTCTCACGTCAAGTCATCAAAAACATGCACCTACAACTGTTGTTGTAGTATCTGTGAGCCACGAGGACTCAGCAATCCCATAACCATGGGTATTAGGACAAGCAAAGCTTAATGGGTATGGAGAGGTTAAGTGGTGAGGTTACAGCAGCGGCTATGCATTGTATGGTGGCTAACTTACAAGTACAAGAATAAGATGAGCATCTACCCAAATGGCCGCAAACTAGTAATGATCAATAAGTGACCCTAAACTACCTACGAGTCAAACATAACCCCACCATGTTCTCTTCTCAAAAAGAAAAGAGATGATCACGGTTACTCACGCGGTTGGTGTATTTCATTTCGTATCCTCTATCAAGTTTTCTACAACCGGACATTAACAAATGACAATCTGACACATAACCACGGGCACGGCTTTTGAAAGATCATAACCTTGCAGGGGTATCCCAACTTAGCCCATCACAAGCTCTCACGATCAGCAGAGGTAAAACCTCTTATCTTAGGGAAGACCCGATCAGACTAGGAATCTCGAAGCACAAGACATTTCGACAATGGTAAAATAAGTCCAGCAAGACCTCCCGACGTGCCGACACCTTGATTATAGCCGCGCGTATCTCGTCTCAGGCCATGTCCGGATGAGCACAGCGTACAATGACCAAATACCCCAAGTTGCCAAGGGGCGGCGCCGCAAACGACTCTAGTCTGGACCAATACTCACGAGGAGCACTGGCCCGGGGATTGAATTAAGAATCCACGGGTAGCGCTAACTCCCTATGCAAGCTTTAGTTATTAGGCAAATGGTAAAACCAATGTTGAGCCTTGGTGGAGGAGTTTTATTCAAAGCGAACTGTCAAGGGGTTCCATAAACTCAACCGCGTTAGGAACGCAAAATCAAGGAACATAACACCAGTTTATCGGTTCTTAAGGCGGCATGAGTGGAACAAAACACCGAGCAAAAGGCCAAGCCTTCCTCCCATTGCCAAGTATATATGTGTGTTAATTTAATTAAGAGATATTGTGATATTCCCAACATATCCAAGATCCAACATGCAGCAATCTTCATCTGCACCTGCAACTAGCAAGGCTATAAGAGGGTCTGAGCAAGCGATAACATAGCCATTCAACGGTTTGCTGGGATGGTGTCAAAGGTTAGAGGTTTCATCCCAACAATGAGAGGCTGATAAACGAATAGATAGGTAGCGCGACATATAGCAATAGCATCGAGACACTAGCATAACAATGATAGTAATGAGGTCCAAGGTGATGGTCATCTTGCCTGAAATCCTGCAAGGAAGAAGAACGAGTCCATGAAGAAGAAGAACGGGCATAGATGAATGAATCCTCACAATCTGCAATGGAACCGGGAACTACCGAGAAGAAGCACAACCGGCAAGAAGCAAACAACATGGTAAACACACAAGCATAAACATGGCATGATGCACAATCAAGTATGATTCATGTCCATTTTAATAAGGCATGGTATAGCAAAGTGCAACAAACAATACTACAAATTAATTAAAGCTCAATATGCAACGAGTTGCATATTTACGAAACCCCACGTTCAAGTATCTAGTTCACTCACGTTTATGAACCCAACAAATATTAAATGTTGTTAAACATGGCAAGAGGTGAAGCATAAGTGAACCAACTATTTAGGCAAGTTTAAATGAGGCCAAAAATAACAAAGAACAATTCCAGAAAATCCCCATGTGCATATTACGAATTTGGTACTGTTCTGCCCTATACACCATTTCAATGTTGTAAACGGCAAGAAAATTGCACCAAGTTAATCTATGCATTTTTCTACCCCACTTACATATAAAGTTTGTTTAAATCCGAGCTACGGATGAATAGTTATGAAATAAACTGTTTTAGCATCTCATTTATGCAAAATAATGCAAAGAACAATTTTAAACATTTTAAACAAGGATGAAAGTTGGATATTTTGAAAGTACATAAAAAACTGAGCAAGATGCATATATGACAAGTTTTTTGGATGCATGTTTGTTTAATTATTAGCAAGTCAAACCAGGGGTATTTCTGTGATTATGAAGTGCACTAGAGAGAGAAAATGCTAAATCCACTTGGAGAAAAAAAACATGGGCTCAAATAATCACAGTTCAGCGGCCCGACAATGGGATCAGGCCCAAAGCGCAGATGTGAGTGTGGCAAAAATTGGGGCACCTAGGAATCAAACCCAAGACCTCCTGGTCTAGGCGCGGCGAGGGAACCAGCAAAGCTGTTGCATGTTTTGTGCTGAAGAATAGACCTGACTCTAACTGAAGTGCAATTGCGATAGATTGCAGACAAACTCTAACTGAACGAATTAGTTTGAGCGAACCTGACTGAAAAAATAACATAATGAAAAACAAACAGGGGCGGCGTGGGATTTGATCCCAGGACCTCAAACATGCAAACGAGTGCGCCGACCAGTGAGCTACATGTGTGTTTGTGACAAATCAGCGGCGCTGCAATATTTGAATGAGTTCAGAGGCCAAGCCTTGCTTTACCCATGAATCGACGGTGGCATGGCCGGCTACGGGAGCCAACACCAGGGGCTGCAGGTCGCCGGCGGGGCTATAGAAACATGCATGGGTGCTCGCGTGCATGCGGGGAGCAGAAGAAATAGGCCAGAGCTAGAGCATCAATCTGGAGCTCGTCTCGGCTGGAGCGCACAGTGATGCATTGGCGAGCACGGCGCAGTGAGCGATCGGCAAGCAGACAGGGTGCGCGCGCGTGTCCAGATGCATGCGGGGGCTATGGGCGCAAGCGTGCAGAGGACGTGCGTGCGACGGGGCATGGAAAGAAACAGAGAGGGTGCCGCGACCACTTCTATGGCAGAGCATGGTGGCCGCAGGCTTCGCATGAGCAAATCAATGCTTAGAGTGTCACATCCCTAGCTTTACCTTGCCCTAGGATAGCACTTGCCTGTTGCATCATGTTTCAATTTCTCAGAAACTGGAAATGGGGATGTTCAAACCCTAGCACCAAATGAATTCAAGTAGGGTCAAATTAAAATCTTTTTCAATGAACCCAAAATGCCCTTTGGGAAAGTTCATCATTTTTGGATTGATTAAAAACCTCTACCAAAAATGTTGCACATATTTCTAGGACCATTCTGGATTTTTGAATTAAATCTTAAAGTATTTGCATTTGGGCATTTAAATGCTACTAATTATTCTAAATGTCTAAATAATCCTAAACTGAAATGTTCCATGTTGGTTATATGCTAAACAGTGGGCATGAGCAGTTTGGTGATTTTTGAAAGTGCCTAAGCATTTTTAGAAAAGCCACAAAGTTACAAAAGAAATAGAAAATAGAAAACAAAAAGAAAAGAGAGAGAGAAGCCTACCTTTGCCGTTTTCCCTGGCCGGCCCAGCCCACCTGGCCGTGCTAGTCGTCACCTACCTCTGCCAGTAGGCAGAGGAGGGACAACGCACGCGCGCGCGAGGCGCCACGCCTCTTGCCTGCTCGCGTGCGTCGCCGAACAGCGTGGCGACGCCTCGAATCGTCTCCTCGATGACGTCCCGATCGCTCTGACTCCCTCACTCTTCCCCCTCGCCTCTCCCTCACCTGTTCTTCGCCATGGCCGAACGCCATCGTCGCCACCGCTCGCCGTAGACATGGCTACATGCCACCCCTCGCCCAACCAGTAGGACAGCCAGATCCGCCGCTACGCCTAGAAGCTACACGCTGACGCACGCGACCGCGGGAGCCCTACAGCTTCGCCTCCGACCTCTTCTTCAACCTCCGTCCGCCTCCGACCTCACTGTCGAATTCGCGATGGCGGGCGCCTCCCCGAGCCTCCTGAGACCCCGGTCGACTCCGCCGTGAGCTCCTATGCCGTTTCCCCTTATTTTTGAACTCGCTCCCTCGCCTAGGCCGTGGTTCCGCCAGGAGCCGTATGCTTCTCGCCACCGGCGATGTTGCATCCATGGCCACGATCACTTCAACCCGTGTCCGAGCACACTGGCATGCTTAGTGCATCTCCGCCAGTCCGTAGCCCTCAGGAGTTCCCCCTCCCATGCTCTCTAGCACCAAACCCGACTGCTCCCGAACTCCGGCCGCCGCCGCGAGCTCGTTTCCGGCGAGCTCGGGCCACCTCAACCCCTGCCGCTTGCCCAGATGGATGCGGGCGAGTCCCAGCTCCACGTAGAGCCTCTCAGCCTCCGATTTGGTCTCCGTAGGAGCGTTTTCGATGCCCTCCGCCGTCTCGGGCATCGCCGGCGACGAGCCGCGGGTCAGCTCCGGCGAGTTTGACCCGGGTTGATCCAGTTTTGACCCCCTCTGGGTCACTGACGTGTGGACCCAGAACCTGTTTAGCTAGGCTTAGGATTAATTAGTGTTAACCAAGCTAGTTAATTAGATGGGTCACTAACACGTGGGGCCCAGCCCCTGTTAACTTTTAGTTTAGTGTTAAACTTAATTAGTTAGTACTGTGACACTGACCAGTGGGTCCCACTGTTCAGGTTTGACCTGGACCAGCCCCTGTTGACTGCTGACATCACAGTGACGTCATGCTGACGCAGTAAGTGTTTTCTGGAATTTAAAATAAATCTTAAATGATTTATTTATTTTAGAAAATAGCCAAAACTTCTAAAAATCACAGAAAATAATCTATAACTCCAATGAAAATAATTTATATATGAAAAATGATCAAAAAAAAATCAAGGAATCTGTTTATGGCATTTTCATGCATGTTTGAACAAGTTAAACCTGCTGATGAGGTCAAATAAATTAAATGACATTTAAATAATCACATATGGAGTTTGAATTTGAACCTTTGGTTCAAACCAACTTCATTTAATATGGTTGTTAGATGCAATAGCCCAATCAACAGCATATTGTCATGTCATTATCATGCATCATATTGTCGCATTGCATTGATTGTGTTCTCCCTTGTTTGCCGGTGTTTGCCCTCTCTCAGTAGACGCTGTTCCGACGATGTGATCGATGACACCGATGAAGACCCAGTGATATCTTCAGAAGTGCCAGGCAAGCAAAACCCCATTGAGCATTCCGATACAATCCCACTCTCTCGCTCTTGCTCTCTTTTACTGCATTAGGACAACAATGCTTCAACTGTTACCTGCTGCGGTAGTTGAACCCCTTTCCACTGCATGACCTGTCATTGCCATAGTAAATAGTTGAAACCCACTAGCATGAGTAGGAGTTGTTTGAGCCATGTTGTGCCTACTCATTCATGCTTTCTGGTTATGCCTGCTATTGCCTAGAGTTGTGTTAGGTCTGATTCATCGGGGATGAATTGGAAAGGTGATGAACATGTCCTACTGTCTGTGAGCCAAGTGTGTGAACATGATTTGGTAAAGGTAGCGATGAGAGGCCATGTAGGAGTACATGGTGGGTTGTCTCATTGAAACCGTCCTCAGGAACTGAGTTCTGTGTTGGTTGATCCATGAGCATCTACTACCACACGTTGGGCCCTGAAATATGACCCCGCTCGACTTATTGATCGCCCTTGTTCTCTGTCCAGGAGTTGCAACTAGTTTCTGGTGTTTGTAGTTTACTGGAGGTCGTGCGCAGCGCTGACCCTCGGGGTGGGCTGTGACGCGGTAGGTACGTGGCACGGTGTACCGGTCGCCCGTTTTGGTGACTCGGGAACCCTATACACATCGTTTGGGGCCGTGAGCGACACCCCGGCCGGATCTCCCCACGGATGGAACCCAAATAGGCGATAAACCTGGACGAGAGACTTGAGTGGTTGGTTAGGTCGTGGTCTACACCCACGTCGGCTTTCGGTTGAAGTCTGCCGAGCACATGTCGTGTGCAGACGCTAAGTGGTGGAAACATGTGTGAAGAAGTACACCCCTGCACGGTTATATATGATCTATTCGAATAGCCTTGTCCGCGGTAATGGACTTTTGGGATACCTGTACAGTTCATAGACAAGTGAAAGTGGATACTCTAAAACACGCAAGGTAAGCGTGAGTGCTATGGATGGCCTTCTCGTAGGGAGACGGGAGCGGATCCATAGTGGTGTATTGATTGGTGAATATGTGGACTCGTGTGCGCCACCTCAAAAGAGTTACTTGCAGTCGTAGTTTAGGATAGCCACCGAGTCAAAGCTGGCTTGCTACAGTCAAACTCCACGACCCCTTTGTTGATACTGATGCATATGTAGCTAGTTCTGATGTAAGTCTTGCTGAGTACCTTTGTACTCACGTTTGCTTAATTTATGTTTTTGCAGAGAGACTCCAGTCTCACAAGTGGTTCCGCGTGGACTTCGACGTTTAGCTTGTTACCTCAGCTACGATCTTGTACCCTTTGGAGGGTCTTGTAGATAGTCAGGCTTCTCAGCCTTTTTCATTTGTAGTTCTCTGTACCCAAACATGTTGTGCTTCTGTTGCCTGTATGCTCTGTATGTTGGGTCGTGTGACCTTTGTTTGTAATAAATGCTATGATGGCTCTTCTGGAGGGTCATATGGACACCTAGTTGTTTACCCTTGGTAGCCTATCTTACAGGGAAATGTCTCCTAGTGCTTCCACTGAGCCTTGGTAGCTTGCTACTGCTCCGGAACACTTAGGCTGGCCGGCATGTGTCCTTCTTTGTTCCTGTTTCCGTCCCTTAGGGGAAATGTCACGTGTTGTTCCTTTAAGTCCTTATAGCTTGCTATGACTTGGGTTCATACGTTGACGACCGACACGTTCGTTGCTGGGTCATGTATGCCTGTCTCTGTAATTTAGTGCTACTTTTGGTTCATAACTAGTCATGTCGGCCCGGGTTCTCTGTCATATGGATGCTAGCGACACTATCATATATGTGTGCTAAAATGCGCAAACGGTCTCGGGCCAGGTAAGGTGGCACCCGTGGGGATACCGTGCGTGAGGCCGCAAAGTGATGTGATGTGTTGCAGGCTAGACCTGTGTGACTTAGGATCGGGGTCCTGACATAGAGGCTGCAAACGAGGCAGGTAAAGGGCCGAGCGATGAGGCGAGGTGTGGGTAGTTGCGGGTGCTGCGCGCTATGTGGTGCATGCAAGAGAAGGAGCTGCGAGAGTGCAACGTCCATGTGCTCGCGTGCGTAGCCATGGTGGCTGGAGCTGTGCTTGCGGAACTCGGCATCTAGCGAAAGCGCACGACAAGGAGAAGGGCGTGAGAGGGAGCAAAGGATCACCGTGGGTTTACTGGTGACGATGAACTTGTCGGGGAAGCAGAGGACACGGTGTGGGGACGTGCCGATCGGGGCGGGGGTCCTCGGATCCACGAAGCAGAGGAAGCAGGGGAGGGAGACGAGGGTGCAGCGACACCATCATGACGTCCCATGACGTCGTAGTGGTTAGAATCGACGAAGACGACGTCGAGGAAGACGGTTCACCCGATGGAGGCGGCTGGAACTCCCTGGAGGCCTGCCGGCGACAAAATGGAGCTCTTGCTTTCTCTCGGCTCTCTTACGAGGAAGGAAAACAAAAAAAGGGGAGAGCCCCTAGGTGGCGGCGGTGAAGAGAGGGGAGGGAAACCCTAGGGGATGCTCAAGGGGCTTTATAGGAGGGACGCGGGTGCAGCTCGGCGTGGGTGTGCCGCGCTAGCCATGTGTGCCTCGTTTGCAAAGTTACTGTAAGAGAGAGGGAGAGCGTGCAATGGAAGAAAAGGTGAGGGAAGAAGATGACATGTGGGGCCGAAGGGTTGCACTAGATAGAAAATTACCAGGGGGCGGCTAGGCTGGGCTGCGGGTTGCTGCTGCTACTGTAGTTGGGCTGCACTGAAGCTAGCTGGGCTGCCACTGCTTCTTCCTTTTCTATTTCTTCAAAAAGAAATAAAAGGGGGGAAAGCACAGAAGTATCTGAGACGGGTGCAAGAGATATGAAAATATCTCCATGACCCTAGATTAATGCACATAATTGTAAAAATGGTTTGGACATTTTTAGAGGAAGAAAAATATTCCAAGTTTGAATTACATTCAAACTTGAAGCATTTTTGTCCCCAACCAAACCTAGTCCAATTGAGATGAAATTTTACAAGGAGGTAAGTGGCAGGGTCTATCATATGTAGGGAAAAGAGGAACATTAATGGAGGAGGGAATGATGTGACTTGTATAACTGAATATAATTAAAAGAAAGAAGCTAGTGATGGGGTGTTGCACTTGATGATGGTTTAGATGAAAAGGGCAAGATGAAACAGTAAAAATATATGAGAAGGAGTTCACGAAGATAACAAGAACACAACAAATATGTACACTACGATGATGATCATGATGCGAACGTAACAAAAATGACAAAGGCAATATGACATCATAAAGCATATAACAAAGCAAGTGAGACGACCATGGAAAACAAACAAGGATGGCACAAAGCAATATAATGGCAAGAGGCACAATGTAAACACATGGCATAACAAGTGAAATGAGCATGGTGCAAGAAGCAAAGACATGGCAATGGCATTCATCATGATCATGGCAACAACATAGGGAAAAGAAATATGCAAAACAATTATGACAATGCCACACACAATAAACACATGGCAACAAGTAAAATAAAAGGAAGGCATCTAGGGCATCTGTCTCGCGGTGTCACAACACTCCCCTACTAACAAGAGATCTCGATCCGAGATCTTAGGAGCGAGACGGAAGGGAAAATAGGAAGAACGTAGTTCTTCTTGGAGAAATGAGTGGAACAGAAGAATCTTGAGAGGTTGGACAACTTGAAAGAAGAACACAACGGAGATGCAGGAGATTAAGAAGCTCCGTTAGAAAAGAGGAACAAGGAAGAGAACAAGAGCATTGACGGTTGAGAGACAAGAAACAAGAGCTTAACAACCGAGTAAGAATATGAAACCACTCCGATAAAACGAGATAGCCACGGGACAAGAATGATAGAATTTGGACATCACTCCGATAGAACATAGATGGAATAGATCATGATCTTGACAAGATGGAACGATACTTGACAAGAGGAACAACACAATGCCTCCAAAAGAATTCAAAGAACGGAATCAATAGAACGGAGAAGAAGATGCCAACTTTCACGAGGAATGAATTCGAAAGCATCTTCATGAAGAAGGTTCAAACGAACTTGTTGAGAAAATCAACAACAAAAGAATAAGCTTGTTGTGGGCTTATGGAAGACATCTCAAAATTATGAGGTGAAATTATGCCACAACCAAAAGATTGAATAGATGAGATGCAAGAAGAAATGCAAAACTCCACTTCAAAAGAATACGAAGAATTATTTGCATCTCGTTGTGCAAGAAGAAAAGATACTTGAGCTTCTCCAGAATAATTTGATGAACACTTGAAGAATGAATTAAATCATGAAGAACCACCTTGAAGAACTCCGGTAACCAAGGGATGATGCGATAGGAATGAAGGATGAAAAGAATAAGATTAAGCCTTGAGATGATTTAGATGGAGGTTCCAACGAGAAGGCCGAGGAAACTTCAAACTCCGAAAAAGAAAAGACGAAAATACTTGGAACTAGAATTTATTCATCATGAACAAACTCCAAATGAAGGGATTAATCAACTTGATGAAAAGAATAAGAATTATGTTATGCTTATCCTCCATCAATTAAATTGATGAGAAGCAATGGATTTGCATATCACTTATTCGCTTTAAAAAATGATTATAGAGAGATATAGCACAAACTTGAGAAAATCTTCATGAACCACCCGTATGATTGTGAGGAACAAATTAATTGATATGATAACGCCGGAAAAAAATACTCTTGACCGAGCCACCATAAGAATTGAAACCGAGTGAAGAAAGAGGACAAACCACCGGAAGAACATGGAGACGAACGAAGAGGCATCAATTGAGAATAGTTGGAGGACGAAGTTGGAAACTGAGAACGAAGAAATCTTTATAAATGATGGCTTTCGGAGGAATAAGAAGGAAAGAATTCATGAAATACTCCGGATGTGTAACAAAAGTATTTGTCACGACCGTAACAATTTGAGGTGATATCATTAAGCTTGACGATGAATAATCGAGAGAATGAACAAGATTTAGAGGAACTCTTCTTCGGTCTTCAAATGTCGAGAATAACGATGAGAAACACTACCAAAATATTGACATACTCCGGACGAATGAAAAGAGGAAGGGTTGAACCAATAATAAAAGAATTTAACGCTATCTAGGAGAAGGCATATGACTGATGGAATCCATACTTACGTCACACTTGGAAAGAATTTGGGAATACTACGGAAAATTAGAAGAGTCAGGTAAGATCCTGGGAAAAGACTTATGGGTTATGAGCCCACCGAAGAGAACCACCATTGGAAAGGATTGAAATGGTGGTGATGCACCGGAACAATTGAAAGACTCGAATGAGGTGACAACCTCAAATTAATTGAATGCAAACACGAATCATCTGAGATGTCTTCGGAACTCCGGAACAATTAAATAGCGAGTGGCGAACAAGCAAGGGGAAACATCTGAGCCGAGAGAAAGAATATGAAGAACACTGAAAACTTGAATTGAGTCCACCGGAGAAAGAAGAGATAAAGAACGACGAACTGTACGAGAATTCACTAGTTGAAATAATTGGGGGAAAGAATGCAAAGGATTCACACGAATATGATGGATACTTGATTAAGGACTCCGGTTTCGAGAAGAAAAAGGGTGGGCGGGTGGGAAAAGAAAGACAACTTCGGAAGGGAAATAACATGGGTTGAGAAAGTACTAAGGATTGAACTTGGAAAAGACAAAGAGGGTCGAATCAGCTTGATGAGAAATGCACCAGATAAAAAGAGCTGACACCACAATGAACGAAAACTAACTGCGTGATCCTAAAAAAAATGAAGGGGAAGAGGAGTAATACAAAACACCTATGTCAAGATTCCTCACTGGAGCGACGAAGGGGCTGAGGAGTAAAAAGATATCCCACTCTCTGATATAACTAGACTCCGAAAAAGTTTTCTTCTAGACTCAACAACGGCCAAACTATGAACAATCAAGGGGGATCCTATGGTCGGTCGAGGCTCTGATACCAACTTGTCACGCCCAAGATGTGTTTCTATCCCGATCACGTGATGAACTCGTGATTGGGGCACAACCGCATTTCGGGCGCTTAGCAAGATGGATTTCATTACATCATACCATTACATAATTAGATGGGGATACATACAAGTCATACAATAGTCATATGAATACAACACATCATATACATGACATCCGACTATGGATGCAAACACATGAAAACACAACGACATCCATCCTGCTATCCCAGGATGCCGACCAGGAACCTATCCCCAGACTGATGAAGAAGAAGAAGAAATATATCCAATAGAAGTAAACATCACTCTCACGTCAAGTCATCGGAAACCTGCACCTGCAACCGTTGTTGTAGTATCTGTGAGCCACGAGGACTTAGCAATCCCATAACCATGGGTATCAGGACTAGCCAAGCTTAATGGGTATGGAGAGGTTAAGTAGTGAGGTTGCAGCAACGACTAAGCATTGTATGGTGGCTAACTTACAAGTACAAGAATAAGATGAGCATCTACGCAAACGTTCGCAAACTAGTAATGATCAATAAATGATCCTGAACTACCTACGAGTCAAACATAACCCCATCGTGTTCTCTTCTCAAAAAGAAAAGAGACAATCACAGCTACTCACGCGGTTGGTGTATTTTATTTCGGATCCTCTGTCAAGTTTTCTACAACCAGACATTAACAAATTCCAATCTTCCACATAACCACGGGCACGGCTTTCGAAAGATCATAACCCTGCAGGGGTATCCCAACTTAGCCCATCACAAGCTCTCACGACCAGCAGAGGTAAAACCTCTTATCTTAGGGAAGACTCGATCAGACTCAGAATCCCGGTGCACAAGACATTTAGACAATGGTAAAACAAGTCCAGCA
The DNA here is from genome assembly GCA_902687465.1 of Secale cereale. Taxonomy (NCBI): domain Eukaryota; kingdom Viridiplantae; phylum Streptophyta; class Magnoliopsida; order Poales; family Poaceae; genus Secale; species Secale cereale. Next base: position 313,599,153 of record LR738711.1, on the reverse strand, counting down.
AGACCTCCCGGGGTGCCGACACCCTGACAGTAGCTGTGCGTATCTCGTCTCAGGCAACGTCCGGATGAGCACAGCGTACACCGACCAAATACCCCAAGTTGCCATGGGGCGGCGCCGCAAACGACTCTAGTCTGGACCAACACTCATGAGGAGTACTGGCCCAGGGGTTGAATGAAGAATCCATGGGTAGCACTAACTCCCTATGTAAGTTTTAGTTATTAGGCAAATGGTAAAACCAATGTTGGGCCTTGCTGGAGGAGTTTTATTCAAAGCGAACTGTCAAGGGGTTCCCATAAATCCAACCGCGTTAGGAACGCAAAATCAAGGAACATAACACCGGTTTATCGGTTCTTAAGGAGACATGAATGGAACAAAACACCGAGCAAAAGGCCAAGGCTTCCACCCATTGCCAAGTATATATGTGTGTTAATTTAATTAAGAGATATTGTGATATTCCAACATATCCAAGATCCGACATGGAGCAATCTTCATCTTCACCTGCAACTAGCAAGGCTATAAGATGGGCTAAGCAAGTGATAACATAGCCATTCAACGTATTTCTGGGACGGTGTCAAAGGTTAGAGGTTTCATGGAAACAATGAGAGGCTGACAAACGAATAGATAGGTAGCGCGACATATAGCGATAGCATCGAGACACTAGCATAGCAATGATAGTTATGAGATCCAAAGGTGACGGTCATCTTGCTTGAAATCCCGCAAGGAAGAAGAATGAGTCCATGAAGAAGATGAACGGGCGCAGACGAACGAATCCTCACAATCCACAATGGAACCGGGAACTATCGAGAAGAAGCACAACCGGAAAGAAGCAAACAACATGGTAAACACACAAGCATAAACATGGCATGATGCATGATACGTCTCCAACGTATCTATATATTTTTTATTTTTCCATGCTATTATTTATGAAGTCTTGGATGTTTAATGGGCTTTATCATTCACTTTTATATCATTTTTGGGACTAACCTACTAACCCAAAGGCCCAGTCTAGATTGCTGTTTTTTGCCTATTTCAGGGTTTTGCAGAAAAGGAATATCAAACGGAGTCCAAACGGAATGAAACCTTTGCGAGAGATATTTTTGGAGAAAATCACGCACGGGAAATGTCAGGACCAAGTCAGGGGACAAAAGGGCTACCCTCGAGGGTGGGGGGCGCGTACCCCTTCCCAGGGCGCGCCCCCCTGCCTCGAGGCTGGCCCGTGTGGCCCCCGGTGCCCTCCTTCTTCCTATATATACCTACGTACCCCAGAAACTCCATACGCAGAGAGAAAACCCTAATTCCACCGCTGTAGCTTCTGTTCCCATGGAGATCCCATCTTGGAGCCTATTCCGGGAGGGGGATCCATCACGGAGGCCTTCATAATCATCATCATCGCCCTCACCATGAGTTGTGAGTAGTTTACCACACACCTTCGGGTCCATAGCTAGTATCTAGATGGCTTCTTCTCTCTCTCCGGATCTAAATATATACAAAGTTCTCCTCGGTCTTCGAGGAGATCTATTCGATGTAATATCTTTTTGCGGTGTGTTTGTCGAGATCCGATGAATTGTGAGTTTATGATCAAGGTTATCTATGAAAGATATTTGGTTTTTCTATGAACTTTTTATGTGTGCTCATAATATCCTTGCAAGTCTCTTCGAATTATTGGTTTGGTTTGGCCTACTAGATCTATAGTTCTTGCAATGGGAGAAGTGCTTGGCTTTGGGTTCAATCTTGCAGTGTCCTTTCCCAGTGACAGTAGGGGCAGCAAGGCACGTATTGTATTATTTCCATCGAGGATAAAAAAGATGGGGTTTTCATCATATTGCTTGAGTTTATCCCTCTACATCATGTCATCTTGCTTAAGGCGTTACTCTGTTCGTACGAACTCAATACACTAGATGCATGCTGGATAGCGGTCGATGTGTGGAGTAATAGTAGTAGGTGCAGAATCGTTCGGTCTACTTGTCTCGGACGTGATGCCTATATACAATGATCATGCCTAGATAGTCTCATAATTATTCGCTTTTCTATCAATTGCTCGACAGTAATTTGTTTACCCGCCGTAGAATATCGCTCTCATGAGAGATGCCACTAGAGAAAACTATGGCCCCCGGGTCTATTCTCAACATAACAATCTACATCTACTTTACTTTTACCACTTTTATTTGCTGTTTAATTAAACTAAAAATACCAAAAATATAAACTATCAGATCTATCAGATCTCACTCTCGTAAGTGACCGTAAAGGGATTGACAACCCCTTATCACATTGGCTGCGAAGTTCTTGTTCGTTTGTGCAGGTGCGAGGGACTCACGCGTGGTCTCATACTGGATTGATACCTTGGTTCTCAAAAACTGAGGGAAATACTTACGCTAATGTGCTGCATCTCCCTTTCCTCTTCGATGGAATACAACGCAAGCTCAAGAGGTAGCAATGCACAATCAAGTATGATGCATGTCCATTTTAATGAGGCATGGTATGGCAAAGTGCAACAAACAATACTACAAATTAAGTGAAGCTCAATATGCAACGAGTTGCATATTGAGGAAACCCCATGTTCAAGTATCTAGTTCACTCTCGTTTATGAACCCATCACTATTAAATGTTTTTAGACATGGCAAGAGGTGAAGCATAAGTAAACTAACTATTTAGGCAAGTTTAAATGAGGCCGGAAATAACAAACAACAATTCCATAAAATCCCCATGTGCATATTACGAATTTAGTACTGTTCTGCCCTATACACAATTTCAATGTTGTTAATCAACATGATAAAGTGCACCAAGTTAATCCATGCATTTTTCTACATCATTTACATATAAAGTTTGTTTAAATCCGAGCTACGGAGGAATAGTTATGAAATAAACTGTTTTAGCATCTCATTTATGCAAAATAATGCAAAGAACAATTTTAAACATTTTAATCAAGGATGAAAGTTGGATATTGTGAAAGTACATGAAAAACTGAGCAAGATGCATATATGACAAGTTTTTTGGATGCATGTTTGTTTAATTATTAACAAGTCAAACCAGGGGTATTTCTGTGATTATGAAGTGCACTAGAGAGAGAAAATGCTAAATCCACTTGGAGAAAAAAAACATGGGCTCGAATAATCACAGTTCAGCGGCCCGACAATGGGATCAGGCCCAAATCGCAGATGTGAGTGTGGCAAAAATTGAGGCACCTAGGAATCAAACCCAAGACCTCCTGGTCTAGGCGTGGCGAGGGAACCAGCAAAGCTGTTGCATGTTTTGTGCTGAAGAATGGACCTGACTCTAACTGAAGTGCAATTGCGAGAGATTGCAGACAAACTCTAACTGAACGAATCAGTTCGAGCGAACCTGACTGAAAAAATAACATAATGAAAAACAAACAGGGGCGGCGTGGGATTTGATCCCAGGACCTCAAACATGCAAACGAGTGCGCCGACCAGTGAGCTACATGTGTGTTTGTGACAAATCAGGGGAGCTGCAGTATTTGAATGAGATCAGAGGCCAAGCCTTGCTTTACCCATGAATCAACGGTGGCATGGCCGGCGACGGGAGCCAACACCAGCGGCTGCAGGTCGCCGGCGGGGCTGCTGAAACATGCATGGGTGCTCGCGTGCATGCGGGGAGCAGAAGAAATAGGCCAGAGCTCGAGCATCAAGTTGGAGCTCGTCTCGGCTGGAGCGCACAGTGATGCATTGGCGAGCACGGCGCGGTGAGCGATCGGCAAGCAGACAGGGTGCGCGCGCGTGTACAGATGCATGCGGGGGCTATGGGCGCAACCGTGTAGAGGACGTGCGTGCGACGGGGCATGGAAAGAAACAGAGAGGGTGTCGCGACCACTTCTATGGCAGAGCATGGTGACTGCGGGCTTCGCGTGAGCAGATCAATGCCTAGATGCTGGAAACGAGGCAGGTAAAGGGCCGTGCGAGGAGGCGAGGTGCGAGTAGTTGCGGGTGTTGTGCACTACACGGTGCATGCAAGAGAAGGAGCTGCGGGACTGCAGCGTCCATGTGCTCGCGTGCGTAGCCATGGTGGCCGGAGCTGTGCTTGCGGAATTCGGCACCTAGCAGAAGGAAATGACAAGGAGAAGGGCGTGAGAGGGAGCAGAGCATCACCGCGGGTTTGCTGGTGACGATAGACTTGTCGGGGAAGCAGAGGAGACGGTGTGGGGACACGCCTATCGGGGCGGCGTCCTCGGATCCGCGAAGCAGAGGAAGCAAGGGATGGAGACGAGGGTGCAGGCGACACCATCTTGACGTCCCACGACGCCATAGTGGTCGGAGTCGACGAAGATGACGTCAGGGAAGACTATTCACCCGACAAAGGCGGCTGGAACTCCCTGGAGGCCTGCCGGCGATGAAACGGAGCTCCTGCTTTCTCTCAGCTCTCTTATGAGGAAGGAAAACCAAAAAATGGGAGAGCCCCTGGGTGGCGGCGATGAAGAGAGGAGAGGGAAACCCTAGGGGTCGCTGGAGGGGCTTTATAGGAGGGACGCGGGCGCAGCTCGGCGTGGGTGTGCCGCGCTGGTCATGTGTGCCTCGTTTGCAAAGTTACTATGAGAGAGAGGGAGAGCATGAGGTGGAAGAAAAGGTGAGGGAAGAGGGTGACATGTGGTGTCGCAGGGTTGCACTAGATAGAAATTTACCAGGGGGAGGCTAGGCTGGGCTACGGGTTGCTGCTGCTGCTGTAGTTGGGCTGCGTTGAAGCTGGCTGGGCTGCCACTTCTTCTTCCTTTTCTATTTCTTCAAAATGAAATAAAAGGGGGAAAAACACAGAAGGATTGTTGACGGGTGCGAGAGATATGAAAATATCTGCATGACCCTAGATTAATGCACATAATTTTAAAAATGGTTTGGACATTTTTAGAGGAAGAAATATATTTCAAGTTTGAATTGGATTCAAACTTGAAGCATTTTTGTCCCCAACCAAACCAAGTCCAATTGAGATGAAATTTGACAGGGAGGTAAGTGGCAGGGTCTATCATGTGCAGGGAAAAGATGAACATCAATGGAGGAGGGAATAATGTCACTTGTATGACTGTATAGAATTAAAATAAAGAAGCTAGTGATGGGGTGTTGCACTTGATGATGTTTTAGATGAAAAGGGCAAGATGAAACAGTAATAAAAATATGAGGAGAAGGAGTTCACAAAGATAACAAGAACACAACAAATATGCACACTACAAATAAGCAAACTACAAATATGCACACTACAATGATGATCATGATGCGAATGCAACAAAAATGACAAAGGCAATATGACATCATAAAGCATACAACAAAGCAAGTGAGACGACCATGGAAAACAAACAAAGATGGCACAGAGCAATATAATTGCAAGAGGCACAATGCAAACAGATGGCATAACAAGTGAAATGAGCATGGTGCAAGAAGCAAAGACATGGCAATGGCATTCATCATGATCATGGCAACAACATAGGGAAAAGAAATATGCAAAACAATTATGACAATGCCACACACAATAAACACACGACAACAACTAAAATAAAAGGAAGGCATCTAGGGCATCCGTCTCGGGTGTCACATGGCTGCGCGTGTGCGTTAACGTCCCAGGACTCAACGGGATGGTGTCTCAGGAGCTCTACTAGCCATCTCAGGTGGGCCAGTGCAAGGGTCCCCCTCACAGCTATGTTTGCATGCCCTTTGGCTTGCCAAACCAGACGGCCCTGCACCAGCGCCACACGCGAGAAGTACTGGCGGCTCGTGAGGCCATGCATCATGAGATCTTGGCGGAGGTGGCCTTGGTTCTTCGCGAGCTCTCGGAACCTCTAGAGCTTCGCGAGGCCCCCGAGTCAGGCGCCTCGTGAGGTGAGACATCTGCATCGAGCGTCTTCAGCTACATCAGCGCCAGTTTAGCAACTGTGCCAGGTGACATTTTCCAGTTTTGTTCAGTTGGGAGCGCCCCTCGGGCTACATTATGCCCAGGTCGCACGGGCCCGCCCCTGCGGCGTGTATCCTTTTTGCATCTTTAGCTTACTCTGTTGGGGGCGCCCCTCGGGCCGCGTCATCCCCAGGTCGCATGGGTCCGTCCCTGTGGCATGTATCGCATTTTAGGTCGCCTCGGTTAGCTCATTTCCTCTTATGATTTACCTTATGGACATCACCTGCTCAGTCACCACCTCTTTTGGCCTCCCTCGCTGCCTATTGGACTTCTGCTCATCCGACAACAGGAGCCGCGTGCCGGTTGTCTTTCTTTAGGATACCCGCATGAGAAGACTAGGCACGGCGTTTGTGCTCAGGTCCATCCCTGCAGCGTCGATAAACCCAATGGCTGAGCTCTGTCTGGTGGGCCGGCCCCGTTCACGTCACCTCCTGGGGTCATTGGTGTCTGGCCTTCTCACGTGGCAACCTCGAGGGATTCACTCAGCACAGGTTGCCTAACCATCTCGCAGGATCATCTCAGGTGCTCTCTACCAAGACCAGGCGCAACCCGCCTTGAGGTAGGGCCCCGTGAGTCCCCCGCTGGCTCACGGGTGCCTTGGTACATCAAGTCTAGCCTTGCCGTGCAAGCCACATGTCAGGGCGGGCATGTACACACCCCGGAGGCTCTCCACAGTAGGGAGTCCCCGCCCACGTGCCAGTGGAAGCACCATGCTCCTTGCTGGCAGTCGACACGGTCGAGGAGCGGCTATGCCCGTGCAAGAACGGCAGTGCCATGCTCCGCGCTGGTGATAAACATCTGGGGGTGGCCTCACTACTACTTTAACCTCACGGAGCCACCAGGCTCGGTGACTAGCCTCACCGCACTGCTTTCCCCTCGGGAGAGTAGCGCGAGGGGTCTAGGCACGGGGGCTATGCTCAAGTCACGCCTGACGTACGCCCCACCAGGTCCCCCGGATTTGGTCGTCACGCAACGTTCTCGAGCAAAAGCCCGGCGAGGACAAGTAGGAGGTATGTTCGTACGTTAAGGGGGACCCTTGGGAATCGCGATCCAAGGGCCTAACTGGTCACGTAGCCCCTCACCCCTTGGTCTCGTCCTGGCGATCCGGACGACCCAACAACGGCTGAGGTACGCGCGGGGCCAGGCCATGCCGACGCAAAACGCTAAGGCCTGCTCTTGAATTTCCTTCCCAAAGGTTGTGCGTACATCAAGGGGGACTCCTGAGCATCGCGACTCAGGAGCCTAACTGGCCACGTAGTCCCTCACCCCCTGGCCTCGTCCTGGCGATCCGGACAAGTCATCGGTCGCTGAGGTACGCGTGAGGCCGGGCCCTACCGATGCGGAACACCAAGGCTAGTCCAACATTTCCTTCCTGAGGGCCATTCGTACATCAAGAGGGACCCCTGAGCATCACGTCTCAGGGGCCTAACTGGCCACGTAGCCCTTGACTCCCTGATATCATCCTGGCAATCCGGACGAGCCAGTGGCGGCTGAGGTATGCGCGGGGTCGGGCTCTGCCGACGCAGAACTCTATGGCAAGCGAGAAGGAAATCGCAAAATCTCAGCCACGCGGCATCGGAAGCAAGCCAGGCACACCGCTTGAGGAATCGCCTCAGACCCGTCAAGATAAGTCATGCATCCCATTGGCGTGCCGCCATCACTTGACGAGTTGATTTCTGCAGTCACGCATCGGCAATGTCACCTCCCTTTTTAGCCTCCGGAAGCTTCTTGCACGCCAAGCGGGACCTCTTGAGCATCGCGCCTCAGGAGCTCTTACTGGACCCTAGGCCGCTCACCTCCTGGCCTTGACCATGGCATACCAGCGACGGCTATAGCTTGCCTTGGGACTGGGAACTGCTGGTGTAGAGCACCAAGCTACTGAAAGGGTAAAAAGGAGCGACACTACCGGAATGAGGCTTGCAAAAAGGGTCTCTTAGCGTGGATAATAAGCATCAGAGCAAAGGCGTTACCGGTTCTTTACACGCCCCCATGGGGTTGGCTTTGATTCCTCGCAGGGAGCAAAAGAGGGGGATTTCGGGAGACCCTAACTACGGCTACCATCGTCGATGCCATGATTAACAGTAGGCCATGAGAGGCCATCTCCGACCCCGCTCAAGTCACCGTTGGCGACGAGCTCGTGCAGCTGATGCGCTCCGGGCACGACGCGAGCTTAGAGGCGCGTAGCTGTCGTTGCTCGTCTTCGGAGACTCGTCAGCCTTGGGAGACCCGCTGGATTCCCAAGGGCAAATGCTGCTGCTAGGAGAACCAACGACGGGACCAATGGCAGGCATGGCGCCAGTCGCTGTGCCAGCCCGACGGCCCCCTCTGGGGCAGCACTCCAGGTGGCGTCCCTCCTCGTCGAACACCTTGAAGAGCAGCACGGAGGCACCATCATACTTGAAGAGGATGGTGAGGGTGCCCTCCGCGCGGCAGACGCGGGCGACCTCACCCCATCTGCGGGTCATGAAGATCTAGCCCGGGGAGACAACCCCAACCACAGCCCCTGTCGCCGAGGCCCGTCACTCGCCATGCTATAACCGTAGCTCGAGCGGCCCTCTCGGCGGCATCTCTTCAGAGAATAATTGCGGAAGCGGATCCAGGAGCTCGGAAGCATCGCCGCCCACACAATGAATTCGCGCGAAGAGCCTCCTACGTGCGTTCGCGGGGCGGTGGCACGCACCACACCGGCGTGCTCGACGTGGCCAAGACGCGAGTAGCGTTGGGCGTTGCCTTCCCCTCCGGAGCCTTGCACCCAGGCATACAAGGGCAGCTAGTAGCCGGGGGGAGGCCGCTCATGCCTAGATCTCATCACTTACGGCCTCAGGACGGTGTCACCAAAACAGAACGGCCTTTTCTTCGGTGGGAGTGACCCCAGCTCTTCACGAGGGGTTTTTCCCTTCTCGGCGGCGGAAAATCGCCATATCGGTGCCATGGGTGGCGCTGCAAAGCAGGGAGCCAGGAGGAAGAAGAAGAAGCAGGCGGAATGGAGGAAGAGATGTGCAATGGGGGCTCCGCCCATCGCCTCATTTATAGCCAGGAGGAGGCCAACCGCCAGCCTCCATAATAACAGGTAATGATGGTCTCTGTGCATGCAGGGACTCGTCAAGTCGTGCAGTTGCCGTGGTGGTGTGGGGAAGTGGAGACGCCCACGTCATGTCAATCGCCATGCGTCAATCAAGGCCGCAGGCTTTGGGCCCCACGGTGCTCTGCACTTGACCCTTGGCTTCGCCGCGAAGCCAAGTCCGAGCGCGCCTTGGGCCCGGGGGCTACTGTCGGCGTTCTGGGTGAAGGAAATATGCCCTAGAGGCAATAATAAAATTATAATTTATTTCCTTATATCATGATAAATGTTTATTATTCATGCTAGAATTGTATTAACCAGAAACTTAGTACATCTGTGAATACTTAAACAAACAGAGTGTCACTAGTATGCCTCTACTTGACTAGCTCGTTAATCAAAGTTGGTTTAGTTTTCTAGCCATAAACATGAGTTGTCATTTCATGAATGGGATCACATCATTAGAGAATGATGTGATTGACTTGACCCATTCCGTTACCTTAGCACTTGATCGTTTAGTATGTTGCTATTGCTTTCTTCATGACTTATACATGTTCCTATGACTATGAGATTATGCAACTCCCGAATACCAGAGGAACACTTTGTGTGCTATCAAACGTCACAACGTAACTGGGTGATTATAAAGATGCTCTACAGGTGTCTTCGATGGTGTTTTTTGATTTGGCATAGATCGATATTACGATTCGTCACTCCGATTATCGGAGAGGTATCTCTAGGCCCTCTCAGTAATGCACATCACTATAAGCCTTGCAAACAATGTGACTAATGAGTTAATTGTGAGATGATGCATTATAAAACGAGTAAAAAGACTTGCCGGTAATAGAATTGAACTATGTATGACGATACCGACGATCGATTCTCGGGCAAGTAACTTACCGATGACAAAAAGGAACAATGTATGTTGTTATGCGGTTTGACCGATAAAGATCTTCGTAGAGTATGTAGGAGCCAATATGAGCATCCAGGTTCCGCTATTGTTTATTGATCGGAGATGTGTCTCGGTCATGTCTACATAGTTCTCAAACCCGTAGGGTCCGCACGCTTAACGTTCGATGATGATTTGTATTATGAGTTAGGTGATTTGATGACCGACGTTTGTTCGGAGTCCCGGCTGAGATCACAGACATGACGAACAATCTCGAAATGGTCGAGACATAAAGATCAATATATTGGAAGGCTATATTCGGACATCAGAAATGCCCCGAGTGATTCGGGTATTTTTCGAAGTACCGGAGAGTTACGAGAATTCGTATTGGGCCTTAATGGGTCATACGTGAAAGGAGAGAAAGGCCTCAAGGGTGGCCGCGCCCCTTCCCCATGGACTGGTCCAAATTGGACTAGGGAAAGGGGGCGCCCCTTCCTTCCTTCTCCTTCTCCCTTCCCTATTACATGTGGGAGGTGGAATCCTTCTAGAACTAGGGAGTCCTAGTAGGACACCACACTTTGGGCGCGCCCTATGAGGGCCGGCCTCTTCCTCCCTCCATCCTTTATATACGTGGCTAGGGGGCACCCCATAGACACACAAGTTGATTTTAGTAGTGTGCGGTGCCCCTCCCCACAGTTACACACCTCGGTCATATCATTGTAGTGCTTAGGCGAAGCCCTGCGCCGGTAGCTTCATCATCACCGTCACCATGCCGTCGTGCTGGCGAAACTCTCCCGTAATGCTCAACTGGATCAAGAGCTCGTGGGACGTCATCGAGCTAAACGTGTGCTGAACGCCGAGATGCCGTACATTCGGTGCTTGGATCGGTTGGATCACGAAGACGTTCAACTACATCAACCGCGTCACTAGAAGCTTCTGCTTTCGGTATACGAGGGTACGTAGACTCACTCTCCCCTCGCATTGCTATGCTTCTCCTAGATAGATCTTGTGTGATCGTAGGATTTTTTTTGAAATACTATGTTACCCAACACTGGGAACGGGGATACCTAGACTTGCCTGCCTGCGGCCCAGAGCGTGTCTCATCCAGCGACTTGGTATGACCCATTTTCATCATCAACCACTCAAGACCCTCGCGAGGGGCCAAGCCTCGCGAGGCAGATGATACAAGACCTCCCATGGGGTGGCCTCACTAGGCTGGCTCCCAAGGAGCGGATATATCAAGGCAAGGGACACCTCGCGAGGTTCACGTGACGTGAGGCATGACGACCAAGGCCAGGCGGGCGCCAGCGGGCGCAGGAAGGCAGTTTCCTCTTTGGTGCTGAAGGGGGAAGCACAGGCGAGGAGTCCCGAGGCGTCAGGCAAAGGTTTCCATATCAGTGTAACGAGACCAAGACCCGCAGGACGGTAGGGCAGGTCACCACGGAGCCCACGACGACGTCACCACCAGCGCCTTTGGCAGGCGAATACCACCTTTTCTCAGGATAACTTGTACTAGCTGTTCCCCTTCAAAATTGGCCATTGTGGGATCCCTTCCCGCTCAATATTTGCAGAAAGGACCCGAGCCTCTACAAATAGGCCTAGCCACCACCATAGAGGGGATGAGATTCACCACCCTTACACCCATTAGCTCATCGAGCACAAGAACACCCCTCCTCAAGAGGCTGTTCTTCCCGTGTACTTGTTCATCCTCAGCCTACAAGGCAATCCACCACACCACACTGGAGTAGTGTATTACACCACAATGGTGGCCTGAACCAGTATAAATCCTCGTGTCTCTTGTTCTTCAGGTTTGACGAGCTAGGCCTAGGAATCGGTGTGAGAGCGAACTAGGGCGGGAAGGAGAGATCTTCGTGCGCACCCTAGTGTTCGAACCTCAAGGGTTTGCCGGAACCCAGGATTCGACATGCTAAGCGATGGTGACGGCTCAGGATCATCATGCTCATCGACCACGAGCTCTGCCATCTTAATAATATGAATGTTGTACCACAGCGCCACCCGAGGCTAGACCCTGCCCCGCCGCCGGCGAGGTTCCTCCACAAATAGCCGCCTTTGCTCCGGGATGCGATCCGGCCTGTCAGTCTGAAGCCCCACCTTGTAGCTGGACATGTCATTCCTCTGCGCCGTGCTGTCCACCACTCCAACCATGATCCCAAAGCCATGGAGAACCGCGTTGTCTGTCCTCCTCGTCGACGCATGCGCTGGAACTCCCACCAAAGCCACCGGCACTAGGAAAGACAGCGCCGCTCCGGTAGCCTGCGCCTGCCTCAGCCATGGACAAAGCAACAATATGAAGCTGGTTGCAGAGGATGGCAACAAGCCGCCCCGCCTCACCATCTTGGCACGTGTGCTCTGCTCCCTGCATAACACCAAGAAATCCTCCGGGCAGAACGCTCAAATAGTCATGTCCATCGGCCCGATGCGAAACTCTTCGTGCAGTGCCGCTGCCGCCACCAGGTCGATCTCTGGCCTCGTACCAGTGATTGTGACAACCACCACTTTGGACAGCTCCACCTCCATCCACCCGAGGTCCTCTGCCTTCTCCATGTCGCAGCAGCCCACATCCTCCATGGCAGCCTGCTGCAAGACGACTGTCGGCCTGGCCGCATCCATCGGCTCGAATGGCACCGAGAAGGCCGGGCCATCCAAACTCCCAGCCACCCCATCCCGGACCACGTGGCTCCACGAGCGCTCCAACCTGCGCGCTGATACTTCTCCAATGTATCTATAATTTTTTATTGTTCCATGCTATTATTTATGATGTTTTGGATGTTTAATGGGCTTTGTTATACACTTTTATATTATTTTTGGGACTAACCTATTAACCCAAAGGCCCAGTCCAGATTGCTGTCTTTTTCCTATTTCTGGGTTTTATAGAAAAGGAATATCAAACGGAGCCCAAATGGAATGAATCTTCGGGAGAGATATTTTTGGAGCAAAATATGTACAGGAGACTTGAGAACCACAGAATAGGGCTGACGTGGCATCCACGAGGGTGGAGGGCACGCCCCCATGCCTCGTGGGCCCCATGTCTGGCCCCCGGTGCCCTCCTTCCTCCATTATATACCTACGTAGCCCGAAACCATCAGAACAACAGAGAAAACCCTAGTTCCACCACCGCAACCTTTTGTTCCCGTGAGATCCCATCTTGGGGCCTGTTCTGGAGCTCCACCGGAGGAGGGATCTACCACAGAGTGCTTCTACATCATCATCATCGCCTCACCATGAGTTGTGAGTAGTTTACCACAGACCTTTGGTCCATAGTTAGTACCTAGATGGCTTATTATATCTCTTTGGATCTCAATACCAAGTTCTCCTCGGTCTTCGAGGAGATCTATTCGATGTAATCTCTTTTTGCGGTGTGTTTGTCGAGATCCGATGAATTGTGGGTTTGTGATCAAGATTGTCTATGAGAAATATTTGGTTCTTTTCTGAACTGTTTTATGTATGATTATAATATCCTTGCAAGTCTCTTCGAATTATTGGTTTGGTTTGGCCTACTAGATCTATAGTTCTTGCAATGGGAGAAGTGGTTGGCTTTGGGTTCAATCTTGCGGTGTCCTTTCCCAGTGACAGTAGGGGCAACAAGGCACGTATTGTATTGTTGCCATCGAGGATAAAAAGATGGGGTTTATATCATGTTATTTGAGTTTATCCCTCGACATCATGTCATCTTGCTTAAGGCGTTACTCTGTTTTTATGAACTTAATACTCTAGATGCATGCTGGATAGCGGTCGATGTGTGGAGTAATAGTAGTAGATGCAGAATCGTTTCGGTCTACTTGTTTCGGACGTGATGCCTATATATAATGATCATGCCTAGATAGTCTCATAATTATTCGCTTTTCTATCAATTGCTCGACAGTAATTCCTTCACCCATCATAGAATTTTGCTATCATGAGAGAAGCCACTAGTGAAACCTATGGCCCCCGGGGTCTATTCTCAACTGATCAATCTACAATCTACTTTACTTTTACGTTTTTACTTTCTGTTCTTATATCCAAAAATACCAAAAATATCAAACTATCATATCTATCAGATCTCACTTTCGTAAGTGACCGTAAAGGGATTGACAACCCCTTATCGCGTTGGCTGCGAAGTTCTTATTTGTTTGTGCATGTGCGAGGGACTCGCGCGTGGTCTCCTACTAGATTGATACCTTGGTTCTCAAAAACTGAGGGAAATACTTACGCTACTGTGCTGCATCACCCTTTCCGCTTCGAGGGAATACAATGCAAGCTCGAGAAGTAGCAAGAAGAATTTCTGGCGCCGTTGCCGGGGAGGCTTACACAAAAGTCATATACCAAGTACCTATCACAAACCCTTATCCTTCGCATTAGCTTTATTTGCCACTTGTTTTCCTCTCCCCCACTTCACCCTTGCCGTTTTATTTGCCCTTCTTTTTGCCGTGTGTTTACCGTTCGCTTGCTTCTTGTTTGCTTGTGTGTTGGATTGCTTGCTTGTCACTATGGCTAAGAATAATACCAAATTGCATGACTTCTCCAATACCAACAATAATAATTTTATTAGCACTCAGATTGCTCCTATTACCGATGCTGAATCTTGTGAGATCAATGATGCTCTGTTGAATCTTGTCATGAAAGATCAATTTTCCGTCCTTCCTTGTGAAGATGCCGCTACCCATCTAAACAACTTTGTTGATTTGTGTGATATGCAAAATAAGAGGTTTACGGATAATGATATTGTTAAATTGAATTTATTTCCGTTTTCACTTAGAGATCGTGCCAAAACTTGGTTTTCCTCTTTGCCTAGAAATAGTATTGATTCGTGGAATAAGTGCAAAGCTGCTTTTATCTCTAAGTATTTCCCTCCTGCTAAGATCATCTCTCTTAGAAACGATATTATGAATTTTAAGCAACTAGATCATGAGCATGTTGCACAAGCTTGGGAGAGAATGAAATTAATGATACATAATTGCCCTACACATGGTTTGAACTTTTGGATGATTATTCAAAACTTTCATGCTGGCTTGAATTTTGCTTCTAGAAATCTTTTAGATTCGGCCGCAAGAGGCACTTTCATGGAAACTACCTTAGGAGAAGCTACCAAACCCCTAGATAATATTATGGTTAATTATTCTCAATGGCACACCGAAAGATCTAATAGTAAAAAAATGCATGATATTGAAGAAGTTAGTGTTTTGAGTGGAAAGATGGATAAACTTATGAAATTATTTGCTGCTAAGAGTGCTTCTTCTGATCCTAATGATATGCCTCTATCCACGTTGATTGAAAATGATAATGAATCTTTGGATGTGAATTTTGTTGGCAGGAATAATTTTGGTAACAATGCTTATAGAGGAAACTTTAATCCTAGGCCTTTTGAATTATGGTAATTCCTACAATAACTCTTATGGAAAGATGCCTTCTGAATTTGAAACTAGTGTTAAGGAGTTTATGAATTCGCAAAAGAATTTCAATGCTTTGCTTGAAGGAAAATTGCTTAAGGTTGGTGAATTGGCTAGAAGTGTGGATAAAATTACTCTTGATGTTGATTATTTTTAGATCTATTCCACCTAAGCATGATATCAATGAGTCTCTCAAAGCCATGAAAATTTCCATTGATGAATGCAAAGAAAGAACCACTAAGATGTGTGCTAAAAACGAGAGTTATGTAAAAGCGTGTTCTTCTAGTTATCATGAAAATAAAGATGAAGATCTGAAAGTTATTGATGTGTCTCCTATTAGATCCTTGTTTTCTAGTATGAATCTTGATAAAGATGGGATTGGAGATGAGTCTACTTTAATTAAAAGGTGTCCAAATGATTCAGAGTTTTTAGATCTTGATGCTAAAATTGTTAAAAGTGGGAGTGAAGAGATTAAAACTTTGCATAGTGATGAAACCACTACTTTGGATTTCAAGGGATTCAATTATGATTGCTCTTTGATTGATTGTATTTCCTTGTTGCAATCCGTACTAAACTCTCTGCATGCTTATAGTCAAAATAAAGCTTTTACCAAACACGTAGTTGATGCCTTGATGCAATCATATGAAGAAAAACTTGAATTGGAAGTTTCTATCCCTAGAAAGCATTATGATGAGTGGGAACCTACTATTAAAATTAAAATTAAAGATCATGAATGGTTTGCTTTGTGTGATTTGGGTGCAAGTGTGATTTGTTAGGTTTCCATGAGCTTGATGATTGTTCTTTAAATTTGCATCTTGTGGATTATACCATTTAGAAACCTATGGGAAGGATTAATGATGTTCTTATTGTTGCCAATAGGAATTATGTGCCCGTAGATTTCATTGTACTTGATATAGATTGCAATCCTTCATGTCCTATTACTATTGGTAGACCTTTCCTTAGAACGATTGGTGCAATTATTGATATGAAGGAAGGAAATATTAGATTCCAATTTCCGTTAAGGAAAGGCATGGAACACTTTCCTAGAAACAAAATTAAATTACCTTATCAATCTATTATGAGAGCCAATTATGGATTGCCTTCCAAAGATGGCAATACCTAGATCTATCTTTGTATCGTGCCTAGCTAGGGGCGTTAAACGATAGCGCTTGTTGGGAGGCAACCCAATTTTTTTTGCTTCTGTTTAGGAATAAATATTTCATATAGCTTGTGTTTATATGTGGTTTTGTGTTTTAATTAGTGTTTGTGCCAAGTAGAACCTTTGGGAAGACAAGTTTATATGATCTTCTTGTAAAAAACAGAAACGATAGCACTCGCTAGAATGGTCACCAGATTTTACTTGAGTGTGCTATTTAGTTAATTCTTTTTGCATATGATTAATAGAAAAATTCCTCACGTTTACCAATTTATTTCAAATTATTTTGGAGTTACAAAAGTATTAGAAAGTTATATATTACTACAGACTGTTCTGTTTTTGACAGATTCTATTTTTCGTGTGTTGTTTGCTTATTTTGATGAATCTATGAGTAGTATTGGAGGATATGAATCATAGATAAGTTGAAATACAGTAGGTTTAATACCAATCTAAACAAAGAATGAGTTCATTACAGTACCTTTGAGTGGTGGTTTGATTTCTTATACTAACGGAGCTCACTAGATTTTTGTCTAAGTTTTGTGTTGTGAAGTTTTCTAGTTTTGAGTATTGCTTTCATGGACTACGGAACAAAGAGTGGCAAGAGCCTAAGCTTGGGGATGCCCAAGGCACCACAAGGTAAAATTCAAGGACAACCAAAAGCCTAAGCTTGGGGATGCCCCGGAAGGCATCCACTCTTTCGTCTTCATCTATCAGTAACTATACTCGGGACTATATTTTTATTCACCACATGATATGTGTTTTACTTGGAGAATCATGTATTATTTGAGTCTTTGCTTGTTAGCTTGCCACAATCATCCTTGATGGACACACCTTTTAGAGAGAGATAAATATGGCCTAGGAATTGTTAGAACACTCTATGTGCTTCACTTATATCTTTTGAGTTGAACAGTTTTTGCTCTAGTGCTTCACTTATATCTTTTAGAACATGGTGGTAATTTTATTTTGAATAAATTGTTGATCTCTCATGCTTCACTTATATCCTTTTGAGAGTCTATTAGAACAGCATGGTAATGTGCTTTCGCTATAAAACTAGCCTTAACATGATAGGCATCCAAGATGAATGTAGTAAAAACTTTCATACTAAGTGCATTGAATATGATGAGAAGTTGGATGCTTGATAATTGTTTTGAGATATGAGGATAGTGATATTAGATTCATGCTAGTGGAGTTATTATGAAATTGAGAAATTCTTGTGTTAAAGTTAGTGATTCCCGTAGCATGCACGTATGGTGAACCGCTATGTGACGAAGTTAGAGCATGACGTATTTGCAGAGTGTCATCCTTTCTGTGGAGGTCGGGGGCACGCGATGGTTAACTCCTACTAACCTCCCCCCTAGGAGCATGCGTTGATTGCTTTGGTTTGATGAATCGTAAATTTTTGCAATAAGTATATGAGTTCTTATGACTAATGTTGAGTCCATGGATTATACGCACTCTCACCATTCCACCATTGCTAGCCTCTCTTGTACCGCGCAAATTTCGCCGGTACCATACACCCACTATATACCTTCCTCAAAACAGCCACCATATATCTTCCTCAAAATAGCCACCATACCTACCTATCATGGCATTTCCATAGCCATTCCGAGATATGTTGCCATGCAACCTTCCACCGTTCCGTTCATATGAGACGATTCATATTGTCATATTTCCATGCATGATCACGTAGTTGACATCGTATTTGTGGCAAAGCCACGATGCATAATATTTCATACATGTCACTCTTGATTCATTGCACATCCTGGTACACCGACAGAGGCATTCATATAGAGTCATACTATGTTCTAGTATCGAGCTGTAATATCGAGTTGTAAATCAATAGAAGTGTGATGATCATCATTATTAGAGCATTGTCCCATGCGAGGAAAGGCCAAACAAAAGAAAAGGCCCCTCCAAAAAAAGAAAAAAAAAGAAAGAAAAGAAAGAAAAGAAAAGAAAAAGGGACAATTGCTACTATCTTTTTTCCACACTTGTGCTTCAAAGTAGCATCATGTTCTTCATGATAGAGAGTCTCATGTTTAGTCACTTTCATATACTAGTGGGAATTTTCATTATAGAACTTGGCTTGTATATTCCAACGATGGGCTTCCTCAAATGCCCTAGGTCTTCGTGAGCAAGCAAGTTGGATGCACACCCACTTAGTTTCTTTTGTTGAGCTTTCATACATTTTTAGCTCTAGTGCATCCGTTGCATGGCAATCCCTACTCACTCACATTGATATCTATTAATAGGCATCTCCATAGCCCGTTGATACGCCTAGTCGATCTGAGACTATCTCCCTCCTTTTTGTCTTCTCCACAACCACCATTCTATTCCACATAGTGATATATCCATGGCTCACGCTCATGTATTCCGTGAAAGTTGAAGGGTTTGAAAGAATAGACTATGAAAACAAGTGCTTGGCTGAAACCGGGGTTGTGCATGATATGAATATCTTGTGTGATGAAGAGGGAGGATAGCCAGACTATATGATTTTGTAGGCATAACTTTCTTTAGCCATAGTATTTTTAGAAGACATGATTGCTTTGTTTGTATGCTTGAAGTATTATTACTTCTTATGTCAATATAGACTTTTGTCTTGAATCTTTCAGATCTGAACATTCATGCCACAATAAAGAGAACTACATTGAAAATTATGTTGGTTAGCATTCCACATCAAAAATTCTATTTTTATCATTTACCTACTCGAGGACGAGTAGGAATGAAGCTTGGGGATGCTTGATACATCTCCAACGTATCTATAATTTTTGATTGTTCCATGATATTATTTATGATGTTTTGGATGTTTGGGCTTTGTTATACACTTTTATATTTTTTAGGGACTAACCTATAAACCCAAAGGCCCAGTCCAGATTGCTGTTTTTGCCTATTTCAGGGTTTTACAAAAAAGGAATATCAAACAGAGTCCATATGGAATGAAACTTCAGGAGAGATATTTTTGGAGCAAAATATGCACGGGAGACTTGAGAACCACGGAATAGGGTTGACGTGGCGTCCCCGAGGGTGGGGGCGCGCCCCCTCCATCGTGGGCCCCACGTCTGGCCCCCGGTGCCCTCCTTCCTCCTATATATACCTACGTACCCTGAAACCATCAGAACAACAGAGAAAAACCTAGTTCCACCGCCGCAACCTTCTGTTCCCGTGAGATCCCATCTTGGGGGCTGTTCCGGAGCTCCGCCAGAGGAGGGATCTACCATGGAGTGCTTCTACATCATCATCATCGCCACACCATGAGTTGTGAGTAGTTTACCACAGACCATCGGGTCCATAGTTAGTACCTAGATGGCTTCATCTCTCTCTTTGGATCTCAATACAGAGTTCTCCTCGGTCTTCGAGGAGATCTATTTGATGTAATCTCTTTTTGCGGTGTGTTTGTCGAGATCCGATGAACTGTGGGTTTATGATAAAGATTATCTATGAGAAATATTTGGTTCTTTTCTGAACTCTTTTATGTATGATTATAATATCCTTGCAAGTCTCTTCGAATTATTGGTTTGGTTTGGCCTACTAGATCTATAGTTCTTGCAATGGGAGAAGTGGTTGGCTTTGGGTTCAATCTTGTGGTGTCCTTTCCCAGTGACAGTAGGGGCAGCAAGGCACGTATTGTATTGTTGCCATCGAGGATAAAAATATGGGGTTTATATCATGTTATTTAAGTTTATCCCTCTACATCATGTCTTCTTGCTTAAGGCGTTACTCTGTTCTTATGAACTTCATACTCTAGATGCATGCTGGATAGCGGTCGATGTGTGGAGTAATAGTAGTTGTTGCAGAATCGTTTCGGTCTACTTGTTTCGGACGTGATGCCTATATATAATGATCATGCCTAGATAGTCTCATAATTATTCTCTTTTCTATCAATTGCTTTACAGTAATTCGTTCAACCACCGTAGAATTTTGCTATCATGAGACAAGCCACTAGTGAAACCTATGGCCCCCGGGTCTATTCTCAACAGATCAATCTACAATCTACTTTACTTTTCCATTTTTACTTTTTGTTCTTATATCCAAAAATACCAAAAATATCAACCTATCATATCTATCAGATCTCACTTTCGTAAGTGACCGTAAAGGGATTGTCAACTCCTTATCCTGTTGGCTGCGAAGTTCATATTTATTTGGGCACGTGCGAGGGAATCGCGCGTGGTCTCCTACTGGATTGATACCTTGGTTCTCAAAAACTGAGGGAAATACTTGCGCTACTGTGCTGCATCACCCTTTCCTCTTCGAGGGAATACAACGCAAGCTCGAGAACTAGCACGCGCGCCGTGGGGCGGCGGGAGCACCATTGGCTCCGGGGACGGCACCGGTCAGGGCCGGTCCTGAAATTTTGGGGGCCCTGGGTGAAAGTAAAATTTGGGGACCTTAGTGTAGGATCGAAAGTATGTCTAGAGGGGGGGGGGTGATTAGACTACTTAACCAAATAAAAATCTAGCCTTTTCCCAATTTTAGTTCTTGGCAGATTTTAGCAACTTAGCACAAGTCAAGCAATCAACCTACATATGCAATTCTAAGAGTATAGCAGTGGAATGTAAAACGATTGCATATGAATGTAAAGGGAGGTTTTTGAGGGAGCAAACGCAATGTAGACACTGAGATTTTTTACGCGTGGTTCCTATAGGTGGTGCTATCATACATCCATGTTGATGGAGACTTCAACCCACGA
The DNA here is from genome assembly GCA_902687465.1 of Secale cereale. NCBI lineage: Eukaryota > Viridiplantae > Streptophyta > Magnoliopsida > Poales > Poaceae > Secale > Secale cereale. The sequence continues at coordinate 313,578,090 of LR738711.1, read as the reverse complement.
AGGGTAACGGATGCGTGAGTCCACGGGGGGGCTGCACCCACGAAGGGTCCACGAAGAAGCAACCTTGTCTATCCCACCATGGCCATCGCCCACGAAGGACTTGCCTCACTAGGGTAGATCTTCCCGAAGTAGGTGATCTCCTTGCCCGTACAAACTCCTTGGTTCAACTCCACAATCTTGTCGGAGGCTCCCAACTAACACCTAACCAATCTAGGAGACACCACTCTCCAAAAGGTAATAGACGGTGTGTTGATGATGCACTCCTTGCTCTTGTGCTTCAAATGATAGTCTCCCCAACACTCAACTCTCCCTCACAGATTTGGATTTGGTGGAAAGATGATTTGAGTGGAAAGCAACTTGGGGAAGGCTAGAGATCAAGATTCATATGGTTGGAATGGAATATCTTGGTATCAACACATGAGTAGATGGTTTTCTCTCAGAACAATGGGTAATGGAAGTGTAGGTATGTTCTGATGGCTCTCTCCACGAATGAAGAGTGGGTGGAGGGGTATATATAGCTTCCACACAAAATCTAACCGTTACACATAATTTACCAAACTCGGTGGGACTGATTCAGAGAACTCGGTCAGACCGATTTAGTTCATAATGTGACCGTTAGGCATTTAGGTGGGACCGATATGATCAACTCCATGGGACCAATTTCATTAGGGTTAGGGCATAACGTAATCTCGGTGAGACCGATTACACAAACTCAGTAGGACCGATTTTCGTAATAGACTAACCAGAGAGTTGGTCAGGCAAACTCGGTGGGACCGATTCGCTCATTTCGGTTGGACCCAAACGTTACGAAGGGGAAATAGAGAGTTTGCATTGCGAACTCGGTGGGACCGATCGCTCATCTCGGTTAGACCAAAATGTTGTGAAGGGAAACAGAGAGTTTGCAATCCCATCTCGGTGATACCGAGATCCCTTTCGGTGAGATCGAAATGATTCGGATTTAGTGGCAGTGGCTATGTCAAATGAACTCAGTGGCGCCGGATAGAACTTTTCGGTAGGGCTGAGTTTGTCTTTTGGTTTGGGATATATGTGGATGTGAGAAAGTGTTTGAGGGTTTTGGAGCATATCACTAAGCACTTTGAGCAAGAAACCCATTAAGCAACACCTCATCCCCTTTTAATAATATTGGCTTTCCTATGGACTCAATGTGATCTTGGATCACAAAATAGAAAAATGTAGAGTCTTGAGCTTGAGCCAATATGTGTCCTTAGCATTTTGAGGGGTACACATTCCTCATCCATTCCATGCCAATCTTTGAACTTTTTGAAATGATCATCTTGAAAAATCATTAGTTCAATGAGCTATATGTTGTTAGGAATTACCAAAACCACCCAGGGATAGTTGCACTTTCAATCTCCCCCTTTTTGGTAATTGATGACAACATATAGATAAAAGTTTTGATAAATGATAATAAGATTTAAATACATCGCCGCTTTGAGAAGTGTGTGATAAGCAAGAGCTCCCCCTAAATTTCTGCATTATTTAAAATTTGCATTTGAATGCAAATGCACAATCAATTAGGATCATGGATTACTCTTCCATGCCACATACATCTTGGTGGAGCACTCAAAATGATATGAACTAAAAGCATGCACTCATCACCAAGCAAAGTGAATGATCATATAGGGATTCAAAAGATAATATCATCTAAGCAAGCACTAAGGTAGCATATGATCAATCACATGATCAAAAAAGTATCTCACACACGGACATAGAGTATCAAGCAGAACCACAGATAAAGTTCAACCAAATAGCAAGAGAGACCAAGAAGCAAAACACTCTCTCTCGAAGCCTATGATCTATACGTATTTCTCCCCCTTTGGCAACAAGTTACCAAAAAGTTTGAAAATGCATAGTGCTATGAATCTCTCAGGCTTGATCTTCGAGAGGTGGTGTAGAAAGAACTCCAAGGACGAAGGCCTCAGATGATGTAGTTGGAGCCGATGGAGTGGCTGCCGGAGGTGGCAATGAAGCTGTGGCTGCTGGTTCTGATGTAGTAGCTCTAGTATTAGGTACTGCCACTTTAGCAGACCTCTATCCTTTAGGCACTCTCTGAAAAGCGTATGTGGTAGCCTGCCTATTGGAAATATGCCCTAGAGGCAATAATAAATTGGTTATTATTATATTTCCTTGTTCATGATAATTGTTTATTATCCATGCTAGAATTGTATTGATAGGAAACTCAGATACATGTGTGGATACATAGACAAACACCATGTCCCTAGTAAGCCTCTAGATGACTAGCTCGTTGATCAATAGATGGTTACGGTTTCCTGACCATGGACATTGGATGTCGTTGATAACGGGATCACATCATTAGGAGAATGATGTGATGGACAAGACCCAATCCTAAGCCTAGCACAGATCGTGTAGTTCGTATGCTAAAGCTTTTCTATATGTCAAGTATCTTTTCCTTAGACCATGAGATTGTGCAACTCCCGGATACCGTAGGAATGCTTTGGGTGTACCAAACGTCACAACGTAACTGGGTGGCTATAAAGGTGCACTACAGGTATCTCTGAAAGTGTCTGTTGGGTTGGCATGAATCGAGACTGGGATTTGTCACTCCGTATGACGGAGAGGTATCTCTGGGCCCACTCGGTAGGACATCATCATAATGTGCACAATGTGATCAAGGAGTTGATCACGGGATGATGTGTTACGGAACGAGTAAAGAGACTTGCCGGTAACGAGACTGAACAAGGTATCGGGATACCGACGATCGAATCTCGGGCAAGTACTGTACCGATAGACAAAGGGAATTGTATACGGGGTTGATTGAATCCTTGACATCGTGGTTCATCCGATGAGATCATCGTGGAGCATGTGGGAGCCAACATGGGTATCCAGATCCCGCTGTTGGTTATTGACCGGAGAGTCGTCTCGGTCATGTCTGCGTGTCTCCCGAACCCGTAGGGTCTACACACTTAAGGTTCGGTGACGCTAGGGTTGTAGAGATATAAGTATGCGGAAACCCGAAAGTTGTTCGGAGTCCCGGATGAGATCCCGGACGTCACGAGGAGTTTCGGAATGGTCCGGAGGTAAAGATTTATATATAGGAAGTCCTATTCTGGCCACCGGAAAATGTTCGGGATTTTTCGGTATTGTACCGGGAAGGTTCTAGAAGGTTCCGAAGTGGGGCCCACCTGCATGGGGGGACCCACATGAACGTGGGTAGTGGGGGCAAGGCCCCACACCCCTGGTCAAGGCGCACCAAGATCCCCCCTTAGAAGGAATAAGATCATATCCCGAAGGGATAAGATCAAGATCCCTAAAAAGGGGGGATAACAATCGGTGGGGAAAGGAAATGATGGGATTTCTTTCCCCCAACTTTGCCAACGCCCCAATGGACTTGGAGGGCAAGAAACCAGCCCCCTCCACCCCTATATATAGTGGGGAGGCGCACGGGAGCTGCACCCCAAGCCCTGGCGCCTCCCTCTCCCTCCCGTGACACATCTCCCTCCTCCCGCAGCGCTTGGCGAAGCCCTGCTGGAATCCCGCTACTTCCACCACCACGCCGTCGTGCTGCTGGATCTCCATCAACCTCTCCTCCCCCCTTGCTGGATCAAGAAGGAGGAGACGTCCCCGCTCCGTACGTGTGTTGAACACGGAGGTGCCGTCCGTTCGGCGCTAGGATCATCGGTGATTTGGATCACGACGAGTACGACTCCATCATCCCCGTTCCCTTGAACGCTTCCGCTCGCGATCTACAAGGGTATGTAGATGCACTCCCCTTTATGCTCGTTGCTAGATTACTCCATAGATAGATCTTGGTGATGCGTAGGAAAATTTTTGATTTTCTGCTACGATCCCCAACAGTGGCATCATGAGCTAGGTCTATGCGTAGTATCTTGCACGAGTAGAACACAAAGTAGTTGTGGGCGTAGATCATGTCAATTCTCTTGCCGTTACTAGTCTTATCTTGATTCGGCGGCATCGTGGGATGAAGCGGCCCGGACCGACCTTACACGTACTCTTACGTGAGACAGGTTCCACCGACTGACATGCACTAGTTGCATAAGGTGGCTAGCGGGTGACTGTCTCTCCCACTTTAGTCGGATCGGATTCGATGAAAAGGGTCCTTATGAAGGGTAAATAGAAATTGGCATATCACGTTGTGGATTTGGCGTAGGTAAGAAACGTTCTTGCTAGAAACCTATAGCAGCCACGTAAAAACTTGCAACAACAATTAGAGGACGTCTAACTTGTTCTTGCAGCATGTGCCGTGTGATGTGATATGGCCAAAAGGATGTGATGAATGATATATGTGTGATGTATGAGATTGATCATGTTCTTGTAATAGGAATCACGACTTGCATGTCGATGAGAATGACAACCGGCAGGAGCCATAGGAGTTGTCTTATTTATTGTATGACCTGCGTGTCACTGAATAACGCCATGTAATTACTTTACTTTATTGCTAAACGTTAGCCATAGTAGTAGAAGTAATGTTTGGCGAGACGACTTCATGAAGACACGATGATGGAGATCATGATGATGGAGATCATGGTGTCATGCCGGTGACAATGATGATCATGGAGCCCCGAAGATGAAGATCAAAAGGAGCAAAATGATATTGGCCATATCATGTCACTATTTGATTGCATGTGATGTTTATCATGTTTTTCATCTTATTTGCTTAGAACGACGGTAGTGAATAAGATGATCTCTCACTAAAATTTCAAGAATTGTGTTTCCCCTAACTGTGCATCGTTGCTAAGGTTCGTTGTTCCGAAGCACCACGTGATGATCGGGTGTGATAGGTTCTAACGTTCGCATACAACGGGTGTAAGCCAGATTTACACACGCAATATACTTAGGGTTGACTTGACGAGCCTAGCATGTACATACATGGCCTCGGAACACGGAAGACCGAAAGGTCGAACATGAGTCGTATAGAAGATACGATCAACATGAAGATGTTCACCGTTGATGACTAGTCCGTCTCACGTGATGATCGGACACGGCCTAGTCGATTCGGATCATGTATCACTTAGATGACTAGAGAGATGTCTATCTGAGTGGGAGTTCATTAGATGAACTTCATTGTCATGAACAATAGTCTAAGTTGTCTTCGCAAATTATGTTGTAGATCAATAACTGCGTTGTAGCTCCCTGTTTAATACGATCCTAGAGAAAGACTAAGTTGAAAGATATTGTAAGCAATGATGCGGACTGGGTCCGTAGTCCGAGGAGTGTCCTCACTGTTGCACAGAAAGCTTACGTCTTTGATGCACCGCTCGATGTGCAAACCCCTACAACGTTGTCTGTGGATGTTGTGAACACCTGAGAGACACGTCCTGATGACTACTTGATAGTTTAGTGCACCATACTTTACGGCTTAGAATCGGGATTCCAATGACGTTTTGAACGCCATAGAACATATGAGATGTTCTAAGAGCTGAAATTGGGATTTCAGGCTCATGCCCGTGTTGAGAGGTATGAGACCTCTGACAAGTTCTTTTGCCAAAAAGATGGAGGAGAATGGCTCAACTAGTGAGCATGTGCTCAGAATGTCTGGGTGCTAAAATCACTTGAACCAAGTGGGAGTTAATCTTCCAGGTGAGATAGTGGTTGACATAATTCTCTGGACACTATCACCAAGCTACTAGAACTTCGTGATGAACTATGACATGCAAAGGATGGAGATGATCCCGGAGCTATTAGCGGTTCTTAAGACCGCAAAAGTAGAAATCAAGAAGGAGCATCAAGTGTTGATGGTTTAACAAGATCACTGGTTTCAAAAAGGGGCAAGGGCTAGAAGGGAAACTTCATGAATGGCAAACCAGTTGTCGCTCTAATGAAGGAACCCAATGGTTGAACCCAAACCTCGAGACTAAGTGCTTCTATTGTAAGGGCAACGGTCACATGGTAGCGGAACTACCCCAAATACATGGTAGATAAGAATAGCTGGAAACTTCAACAAAGTATATTTGATATACGTATTATTGATGTGTACCTCACTAGTACTCCTTGTAGCACCTGGGTATTGGATACCGGTTCAGTTGCTATTATTAGTGACTTGAAGCAAAAGCTACGGATTGAACGGAGACTAGCTAAGGGCGAGGTGACGATGTGTTGGAAGTGTTTCCAAGGATGATAAGATCACCATCGCACGCTCCCTCTATTTTCGGGATTAGTGTTGAACCTAGATAAATGTTATCAGGTGTCTACGTTGAGCATGAATATGATTAGATCATGTTCATTGCAATACGGTTATTCATTTAAGTTAGAGAATAATGGTTATTCTGTTTACATGAATAATACCTTTATGGTCATGCACCCAATGGTTTATTGAATCTCGATTATAGCAATACACATGATGATAATATTAATGCCAAAAGATGTAGAGTTAATAATGATAGTACCACTTTCTTGTGGCACTGCCGCTTAGGTCATTTTGGCATAAAATGCATGAAGAAACTCCATGCTGATGGACGTTTGGAGTCACTTGATTTTGAATCGCTTGACACATGTGAGCCATGCCTCATGGGCAGGATGACTAAGACCCCGTTTTCAGGTACAATGAAATGGGCAAGTGACTTGTTGGAAATCATACATGCTGATGTGTGTGATCCAATGAGAATTAAGGCGTGTGGTGGATATCATTATTTTCTCATCTTCACTGACGATTTGAGTAGATATGGGTATATTTACTTAATGAAGCAAAAGTCTGAAACGTTTGAAAAGTTCAAGCAATTTCAGAGTGAAGTTAAGAATCATCATAACAAGAAGATCATGTTCCTACGATCTGATCAAGGGAAGATTTTCTGAGTTGTGAGTTTGGCAATCACTTAAGACATTGTGGAATTGTTTTGCTGTTGAAGCCACCTGGAACACCACAGCGTAATGGTGTGTCTGGACGTCATAATCGAACCTTATGAGATATGGTACGATCTATGATGTCTCTTACCGATCTACCGCTATTATTTTGAGGTTATGCATTAGATACAGCTGCATTCACTTTAGATAGGGCACCATCTAAGTCCGTTGAGACGATGTCGTATGGTTTGGCAAGAAACCGTAGTTGTCGTTTCTCAATGTTTGGGGCTGCGAGGCTTATGGCTTCAGCCGGGAAAAGCTCGAACCCAAAGCGGACAAATACATCTTCATGGGATACCCACTGGTAACGGTTGGGTATACCTTCTATCTCAGATCCAAGGACAAAAATGTTTGTCACTAAGAACGGGTCCTTTCTCGAGAAAGAGTTTCTCTCGAAAGAATTGAGTGGGAGGAAGATAGAACTTGATAAGGTTTTCGAACCCTCACTTCAACCGGAGAGTAGTGCAACACAGAAAGATGTTTCTGTGGAACCTACGACTGTTGAAGAGGAAACTAATGATAGTGATCATGAAGTTTCGGATCAAGTTGCTATCAAACCTCGTAGGTCGACAAGGATAAGTACTACTCCTGAGTGGTACGGTGATCCTGTCTTAAATGTCATGTTGTTGGACAACAATGAACCTATGAACTATGGAGAAGCGATGGTGGGTCCATATTTCGACAAATGGTTAGAAACCGATAAATCCGAGATAGGATCCATGTATCAAAACAAAGTATGGACTTTGGTGGACTTGCCCTATGATCGGCAAGCCATTGAGACAAATGGATCTTTAAGACTAAGACAGACGTGGACGGTAATGTCACCGTCTATGAAGCTCGACTTGTGGCGAAGAGTTTTCCACAAGTTCAAGGAGTTGACTACGATGAGATTTTCTCACCCGTAGCGGTGCTTAAGTCCGTCGGAATCATGTTAGCATTAGCTGCATTTATGAAATCTGGCAGATGGATGACAAAACAAGTTTCCTTACCAGTTTTCTTAAAGAAAGGTTGTATGTGATACAATCAGAAAGGTTTTGTCGATCCTAAGGATGCTAAAAGGTATGCTAGCTCCAGCGATCCTTCCATGGACTAGAGCAAGCATCTCGGAGTCGGAATATACACTTTGATGGAGTGATCAAAGTTTTTGGGTATACAAAGTTTGTTAGAAACTTGTATTTGCAATAAAGTGAGTGGAAGCACTACAACATTTCTGATAAGTATATGTGAATGACATATGGTTGATCCGAAATGATGTTGAATTTCTGGAAAGCGTAAAGGGTTGTTTGAAAGGAGTTTTTCAAAGGAAGACCTGGATAAAGCTGCTTACATATTGGGCATCAAGATCTATAGAGATAGATCAAGACGTCTGATGATACTTTCAAAAGGAACACACACCTTTGACATGATTTTGAAGGAGTTCAAAATAGGTCAGTTAAAGAAGGAATTCTTACCTGAGTTATAAGGTGTGAAGTTGAGTAAGACTCAAAACTTGACCACGGCAGAAGGAAGAGGAAGGACGAAGGTCGTCCCCTATGCTTTTGTCATAGGCTCTATACGGTATGCCATGATGAGTACCGCACCTGATGTGTGCCTTGCCACATGTCTGGCAAGAGGGTACAAAGGTGATCCAGGAGTGGATCACCAGATAGTGGTCAAAAATTATCCTTGGAGGAATAAGGAAATGTTTCTCGGTTATGGAGGTGATAAAGAGTTCGACGTAAAGAGTTACGTCGATGCAAGCTTAACACCTATCCGGATAACTTTGAGTAGAGATACCGGATACATATAATGGAGCAACAGTTTGGAATAGCTCCAAGTGGAACGTGGTAGCAGCATCTACGATATGACATAAAGTTTTGCAAAGTACATAGCGATCTGAATGTTGTAGACCCATTGACTACAACCTCTCTCACAAGCGTAACATGATCAAACCCAGAACTCATTGAGTGTTAATCACATATTGATGTGAACTAGATTACTGACTCTAGTGAACTCTTTGGATGTTAGTCACATGGCGATGTGACCTATGAGTGTTAATCACATGGCGATGTGAACTAGATTATTGACTCTAGTGCAAGTGGGAGACTGTTGGAAATATGCCCTAGAGGCAATAATAAATTGGTTATTATTATATTTCCTTGTTCATGATAATTGTTTATTATCCATGCTAGAATTGTATTGATAGGAAACTCAGATACATGTGTGGATACATAGACAAACACCATGTCCCTAGTAAGCCTCTAGATGACTAGCTCGTTGATCAATAGATGGTTACGGTTTCCTGACCATGGACATTGGATGTCGTTGATAACGGGATCACATCATTAGGAGAATGATGTGATGGACAAGACCCAATCCTAAGCCTAGCACAGATCGTGTAGTTCGTATGCTAAAACTTTTCTATATGTCAAGTATCTTTTCCTTAGACCATGAGATTGTGCAACTCCCGGATACCGTAGGAATGCTTTGGGTGTACCAAACGTCACAACGTAACTGGGTGGCTATAAAGGTGCACTACAGGTATCTCCGAAAGTGTCTTTTGGGTTGGCACGAATCGAGACTGGGATTTGTCACTCCGTATGACGGAGAGGTATCTCTGGGCCCACTCAGTAGGACATCATCATAATGTGCACAATATGTGATCAAGGAGTTGATCACGGGATGATGTGTTACGGAACGAGTAAAGAGACTTGCCGGTAACGAGATTGAGCAAGGTATCGGTATACCGACGATCGAATCTCGGGCAAGTGCTATACCGATAGACAAAGGGAATCGTATACGGGATTGATTGAATCCTTGACATCGTGGTTCATTCGATGAGATCATCGTGGAACATGTGGGAGCCAACATGGGTATCCAGATCCCGCTGTTGGTTATTGACCGGAGAGTCGTCTCGGTCATGTCTGCGTGTCTCCCGAACCCGTAGGGTCTACACACTTAAGGTTTGGTGACGCTAGGGTTGTAGAGATATAAGTATGCGGAAACCCGAAAGTTGTTCGGAGTCCCGGATGAGATCCCGGACGTCACGAGGAGTTCCGGAATGGTCCGGAGGTAAAGATTTATATATAGGAAGTCCTATTTTGGCCACCGGAAAATGTTCGGGATTTTTCGGTATTGTACCGGGAAGGTTCTAGAAGGTTCCGAAGTGGGGCCCACCTGCATGGGGGGACCCACATGAACGTGGGTAGTGGGGGCAAGGCCCCACACCCCTGGTCAAGGCGCACCAAGATCCCCCCTAAGAAGGAATAAGATCATATCCCGAAGGGATAAGATCAAGATCCCTAAAAAGGGGGGATAACAATCGGTGGGGAAAGGAAATGATGGGATTTCTTTCCCCCACCTTTGCCAACGCCCCAATGGACTTGGAGGGCAAGAAACCAGCCCCCTCCACCCCTATATATAGTGGGGAGGCGCATGGGAGCAGCACCCCAAGCCCTGGCGCCTCCCTCTCCCTCCCGTGACACATCTCCCTCCTCCCGCAGCGCTTGGCGAAGCCCTGCTGGAATCCCGCTACTTCCACCACCACGCCGTCGTGCTGCTGGATCTCCATCAACCTCTCCTCCCCCCTTGCTGGATCAAGAAGGAGGAGACGTCCCCGCTCCGTACGTGTGTTGAACACGGAGGTGCCGTCCGTTCGGCGCTAGGATCATCGGTGATTTGGATCACGACGAGTACGACTCCATCATCCCCGTTCTCTTGAACGCTTCCGCTCGCAATCTACAAGGGTATGTAGATGCACTCACTCTCCTTTATGCTCGTTGCTAGATTACTCCATAGATAGATCTTGGTGACGCGTAGGAAAATTTTTGATTTTCTGCTACGATCCCCAACACTGCCCTCTCCTCTCCTCTGCTTCCTCCTGGAGCTGCTCAACTACAGACCGTATCTCTGTCACTTTCAGATCAAGACCATAGAACTTTGTTTCAATGATCCTCTCCAAGCTTTCCTGATTCTGAGTCGGGGTGTCCAAGCCCTTCTCAATCCTCATAGTTGCTTGAATCATATATGCCAATCTATCTTGCTTTGACATGACAGACACTTGAGATGCCTCTGCAACACTTGGCATCTTGGCAGCTTTCTCAGCTCTAGCTTTCTCTCTTTTCTCATGTGCTTGCACTGATGAAGGTTCATTCTCATCCATGACAACTGTGTTGTCCTCAAATTCTGGATATAGAGGCAGGTGCTCCTTGTCCAACAAGTATATGCCTGTTCCCATCTTGGAGTCGATGAGCTGCTGAATGTGTGGAGCATACCCACATAATCTCTTTTGATTTGCAGCAGTCCTCTTGATTGTTTTAACAATCAGACTCATGACTTTGAACTTTTTAGGGACATAAAAAATATGCAGCAAGTTGATTGAATGCCCTCTTATCATCTTGTGATCTCAAGATTTGGGCAACAATGTATGCCTCAAGATAGTGTTGATTGTAGCTAGACCAGTCAACAAGAAATGCACAGATCCAAACTGATATGTTTCCAATGCTTTGTCAGGGATCTCTTTGTACATGTTAGCCATGGAGTTGTGGTCTTGCTTCTTCTTGGCATACACATGCAAGTCATCCTCATGCTCTTTAGGGGCTTTAGTCAGCTTGGCCCACTCATCAATAGTTGACTGGTACCTTGTACCTTCAGACATCCATACAATTCTACCATGAGGATAAAAGTAAGATGTGGAGTAAAATTGCATGATGAGTTCATCATTCCATTTTGTCAGCTTCTGACCCACAAACTTGTCAACACCACATGCTTTGAAGCTTTCAATCACATTTGGAAAGGGATCTTCATTGTCCTTGATGTAGTCCCAGTCAACCCATCTCACATCACACACTATGGGCTTCTTGTCAAGCAGAACAGTCTCATAGATATGAAACTTGTTGTCCACATCAGTCCTTCTCCTCACGGCATATGGGTCACTTTGTCTCCATCTTCCGAGACCTGCATCCTTCCTCAAATTCATGTCCTCAGCGACTTGGGGAAGGCTAGAGATCAAGATTCCTATGGTTGGAATGGAATATCTTGGTCTCAAAACATGAGTAGGTGGTTTCCTCTCAGAACAATGGGTAATGGAAGTATAGGTATGTTCTGATGGCTCTCTCCACGAATGAAGAGTGGGTGGAGGGTTATATATAGCCTCCACACAAAATCTAACCGTGACACACAATTTACCAAACTCGGTGGGACCAATTCAGAGAACTCGGTCAGACCGATTTAGTTCATAATGTGACCGTTAGGCATTTTGGTGGGACCGATATGATCAACTCCGTGGGACTGATTTCATTAGGGTTAGGGCATAATATAATCTTGGTGAGACTGATTACACAAACCCTGTAGGACCGATTTTGGTAATAAACTAACCAGAGAGTTGGTCAGGCAAACTCGGTGGGACCGATTCACTCATTTCGGTTGGACCCAAACGTTAGGAAGGGGAAACACCGAGTTTGCATTGCCATCTCGGTGGGACCGATCGCTCATCTCGGTTAGACCAAAATGTTACGAAGGGAAACTGAGAGTTTGCAATCCCATCTCGGTGAGACCGAGATCCCTTTCGGTGAGACCGAAATGATTTGGGTTTAGTGGAAGTGGCTATGTCAAATGAACTCGGTGGCGCCAGATATAACTTTTCGGTAGGGCTGAGTTTGTCTTTTGGTTTGGGACATATGTGGATGTGAGAAAGTGTTTGAGGGTTTTGGAGCATATCACTAAGCACTTTGAGCAAGAAACCCATTAAGCAATAACTCATCCCCTTTTAATAGTATTGGCTTTCCTATGGACTCAATGTGATCTTGGATCACTAAAATAGAAAATGTAGAGTCTTGAGCTTGAGCCAATATGTGTCCTTACCAGTTTGAGGGGTACACATTCCTAATCCATGCCATGCCAATCATTGAACTTTCTGGAATGATCATCTTGAAAGAGCATTAGTTCAATGAGCTATATGTTGTTAGGAATTACCACAACCACCCAGGGATAGTTGCACTTTCAATCTCCCCCTTTTTGGTAATTGATAACAACATATAGATCAAAGTTTCGATAAATGATAATAAGATTTAAATACATCGCCGCTTTGAGAAGTGTGTGATAAGCAAGAGCTCTCCTAAATTTGCACATTATTTAAAATTTGCATTTGAATGCAAATGCACAATCGATTAGGATCATGGATTACTCTTCCATGTCACATACATCTTGGTGGAGTGCTCAAAATGATATGAGCTAAAAGCATGCACTCATCACCAAGCAAAGTGAATGATCATATAGGGATTCAAAAGATAATATCATCCAAGCAAGCATTATGGTAGCATATGATCAATCACATGATCAAACAAGTATCTCACACACGGACATAGAGCATCAAGCAAACACACAGATAAAGTTCAACCAAATAGCAAGAGAGACCAAGAAGCAAAACACTCTCTCTCGAAGCCTATGATGTATACATATTTCTCCCCCTTTGGCAACAAGTTACCAAAAAGTTTGAAAATGCATAGTGCTATGAATCTCTCAGGCTTGGTCTTCGGGAGGTGGTGTAGAGAAAACTCCAAGGATGAAGGCTTCAGATGATGTAGTTCGAGTTGATGGAGTGGCTGCCGGAGGTGGCACTGAAGTTGTGGCTGCTGATTCTGATGTAGTAGCTCTAGTATGAGGTACTGGCACTGTAGCAGACCTCTATCCTCTAGGCACTCTTTGAAAAGCGTATGTGGTAGCCTGCCCTCTCCTCTCCTCTGCTTCCTCCTGGAGCTGCTCAACTGTAGACTGTATCTCTGTCACTTTTAGATCAAAACCATAGAACTTTGTTTCAATGATCCTCTCCAAGCTTTCCTGATTGTGAGTCAGGGTTTCCAAGCCCTTCTCAATCCTCATAGTTGCTTGAATCATATATGCCAATCTATCTTGCTTTGACATGACGGACACTTGAGATGCCTCTGCAACACTTGGCATCTTGGCAGCTTTCTCAGCTCTAGCTTTCTCTCTTTTCTCATGTGCTTGCACTGATGAATGTTCATTCTCATCCATGACAACTGTGTTGTCCTCAAATTCTGGATATAGAGGTAGGTTTTCCTTATCCAACAAGTATATGCCTGTGCCCATCTTGGAGTCGATGAGCTGCTGAATGTGTGGAGCATACCCACATAACCTCTTCTTATCTGCAGCAGTCCTCTTGATTGTTTCAACAATCAGACTCATGACTTTGAACTTTTTAGGGACATAAAAAATATGCAGCAAGTTGATTGAATGTCCTCTTATCATCTTGTGATCTCAAGATTTGGCCAACAATGTATGCCTCAAGATAGTGTTGATTGTAGCTAGACCAGTCAACAAGAAATGCACAGATCCAAACTGATATGTTTCCAATGCTTTGTCAGGGATCTCTTTGTACATGTTAGCCATGGAGTTGTGGTCTTACTTCTTCTTGGCACACACATGCAAGTCATCCTCATGCTCTTTAGGGGCTTTAGTCAGCTTGGCCCACTCATCAATAGTTGACTGGTACCTTGTACCTTCAGACATCCATACAATTCTACCATGAGGATAAAAGTGAGATGTGGAGTAAAATTGCATGATGAGTTCATCATTCCATTTTGTCATCTTCTGACCCACAAACTTGTCAACACCACATGCTTTGAAGCTTTCAATCACATTTGGAAAGTGATCTTCATTGTCCTTGATGTAGTCCCGGTCAACCCATCTCATATCACACACTATGGGCTTCTTGTCAAGCAGAACTGTCTCCTAGAAGTCTTGTTGTTCCTGGGTATGAAACATGTTGTCCACATCAGTCCTTCTCCTCACAGCATATGGGTCACTTTGTCTCCATCTTCTGAGACCTGCATCCTTCCTCAACTTCATGTCCTCAGCAACAATATGAGTATTATCATGATCAGGGATCTTGGGCTTCAACTTTCTAAGCACTTGGACCTCAGCATCTTCATCAACCTCAGGCACTGGGGCCTTGTTCTTCTCTGAAGCTGGAATGTTCCTTGTGCTTCTCTTGGGTGAAGACTTGGTGGCTTGGGCAGCAGCTTTGGGAGCAGTCTTGGGCTTTGAAGGAGCAGCCCCTGACTTGATTGCATCTCCCATAAGCTTCTAAGCTTTGGGTGCTGGTGCTGCAACCTATTCCTCTTCTTCTGCTTCATCATCATCATCATCCCTCATGGATGGCTTGGCAATCGCTCTGGCTGTTGTCTTTCTTGCTCTTTTTTTCTCTCCCACTGGCTCATCATCTCTGGTTTCAAGTGTGAAACCATAGTCTCTTGAGTAGAGGCTCTGGCTTTAGACATTGGAATCCTCTTGGCAGGTGCCTTCTTGTTCAAGCTTCGCTTTGTTGCAGCAGTTGTGCCATATTCCTTCCTGATCACCTTCCTCTTTGAAGTGGCCTCATCAGCAACAAAATCCTCGTCATTAGTGTCACAAGTTCTCTTCTTCCTAGTCTTGGTAGTTGTGCCTTATTGGCAGGTGTCTTCTTCCTCTTGGCAGGTGCCTTCTTGTTCAAGCCTGGCTTTGTTGCAGCAGTTGTGCCATATTCCTTCCTGATCACCTTCTTCTTTGAATTGGCCTCATCAGCAACAAAATCCTCATCATCAGTGTCACAAGTTCTATTCTTCCGGGTCTAAGTAGCTGCCTTGGGCAAGTTGCTAGGTGTGCTCTTGCTACCCTCATCAGAGTTGCTAGAGGGACTAGTGCCCTCCCTCAAGTTAACTTGCTCCTCAGACAAGTTCTGGCTGTCACTCTGGTCAGACATCTTGGCAAAGCAAACTAAAAGCAAACCCTGTGAATAGATGTAGATGAGGTAGAATGGATAACCATCACAAAGTGCAGATTTTTTGCAAACAGATGACTCAAAAACTTAGTTCTAGTTCTCTATAGAAAGCATTTCGGAGGTACTGATTTGTTAAACTCGGTGATACCGAAGCAATTCTGGAACCTAAACTAGTGAACTCGGTCAGACCGTGTCATAGTTCGGTGGCACCGAGATTGCTAGGGTTTCACAGAGAGTTGAACTCGGTCGCACCAATTTGCAATTTTTGGTCAGACCAAATAGTGCAAGTGCAATGGCCTAAGCCAAATCGGTGAGACCGATTTCTACAACTCGGTCAGTCCAAGATGAGTTCGGCGGAGACCTAACGCTAAATTTTTCGAATCAAAACTAATCTAAGGATGTTTTTGCTGGACATGATTATTTTAATCGTGGCAAGAATCATGGCAAAGCAATGTGCTAAGAATCTGAGTAAAGAATAGCACCAAGATCAAGTTCATACCCTAACTCGGCGGTGAACTTGATACAACAGCAACGGTAGAGCAGATTGCCGTTGACGGCGGCGAATACTAGCGGTGGGAGGTCACTGGCAGTTACAAGATGATCCGAAGACCCGAGGTGGCAGAGCCGGTCATGAGCGGGCGAAAGGTTTCGGAAAGATTTACAAAATTCAACCCGTCGGTATATATAACCTGACCCTATCGGTGTGACCGAGTGGAACAACTTGGTGGCACCGAGATGCAAAACTGCTAGCAGTTACTGCAACTCGGTGTGACCGGAAAGTTCAAATCAGTTTCACCGAGATTGAAAACCTAGATCGACTTAGTGAACTCGGTGTGACCGAAGTGGATGACTCGGTCATATCGAAATGCACAAAGAGGTTTTGGATGTTTAAGCCTATGACGAATATGGACTCCGAGTGCTCCTCACACAGAGTGGTTCGAATCTGACTTGATCAAACTTTGTGATGTAGCATGAATAGAGTTTGAGATGAGTAAAGCATAGATAGATAGAGGGGGTTCTTAGGCATTCTTGTCCATCCATTTGGCAAAAGAAAAAGAGCCAAACAATCAAAGCAACAAATGGATGACCTCGAATGAGAAAAATATGCATTCAACATGCTCATACAATAAGGTAGCAAATGAAACATGAGGCAAAGCATGCACAAACATTCTAGCATCTATCAAGCAATTGGCGATGACTAGGTCATCTATATATGAGTATATTGACTTAGGAGTCAAATGAGAACATTTGATCATATGTCATACTCATCGTTTAAGCACAAGTGGGGTTGCCACTTTTACATAAAGCATTGTTGTGTTCACATCTTCAGAGTTGCTTTAGATCAATTCGTTAGAGTAAAGCTCCCCCTAGATGTGATATCCCCCCTAAGAGGGATGAACTAACCTTGGGTTTTGTCGATGATGACTTCATGTAGGTGTCGAAGATGTAGATGCTCAATGTTAATGTAGATCATTTGGAGCAATCCATTGGAGTGAGTTGCACTTTCAATACCTACACGGGTTAGTCCCACAAGGAACAAACAAAGATATCCATGGACATATATTGAATTTCACACAAGATGATGTCCATGAAAGCATTAGGTTACCTTGTCCCTTGTCTTACCAACAAGAGGGTTTGTGACTCCTTGAACTAGTGCAAGATATGGAAGTTGTTTGCACTTGTCCTCGCCAAAATGATATGAGTGAAGTATGTTGGCGGAGTCACCCTCAAGAACACTCTAGTTCTTCTTCTTCGGGATCCACACCATCTTGGTGGGAATCCTTGGAGTTATAGATGTACTTGATGAAGTAGAACTCGATGTAGTCTTGGGAACCCACTTGACCAAGGCTTAGGAGCTTCTTCAAATGCATCAATCTCTTCTTGAAGCTTGTCCTTGCCCTTTAGCTTGTGGTCTTGTGGTGGAAGATCATATTGTGCTTGTGTCCCTTGAAAAGAAGTAGGATCATACTTCTCTTGTTGAGGAACAAACTTTGTATTGGGGTATTGATCTTTTTCCCACTCAACTCCATTGGCATCGAACTTTCCTTCAAAACCAACACCTTGATTCTTCTGGTGTCTTCCTTGCTTGCGTACAATTTCCTCAAATTGCTTACTCCCGGCAAGGCTCTTGTAAACACCTTTCTCTATAATTCCCTTCAATAAGCTATTTTCTTGCTCAAGTGTAACTTGGCTAAGAGAGTCATTAGTGGAATCAAGAGAACAACCAGAAGCTACAATATTGGATTTAGCATGATTATTGTTACTACTAGATGAAGAATCTTTCTTGTTCTTGTTTCTAGATTTTACTTGTGGCTTGTAAGTAGATAGGAGTAAACGCTTGGCAATGTAAGAAGAACTTTTCTTGCAAATATCATCATTGATTGCCTTTAAGAAATCATGCTCTTTCTCAAGGTTGAGCTTTTCAAAGCGTAATTTCTCATGAGTCCTCAAAAGTTCTCGATGATCTTCCAAGGTAGTTTCATGAGCTAACTTAAGAGTGTTTAATTCTTTAGTTAGACGCTCAATCTTCTCCTTATCATTGCCATTCGGTTTTTCTCGATTAGCATGATTAATAGATATTTCATCATAGTTTTCATCATAGGTTTCATCATTATGGCTACCAACAAGTAAATCATCATCTCCTAGCAAGTCATCTTCATCACTATTGAAATGAAGATACTCGGGGTGTGATACCTTAGTGACTTTAGCCATGAAGCATCTTCCAATTGCTTCATTTGGTGAGTCAAGTATGTCATAGGAGTTGGTTGACACAAGAGCAATTCCGGCAACACCTTCATCTTGAGTATCTTCGGAGTCAGAGTAATAGGTTCTCTCTGAGTGGTCATCGGAGTCGGAACCGGATACCCATTCACCAACATGAGCTTGTTGTCTTTGTCTTGTATAGCTCCTTGATGATTTGTCCTTCCTTTCCGAATATTTGCTTCTCCGAGAAGGTCTTCGTTCATAACAATCATCTCTACTCCTCCTCACTCTTGGTGGTGAATCTTCTCTTCTACTTCTCCTTGTAGGTGGGTCTTCTCTTCTTTCGTGGGGAGCCGTACACTCATTGGAGTAGTGTCCGGGTCTTCCACAATTGTAGCAATTTCGATCACGGCTAGAAGATCTTTTGTCATTGTAGGACCTTGACTTGGAACTTCTTTCTTTGCTTCTATTCTTGTAGAACTTGTTGAAGTTCTTCACCATTAAGCTCAATTCTTCATTGAAGACTTGTTTCTCACTTGATGATGTAGAAGCATCACATGAGGCTTTGTAAGCACCACTAGACTTGTTGTGAAGCTCTTCTTTATCTGTAAGTGACATCTCATGAGCAACAATTCTTCCAATGACTTCCGTTGGCTTGAGATATTTGTAATTGGTCATCATTTGGATCAATGTGCACACGGTATCATATTTTTTCCATCCAAGGCTCTTAGGATCTTCTTGATGATGAATATGTCGGTCATCTCTTTGCTATCTAAGCCGGCAATTTCATTTGTGATGAGATCAAGCCTAGAGTACATTTCAGCGATACCTTCACCATCCTTTAGCTTGAACTTGTCAAGTTGACTTTGAAGCACAACCAACTTGGATTCCTTGACGGAGTCGGTACCTTCGTGCATATCAATCAAAGTATCCCAAATTTCCTTTGCATTCTCAAGACGGCTAATTTCGTTGAATTCTTCGGGGCACAATCCGTTGAAGAGGATATCGCAATCTTGAGCATTGTATTGCAGCATCTTCAACTCTTCCGTGGTAGCTTCACGATTCGGTTCCATCCCATCGAAGAATTCACAAACCAATACACACAATAGCCCAAACGGCGGGGTTAGGTCCAAGAATATGCATTTTCATCTTATGCTTCCAACTAGCAAAATTTGTACCATCAAAGTAAGGACCTCTACGGTGGTAACTTCCCTCGCTAGACGCCATACTCTCCTAGGTTGCGAAACCAAGGCTATGATCACCAAAGCTATGGAAATCAAGGCAAAAGGAGACCAAAGCTCTGAGACCACTCATAGGATCAAAAGTATGTCTAGAGGGGGTGATTAGACTACTTGACCAAATAAAAATCTAGCGTTTTCCCAATTTTAGTTCTTGGCAGATTTTAGCAACTTAGCACAAGTCAAGCAATGAACATGTACACACAATTCCGAGAGTATAGCAGCGGAATGTAAAACAATCGCATATGAAGGTAAAGGGATGAGTTTGAGGGAGCAAACGCAATGTAGACACGGAGATTTTTTACGCGTGGTTCCGATAGGTGGTGCTATCGTACATCCACGTTGATGGGGACTTCAACCCACGAAGGGTAACGGATGCACGAGTCCACGGAGGGCTCCACCCACGAAGGGTCCACGAAGAAGGAACCTTGTCTATCCCACCATGGCCATTGCCCACGAAGGACTTGTCTCACTAGGGTAGATCTTCACGAAGGAGGCGATCTCCTTGCCCGTACAAACTCCTTGGTTGAACTCCACAATCTTGTTGGAGGCTCCCAAGTGACACCTAACCAATCTAGGAGACACCACTCTCCAAAAGGTAATAGACGGTGTGTTGATGATGCACTCCTTGCTCTTGTGCTTCAAATGATAGTCTCCCCAACAATCAACTCTCTCTCACAGATTTGGATTTGGTGGAAAGATGATTTGAGTGGAAAGCAACTTGGGGAAGGCTAGAGATCAAGATTCATATGGTAGGAATGGAATATCTTGGTCTCAACACATGAGTAGGTTGTTTTTCTCAGAGCAATGGGTAATGGAAGTGTAGGTATGTTCTGATGGATCTCTCCACAAATGAAGAGTGGGTGGAGGGGTATATATAGCCTCCACACAAAATCTAACCGTTACACACAATTTACCAAACTCGGTGGGACCGATTAAGAGAACTCGGTCAGACCGATTTAGTTCTTAATGTGACCGTTAGGCATTTCGGTGGGACCGATATGATCAAATCGGTGGGACCGATTTCATTAGGGTTAGTGCATAACGTAATCTCGGTGAGACCCATTACAGAAACTTGTTAGGACTGATTTTGGTAATAGACTAACCAGAGAGTTGGTCAAGCAAACTCGGTGGGACTGATTCGCTCATTTCGATTGGATCCAAACGTTACTAAGGGGAAACAAAGAGTTTGCATTGCGAACTTGGTGGGACCGATCGCTCATCTCGGTTAGACCAAAATGTTACGAAGGGAAACAGAGAGTTTGCAATCCCATCTCGGTGAGACCGCGATCCCTTTCGGTGAGACCGAAATGATTTGGGTTTAGTGGCAGTGGCTGTGTCAAATGAACTCGGTGGCGCCGGATATAACTTTTCCGTAGGGCCGAGTTTGTCTTTTGGTGTGGGACATATGTGGATGTGAGAAAGTGTTTGAGGGTTTTGGAGCATATCACTAAGCACTTTGAGCAAGAAACCCATTAATCAACACCCCATCCCCTTTTAATAGTATTGGCTTTCCTATGGACTCAATGTGATCTTGGATCACTAAAAGAGAAAATGTAGAGTCTTGAGCTTGAGCCAATATGTGTCCTTACCATTTTGAGGGGTACACATTCCTAATCCATGCCATGCCAATCATTGAACTTTTTGAAATGATCATCTTGAAAGAGCATTAGTTCAATGAGCTATATGTTGTTAGGAATTACCAAAACCACCCAAGGATAGTTGCACTTTCAATCTCCCCCTTTTTGGTAATTGATGACAACATATATATCAAAGTTTCGATAAATGCTAAGAAGATTTAAATACATCGTCGCTTTGAGAAGTATGTGATAAGCAAGGGCTCCCCTAAATTCGTGCACTATTTAAAATTTGCGCTTGAATGCAAATGCACAATCGATTAGCATCATGGATTACTCTTCCATGTCACATACATCTTGGTGGAGCGCTCAAAATGATATGTACTAAAAGCATGCACACATCACCAAGAAAAGTGAATGATCATATAGGGATTCAAAAGATAATATCATCCAAGCAAGCATTAAGGTAGCATATGATCAATCACATGATCAAACAAGTATCTCACACACGGACATAGAGTATCAAGAAACACACAGATAAAGTTCAATCAAATAGCAAGAGAGACCAAGAAGAAAAACACTCTCTCTCGAAGCCTATGATCTATACATATTTCTCCCCCTTTGTCAACAAGTTACCAAAAAGTTTGATAATGCATAGTGCTATGAATCTCTCAGGCTTGGTCTTGGGGAGGTGGTGTAGAAAGAACTCCAAGGACGAAGGCTTCAGATGATGTAGTTGGACCTGATGGAGTGGCTGCCGGAGGTGGCACTGAAGCTCTGGCTGCTGGTTCTGATGTAGTAGCTCTAGTATTAGGTACTGCCACTGTAGCAGACCTCTGTCCTCTAGGCACTCTCTAAAAAGCGTATGTGGTAGCCTGCCCTCTCCTCTCCTCTGCTTCCTCCTGTAGCTGCTCAACTGCAAACTGTATCTCTGTCACTTTCAGATCAAGACCATAGAACTTTGTTTCAATGATCCTCTCCAGGCTTTCCTGATTCTGAGTCAGGGTGGCCAAGCCCTTCTCAATCCTCATAGTTGCTTGAATAAGATATGCCATCTAATCTTGCTTTTACTTGAGGGACACTTGAGATGCCTCTGCAACACTTGGCATCATGGCACCTTTCTCAGCTCTAGCTTTGTCTCTCTTCTCATGTGCTTGCACAGATGAAGGTTCATTCTCATGCATTAAAACTGTGTTTTCCTCAAAGTCTGGATATAGAGGTAGGTGCTCCTTGTCCAACACGTATATGCCTGTGCCCATCTTGGAGTTGATGAGCTCCTGAATGTGTGGAGCATACCCACATGACCTCTTCTGATCTGCAACAGTCCTCTTGATTGTTTCAACAATCACACTCATGACTTTGAACTTTCGGGGGACATAAAAAATATGCAGGAAGTTGATTGAATGTCCTCTTATCATCTTGTGATCTCCAGACTTGGGTAACCATGTATGCCTCAAGATACTGTTGATTGTAGCTAGACCAGACAATAAGAAATGCACAGATCCAAACTGATGTGTTTCCAATGCTTTGTCAGGGATCTCTTTATACATGTTAGCCATGGAGTTGTGGTCTTGCTTCGTCTTGGCATACACATCAAAGTCATCCTCATGCTCTTTAGGGGCTTTAATCAGCTTGGCTCACTCATCAACAGTTGACTGGTATCTTGTACCTTCAGACATCCATACAATTCTACCATCAGGATAAAAGTGAGGTGTGGTGTAGAATTGCATGATGAGTTCATCTGTCTTGTCCGTCGCCGCTCCTTCTTGTGTCGATACGCGCCCTGGCCAGCGATGCCCGAGATGCCATGTAGGTAGGCAGGCAGCTGAGGTGGCGCAATGGTGGGTCTTCACGAAGATCTGCATACCGCCACGCAGGTGCCTGCCTAGCTGGTTGGGTCGGCAGCTGCATAAGGCGGTGGAAGTTTTAGTTTGCGTGGGCCTGATGGTGGTCCTACGGATGTCCACGGCAAGGGCCTTGTCGGGGCCCTGGCAAGGGTCTTGCCGCGACGCCTGCTGTCATCCCCGACAAGGTGCTTGCCAGAGGTCTTGTGGTCTCCTTGGCTGGGATCCCGCAAAGGGTCGTCGTCTTCTTAGTGCGTATCTAATCTTGACTGTCTTCACAAAGATTTGCATGCCACCACGGGGATGTCTGCCAAATCCTTGCCCCATGGGGGCAGTGGACTCAAGGGTGATTTGCTCCGTAGGCGTGGGGCGAGTTGCCGCGGCAAGCGTCTTACCGGGGCTCCTAAAGCCGGCCCCGGCAAGGATCTTGCCGGGGTTGCTAAAACTGGCTCCCGACAAGGATCTTGCCGGGGGAACCCGCTTCGTCCCATTGCTCTTTGTGGTCTTGGCTTTGGTGTTGCTCTAGTTCTCTTGAGCTTCGGTCTTACCCTGGCTTACCTCCCTTGCCTTGCTTGGTGCGGCGGTGCCCGTGGCTCAGACTGCCCGTGCGCAGTCATAGGGGTACAAAAAGTGTACCCCCCTTTTTGTACACCGACAGGAGCCCCCGGTCCTGGGCTACACATAAGCGCGACGCGTTGTTGGGCTAGGCCCAGAACGATGCGCGGGCAGGCGGGACGGTTTTTACCGTGGTAAGACTTTTCGCGCGCTGCGCCTCCCACAATCCGCGCGCGTGGCGCGGTGTGGAGGGGTGTGCGTGACGTGGGCGGCATGCATGGGGTTGGTTGCACGCATGCTTCACGTCATAGTTAATGTGAAAGGAGGCGGCCCTCCTTTTCCCCCATAAGAAGGAATAACCGCGGGCGCGCTGCTCACTTTCTCCTCTTTCCTCGCGCCTTTTCCAATCTCAGAGCCGCCATTTCCTCTCTTCCTTCCTTCCTTAGCTTCCGCCGTCGCCTGCCGTCGTTGCTCCGCCATCCCCTCCCTCAGTCCTCTAACTTTCTTAGCTGCCATGGCGTAGAAATCCGTCAAGGGCGAGGGGGTGGCCAAGGGTGTTGGTACTGCTGAGCCGCCGGAGAATGCGCTATTGGGGGACCGGATGAAGTCCGCCTTCTTCTTCCCCTCGACGGTTGATGTCCACGAGCTCCGGGCCTCCTTCAAGCCTCTATGGGGAGTGAAGACGGGGGGAGAGAATTCGGGACATCCGGCGACGCGCGTCATTCCTGCCGCTTGCGCCGATCCTGGCCCAAATCGGTATCCCTTTTTCGTCGATTATCTTTCTTGCGGGTTATGTCCCCCTTTTTCCGATTTCTTCTGCGACATCATGCATACCTTCGGCTTTCGCCTATTAGATTTTACTCTGAATGCGGTGGCGTGCATGGCTTTCTTTGCACACCTTTGCCAAGGCTTCGACGGGGTGCAGCCCAACACGGCGCTTTTCCGCCATTATTTCTCCCCTCGGATCCAGCCGGGAGGTGCCATCTCTGGATGCATCACCTAGATCCCAAGATCCAAGGGGGCGTACCCGGACGGTGCCGTGAAGGAGAGGTGGGATGAATGGCGTGGCCGGTGGTGCTGGATTGAAGACGAAGACCCGCCAAAATTCAGCAAGGTCCGCCGAGTGCTGCCGGTCCGTGGCAGTGATTGGAGTGATGTCGATGTGGCCGACGGGAGGCTCACTGTCGCCACTACCAGGATTCTCCAGCTCACCCAGGCTGGACTCACCCTTGAGATGATCGGGGCGGACTTTATTCGCTGTCGGATCGCCCCGTTGCACAACAAGGGGAAGCCAGCCTGGCTCTTTACGAATCTGGCTGACATTATGCGACTCCGTCCTGGCCTCGACCACAATTTCACGGTGATGGCACATGCCCATTTCTGCCAATGGCTTTTCCAGCTTGATGTGGGTCGCAATGGCGAGGTCGAACGGACCGGCAAGGTAGCGAGGGCTGCCGCAAGGGCTGGCAAGGCCCTCAAGGGGCATTTTTTCTAGTTGCCATCGGGGGTGGTCCCACTGTGCAAGAATTCACGTCGGTCCGAGATCATCGCTATGATGCCGGACTGTAACGCGCACGGCCCTGTCCCGAGCTGGAAGGAGCCGACGGACACGGATGTGCAGCAATTCTTTGACACCCTAACTGAGGTGTATGTCAATGCCGACGCCGAGCGGTGGTTTGTCATGGACACCACCGAGGCAGAGCTGGACTACATCGCCAGTAGGGCGAGGGAGGCGCAGCTTGCCATGGAGGCTGGCAGTGCCGGGAGTGTGGAGGACAAGGCCGCAACGACTGTGGAGGAGGAGGAGCTCACCCGATGGGTGGCGGCCGCCGGGGAGGCTAGCATCACCGGCACTAGAGCTCCGCTTGTCGAAGATGTGGCCGATGAGTCGTCGGAGGAGGAGGACGTGGCGGCGGGCTCGACGCCAGCTAGGGGAAGAGGGTGAGTCCTGCGGCGGGCTAGTTCCGGTGAGCCGGTCCGGCCCGGCAGGGCTACGCGGCCTCAATTGACCCTGGAGGGGTCCGGGCATCACACGAGGGCCACGGCAGCAAAGAGGCTAACGAAGGCCGCTGAGAAGAAGAAGGCAACAACCCCTTCCCCATCTGGGTGCGCACAAACCCCGCCTTCTTCGCCTCCTCCGACAGATGTCGACTCGGATGTTGACGCGAAGCTCCCTTTTGATCTTGGGCCTCTCACCCCGAAGAGGAAAAGGAAAGTGGTGGAAGAGGAGGAGATGGATGACGAGTAAGTACTCCGTTCCTTACTGCCATTTCCATTCCCCTGAATTAAGTCACTCATCTTGATCCGTTTCTGCTTTTGCAGGGATGCAGAGACGTTGGCCCAGAGGTTGAAGAGGGCGAAGGCCTCGACGAGTAGTCAGCCCTCGGCTGGGGCTTCAGAGACGCCACTGGTGGTGTTGAGCAGCCCGGACAGAAGCCCCCGGCACAGCCCCCAACGTAAGTTCACCACCCTCCTCTTACTCAACATGTGGTAGGTGTCCGATGCTATGGTGTTGACCTTGTCGGGTTTGTAGGAAGGGGGCGGCAGCAGGAGGAGCCATAGAGGGCTACCCCCAATACACCACCCCCATCGACTACGCCGCCGCGAGGGGCGTCCCCGGTAAGGGCATCAAGCACGGAGCCCACACCCATGGAGGAAGAGGGGAACTTGGGTGCTGGTGACTCTGCCACGGCGCCAATTACTGGCGGGGAGGGGACTTCTGCTTCATAGCCTGGCACTGGTGAGTCGCCTGTCCTCCATCTCTGTTTTTCCCTTATTCTTTTTCTTGGTTTCATTGTTCCCATTACTGCCCAGGCCCTCCTTCAACAGATATGGAGGACATGGATATCGTTGTTGGGAATATTGCTGAGGAGGCCGCGGCGGAGGCCGACAGGATTGCCGTCGAGGAGGCCGCCAAGGATGCTGATGAGGCCGCCGCCGATGAGGCTGCCAGGGATGCTCCCAAGGACACCGCTGCAGGGGCCGCCAAAGCGACCGGCGAGGCTTCTGCCGAGGGCGCCAGCGGTGGGCCTGCCGGGGAGGCCGGCAAGGCCACAGCCAAGGAAGAGGTGGTTGATGATCAGCCTCCTTGCTCCACAACCTCGGGCCCTGGCAGATATCTGAAGGTGGGCGACGATCTTTTCGTCCAACTTCCAGGGGCGTCAAGTTCCCAAGCGCCCGCCGGAGGGGAAGTCTTCGACGGCGAGGTGCTCGCCGCCACCGGGGTCGAGGTGGTCGATGAACCGGGCGTCGGCGGCGATGGTCCTCCAGAAGAGCAGCTTTTTCGTGCTATGGGGGCCAATTTCCGAAAGCTCCATGTGCTCTACCGTGCCCGTCTGGACAAGGTTAAGTCTAGGATAGCAACGGTGGATAAGGCGGAGGTGGACTTCAAGGCGCGCGTTGCTGAGATGCAGGCCTGGTTTCACCAGAATCATGAGGAGCAGAGGGCCTTTCAGGGGGAATTAGCCAAGCGCGATGTAGAGCTCACCATGAAGATGACTGACATCGAGAAGGCCCAGGAAGAGGCAGCAAATTTGGCTGCCGCGGACGAGGCCGCCCGGAACCAGCATCAAGCCGCATTGGATTCCCAGGAAGAAGACCTCTCCGCGCGTGAGGCGAAGCTTGCCGCAACGCTCCACGGCAAGGATGAGGAGCTCGAGGCCCTTGTTGTGCGGCGGACTCGCGAGCTGGAGTAGAGGCACAAAGAGGCACTCGATGCCCAGGCTCTAGACCATGCCGGCAAGGTGAAGGAGTTGGAGGTAGAGCGGGACGAGCTAAAGGAACAGGCCCTCAAGCTGTCCAACGAGAAGAGCACGCTCAACTGCGCCTTGGTTGAGGCGCAAGGAGCGGTCATCAGCAGGGCTGTGGAGCTCTCCGAAGCGCAAAACTCCATCAGAGATCTCAAGCTGAAGCTGGAGAGTCTCGAGAAGATGTTGTCGGAGAGCACGGCTCGGGAGGAGACCTTGTCTAGGAGCCTAGAGAAGGAGAAGCAGCTCCGGGCGAACGAGGCAGCCTCCCACCAGGAATATGTGGCGGGCGAGAACAGATGGATCAGCCGCCTGGAGGACGTCGCCGGTAGGATCACCTCGCAGCCGGCCATCATGGGGTTGCCTGCCCGTGAGCGCAGCGGGACCGTTAACACCAAGCCGACCCAGTTCTTCGAGGGCGTCCTTTGGAGCCTTGGCTGATCTTCACTCCAACATAGCAGCCACGTTGGTCGGGGAGGCCCGGCGACTTTGCCGGGGGTCATGACCAAGGTCCTCACCAAGATGGCGCATTGGAATCCCGACCTTGACTTCGAAGCCGCGGTCGATAGCTTGCCAGAGGGTACTGACCTCACGGTGCTCAAGGAGCGCATCAAGCCCATCATCAGCTGCATCGACGAAATCAAGAGGGTGGAAGGCCAGCGCCGGGATTAGGCATCCCGTTCTTCTTCGCCGCTGCGGGTTCGCGACCAAGACAAGTTTTATCTTTAGTTAGAACCACAGCAATGATGTGATGTAACATAACTTTGAAACACTTTTAGGATTATGCATGCTATTTCCCTGTTTGTTGCCTCTTTGTATGTCCACCCTACGCTAGCTTGGTAGGCTTGCAAGCGCGGAAACCCAGGGCGGTGTCTTGGGGATGGGTCCCCATTGGCCTGCCGGGTGAACGTGCTGCCGGGTGAGCCACCTTACCAGCCTTAACGCAGCCGCTCGAACTGTCGAGTTTGACTCGAGTCAGAGTCAAGAGCCTTGCCAATTGCGGAAGGCTACCCTACCGTTTCCAACGCAACCATTTGAACCGTTGAGCGGACTCGAAACAGAACAAAGGCATTGCCGATCGGGAAGGGCCCCATTTGCGTACATGTTTCTTTTTGTAGAAAGAGCGACAACTCCAAGGATAATAACTTTATATAATAGAATGGAAATATCCGGGGTTCAATGTAACTTAGCTTCTGTTTGCAGCCGTTCGAGTGCTGATCTTCCGGCCTCCTTCCTTCTCAAAGAGCCACGAAGACGAAGGAGTGATGGGCTAACTGCTAGAGCCGATTCTCACAACTGCGCCCCCCTACCTGGCGCGCCAAAGATGTCGGTGTGTTGGGAACGACACCTATGTGATCACAAGAATCCCTACTACAGTTAGCGGGGCGCGGGTTTAAGAGAAGAGCAGATCAAATAGATATCACACGGTTCGTTTATCCAGGTTCGGGCCGCGAGGATGCGTAAAACCCTACTCCTGCTTTGGTGGACTGTATATCTGTGTTCTTCAGCTAGCTATGGGGCGTGAGGAGCTCCAAAAAGCCGAATCCTCCTCCTGGTCGCCTCGGGCCTCCTTTTATAGAAAAAGGGGTTGCCACAGTGGCACACAGGAGGTGGAAAGGGTACAGTGATGCGAGGTTATCCCTCGCACTACATGACAAGGCTCATTTAATGCGTCTTGCTTAGGTGTCCTTGCTTTATCGGGGCCGGGGGAGAGATATGTCTTGTCCGTCGCCGCTCCTTCTTGTGTCGACACGCGCCCTGGCCAACGATGCCTGAGATGCCATGTAGGTAGGCAGGCAGCTGAGGTGGCGCAATGGTGGGTCTTCACGAAGATCTGCATGCCGCCACGCAGGTGCCTGCCCAGCTGGTTGTGTCGGCAGCTGCATAAGGCGGTGGAAGTTTTAGTTGGCGTGGGCCTGATGGTGGCCCTGCGGATGTCCTTGGCAAGGGCCTTGCTGGGGCCCCGACAAGGGTCTTGCCGCGGCGCCTGCTGCCATCCCCGGCAAGGTGCTTGCCGGAGGTCTTGTGGTCTTCCTTGGTTGGGATCCCGCCAAGGGTCGTTGTCTTCTTAGTGCGTATCTGATCTTGACTGTCTTCACAAAGATCTGCATGCCACCGCGGGGATGTCTCCCGAATCCTTGCCGCATGGGGGCAGTGGACACAAGGGTGATTTGCTCCGTAGGCGTGGGGCGAGTTGCCGCGGCAAGGGTCTTACCGGGGCTGCTAAAGCCGGCCCCGGCAAGGATCTTGCCGGGGCTGCTAAAACTGGCTCCCGACAAGGATCTTGCCGGGGGAACCCGCTTCGTCCATTTGCTCTTTGTGGTCTTGGCTTTGGTGTTGCTCTAGTTCTCTTGAGCTTCGGTCTTACCCTGGCTTACCTCCCTTGCCTTGCTTGGTGCGGTGGTGCCCGTGGCTTAGACTGCCCGTGCACAGTCATAGGGGTACAAAAACTGTACCCCCCTTTTTGTACACTGACATCATCTTCATCAACCTCAGGCACTAGGGCCTTGTTTTTCTTTGAAGGTGGAATGTTCTTTGTGCTTCTCTTGGGTGCAGACTTGGTGGCTTGAGCAGCATCTTTGGGAGCATTCTTGGGCTTTAAAGGAGCAGCCCATGACTTCATTGCATCTCCCATAAGATTCTGAGCTTTGGGTGCTGGTGCAGCAACCTCTTCCTCTTCTTCTGGTTCATCATCATCATCATCCCTCATGGATGGCTTGCCAATCACTCTGGTTGTTGTCTTTCTTGCTCTCTTCTTTGCTCCTGCTGGCTCATCATCTCTTGTTTCAAATGTGAAAACCATAGTCTCTTAAGTAGAGGTTCTGGCATTAGACAATGGAATCCTCTTGGCAGGTTCCTTCTTGTTCAAGCATGGCTTTGTTGCAGCAGTTGTGCCATATTTCTTCCTGGGCACCTTCTTCTTTGAAGTGGCCTCATCAGCAACAAAATCCTCATCATTGGTGTCAGAAGTTCTCTTCTTCCTGGTATTGGTAGCTGCCTTGAGCAAGTTTCTAGGTGTGCTCCTGCTACCACCATCAGAGCTGCTAGAGGGACTAGTGCCCTCCCTCAAGTTAACTTGCTCCTCAGACAAGTTATGGCTGTCACTCTGGTCAGACATCTTGGAAAAGCAAACTGAAATCAAACCCTATGAATAGATGTAGATGAGGTAGAGTGGATAAGCATCATAAAGTGCAGAGTTTTTGCAAAATAGATGACTCAAAAACTTAGTTCTAGTTCTCTACATAAAGCATTTCGGAGGTACCAATTTGTTAAACTCGGTGATACCGAAGCAATTCTAGAACCTAAACTAGTGAACTCGGTCAGACCGACTCACAGTTCGGTGGCACTGAGATTTCTAGGGTTTCACAGAGAGTTGAACTCGATCGCACCGATTTGCAATTTTCGGTCAGAACGAAAAGTGCAAGTGCAATGGCCTAAGCCAAATCGGTGAGACGGATTTCTACAACTCGGTCGGTCCGAGATGAGTTCGGCGGAGACCTAACCCTACATTTTTCGAATCAAAACTAATCTAAGGATGTTTTTGCTGGACAGGGTTATTTCAATCGTGGCAAGAATCATGGCAAAGCAATGTGCTAAGAATGGGAGTAAAGAATAGCACAAAGATCAAGTTCATACCCTAACTCGGCGGTGAACTTGCTATGGCGGCAACAGCGGAGCGGAGCAGATTGCCGTTGACGGTGGTGGAGACCAGCGGCGGGAGGTCGTTGGCGGCGACAAGATGATCCGGAGACCCGAGGAGGCAGAGCAGGTCACGCGCGGGCGGAAGGTTTCAGAAAGTTTTACAAAATTCAACCCGTTGGTATATATAACCTGACACTGTCGGTGTGACCGAGTGGAACAACTCGGTGGCACCGAGATTGAAAACCTAGATCAACTTAGTGAACTCGATGTGACCGAAGTGGATGACTTGGTCATACCGAAATGCACAAAGAGGTTTTGGAAGTTTAAGTCTATGACAAATCAGGACTCCGAGTGCTCCTCACACAGAGTGGTTCGAATATGACTTGATCAAACTTTCTGATGTAGCATGAATAGAGTTTGAGACGAGAAAAGCGAGAGGGGGTTCGTAGGCATTCTTGTCCATCCATTTGGCAAAATAAAAAGAGCCAAACAATCAAAGCAACAAATGGAAGTCCTCGAATGAGAGAAATATGCATTCAACATGCTCACACAATAAGATAGCAAATGGAACATGAGGCAAAGCATGCACAACCATTCTAGCATCTATCAAGCAATTGGCGATGACTAGGTCATCTATATATGAGTATATTGACTTAGGAGTCAAATGAGAACATTTGATCATAGGTCATACTCATCGCTTAAGCACAAGTGGGGTTGCCACTTTTACATAAAGCATTGTTGTATTCATATCTTTAGAGTTGCTTTAGCTCAATTTGTTAGAGTAAAGCTCCCCTAGATGTGATATCCCCCCTAAGAGGGATGAACTAACCTTGGGTTTTGTCGATGATGACTTCATGTAGGTGTCGAAGATGTAGATGCTCAATGTTAATGTAGATCATTTGGAGCAATCCATTGGAGTGAGTTGCACTTTCAATACCTACGCGGGTTATTCCCACAAGGAACAAACTAAGATATCCATGGACATATAGTGAATTTCACACAAGATGATGTCCATGAAAGCATTAGGTTACCTTGTCCCTTGTCTTACCAACAAGAGGGTTTGTGACTCCTTGAACTAGTGCAAGATATGGAAGTTGTTTGCACTTTTCCTCGCCAAAATGATATGAGTGAAGTATGTTGGCGGAGTCACCCTCAAGAACTCTCTCGTTCTTCTTCTTCGGGATCCACACCATCTTGGTGGGAATCCTTGGAGTTATAGATGTACTTGATGAAGTAGAACTCGATGTAGTCTTGGGAACCCACTTGACCAAGGCTTAGGAGCTTCTTCAAATGCATCAATCTCTTCTTGAAGCTTGTCCTTGCCCTTTAGCTTGTGGTCTTGTGGTGGAAGATCATATTGTGCTTGTGTCCCTTGAAAAGAAGTAGGATCATACTTCTCTTGTCATACTTATGACACTTCTCATGTGGTGGAAGATCATTGTAGGACCTTGACTTGGAACTTCCACTACAAAAAATGACACATCCTCACATTTTGGGCTGAACGAAATTTTTTTCGGTCATACTTATGACACTTCTCATGACAATAATTGTGACAAAACCCGGTATCATCATAGATGTGGTGGGGTCCTGCTTCTATGACAAAAAATCATGACAGAAAATGGGATTTTCGTCCTGGGTGGGTCGGAGACGCAGCTGCATGACATTCTTTGGGCTGTCCATGACAGAAAAAACCATTGTAGAAGCGAGGGCGAGGAAAATATCGGGGTGTTCCCGGTTACGGTGGGTGGTCGGGGCCGAGCGATGCGCGTTTCTCTCATACACGCACGTGCGTGGATGCGAGGCGTTGGGCTCTAACTTAACCCGAGCGAGGCGTTGGGCTCTAACTGAACCTGAGCGGTTGCACTGCAGGCTACGCGTTACTAAACCCGAGCGATTGATCGATGGCTGTTAACTGAAACCGATCGAGCGATTCCTTCGCTACTGCTGCTAACTGAAGCCCATCGATGCTACCTCTGGATGAACAGTGAGCGATGCTGGGGGGATTTGGATGAACAGTTCCCGGTGGGGGTGGATGAACAGGACCCCGTGGTATTGCCTCTGGATGAACAGGACCCCGATCAATCGTGTCGGTTGGGGCTGGATGAACATGACCCCATGGAGGGCAGGATGAACAGGACCACCCGATGGAGGGTTGGATGAATAGTAGATGGTGGAGGGCTGGATGAATAGTAGCCCATGGAGGGGTGGTTGAACAGGAGCCCGTGGAGAGGGCTGGTTGAATAGTAGCCGGTGGAATAGCGCGCGGTGGAGGCTAGATGAATATGAGCCCATGAATGAATAGTCGCAGGTGGAGGCTGGAGGAGGTCAACGGTGGATGAACAATAGCCCATGGAGGCTGGAGGGGGTCGACGATGCAGATGAACAATATCCCGTGGAATCCCTTTTTGCGGTACGCCACACCCCTCCCGATGAATAGGACCCCCATTTCGATCATAGCGCTCCAACACAAGTCCGTTTCCTCCGTTTTGCGGTACGCCACACCCCTCCCTATCAATAGGACCCTCGTTTCGACCGTAGAGTCCCGACTGTCAGGCACTTCCTCGCCTGCGAAGATGTAGCTAGTGGGTCCCAGCAGTCAGGGGGCGAATCAATTTTTTTGCCCGGACGCACTTCCTTGCGTGCGAAGATGTAGCTGGTGGGTCCTAGCAGTCAGGGGAAAAGTTTTTTCGCGAAATATGGTGGCCCGTCCGGTGGGTCCCCGCTCTCAGGTGGAGGAATAATTATTTTGCACGCAATAAGGAGGCACTTCCTTGCTGCCGCCGTGGACCCAGCTGTCAGCCTCTCCACGTACAGTCCACGTCCGATGCAAGTAGTTCCTTGACCACGTTGACCATGCCGCGTCGAGAGCACCAGGGCGGTGGACGACGGTGAGGCCTAGGAAGGGGACAACGCGGAGTCGGGGAAGACGCAGCAGCGGAAGACCGCGCGGAGAGGAGTACGAGGGTTCACTGGTTCGGCTCTGGTGTGAGGTTGCCGTCGCCGTAGAATAACGGGGGGTGTGGGTGAGTGGAGGGCTGGCCTGGCCAGCGGTGGGAGTAGTAGGGTGCGGTGAGGACTCTGCGGCAGCACTTTCGTCCACGGGAGGTAGGATCACGAGGCATGACCGGCGCTGGTTTGCTAGTTGATTTGGGCGGCTAGAGCAAGAAGACCAGAGGCGCGCACGGCCGTTGGACGGACATCATACGGTCACTGGAGCTAGAATCGTGCATATTGAATAAGTTGACAAAGCCCTTCGTCCCCGTCAACTTAGTAGGCCCACAAGTCAGCCTGCCACTATACTAGGTCCCAGCTAACAGGGGGAGTATTCATTTTTTGTGCATAATAAGGAGGCACTTCCTTGTGTGCGAAGATATAGCTGGTGGGTCTGAGCTATCAGCGGCGATAATGTTTTTTTCGCGAAATACAAAGGCCCTTTCGGTGGGTCCCAGATGTTAGGTGGAGGAATCAATATTTTGCGCGTAATAAGGAGGCATTTCCTTGCGTGCGTCCGTGGACCCAGCTGTCAGCCTCTCCACGTACAGTCCCCTTCAGATGCATGTCGGTCGTTGACCACGTTGACCAGGCCACGCCGAGAGCACCAGTGCGGTGGACGATGGCGAGGCCTAGGAAGGGAATAACACGGAGCTAGTGAAGACTCGGCAGTTGTTTCCCACGCGGAGGGGAGTGTGACTGTACGTGGGTTTACTGGTTCGTTTGCCGTCACCGGAGAATAACAATAGGTGTGGGTGAGTAGAGGGATGGCTGGGCCAGCGATGGGAGTACGGTGGGGCGGTGAGGCCTGCGCGGCAGCACAGCCGACTGCGGGGAGGAGAGAGCAGGCAGTCCCGCCGGTGCTTGTTTGAGTGGCTGGAGTAGGAAGAACAGAGATTGAAGAAGCAGGACGGCCATTGGATGGACATCCAATAGTCAGTGCTTGTGCTTCAACCTTTTTTAGGAAAGACTCAAATATGTGGAAAACATCATACAACCCATCTGACATTATTTCTAATAATTTACATCCCATTTGCTAATTCTTAAGGTTTTTTTGGAGCCCATATTCTTTTTGTTAGCATTACAGCCCATATTGTGGCCACAGTTAAAAAATTATACGAAATTTTGCATATTTCGGTGCGGTCCGAACTGTTTTTAATCCTGAAATTTTGAGTCACATTCAAACTGATTTTAAAAATAAATGTATATCAATATAAAATCCAACAAATTGTCCATGCATAAAAATCAATGCAATTTAAAATCTTGAAATGAAAAAAAAAGAATTTTGAAACTAATTGCCGGTTTGATGTGTTTTAAAAATGTACAACCCATTTCTCATTACTAATAGGCCATTTTCTGGGCCAGCCGAATGAAGCTCTCCTCATCTTGAAAGATTTGCAGCCCAACAGGCCTGACAAAATGACTTACTTGGGAAATCACAAAAAAACTGGGCTGTGGCCATGGACCCAGCTGTGGCCGTCGACCCAGCTGTCAGCCGCTCCACGTACAGTACTCTTCCGATGGAAGTCGGTCATTGACCACATTGACCCCACCGCGCCGAGAGAACCAAGGCACTGGACGACAGCGAGGCCTAGGAAGGGGACGACGTGGAGACGGGGAAGACGCGGCAGTGGATGCCCACGCGGAGAGGAGTATGAGGGTTCACTGGTTCGACTGTGGTGTGAGGCTGCCATCGCCGCAGAATAATAGGGAGTGTGGGTGAGTGGCGGGATGGCATGGCCAACGGTGGGAGTAGTATGGGGGCAGTGAGGCCTCCGCGGCAGCACAGCCGACCACGAGAGGCAGGAGAAGGCCGCATGACCGACACTGCTTTGGGTGGCTAGAGCAAGAAGACAAGAGGTTGAAGAAGCACTATGGCCGTTGGATGGACATCATACGATCACTGGAGCTAGAATCGTTCATATTGACTAACTTGACAAAGCCATCTGTCCCCGTCAACTTAGTAGGCCCACAAGTTAGCCACCCACTACGGTGGGTCCCAGCTAGCAGGGGGGTATTCATATTTTTGTGCGTCATAAGGAGGCACTTCCTTGCGTGCGAAGATATAGCTGGTGGGTCCGACCTGTCAGCGGGGGGAACGTTTTTTTCGCGAAATACAGAAGCCCTTCCCGTGGGTACTAGCTTTCAGGTGGAGGAATCATTATTTTGCGTGTAATAAGGAGGCATTTCCTTGCGTGCGGCCGTGGACCCAGCTGTTAGCCTCTCCACGTACAGTCCACTTCCGATGGATGTCGTTCATTGACCACATTGACTAGGCCGCGCCGAGAGCACCAGGGAGGTAGACGATGGCGAGGCCTAGGAAGGCAATGACACAGAGCCAGGGAAGACTCGGCAGTTGTTTCCTATGCGGAGGAGTAGAAGGGTTTACTGATTCGTCTGCCATCCCCGGAGAATAACATCAGGTGTGGGTGAGTAGAGGGATCGATAGGCCAGTGATGGGAGTACGGTCGGGCGGTAAGGCCTACACGGCAGCATAGCCGGCCGCGGGAGGAGGGAGCAGGCAATCCCACCGGCGCTTGTTTGAGCGGCTGGAGTAGGAAAAGCAGAGATTGAAGAAGCACGACAGCCGTTGGATGGACATCCAACAGTAACTACTCTCGTGTGCATTATTTCTAATAATGTACAACCCATTTACTAATTCTTAAGAATTTAGTTGGAGCCCATCTTATTTTTGTTAGCATTACACCCCATATTGTGGCCATAGTTAAAAATTATACGAATTTTTTGCATGCTTCGGTGCGGTCAACTGTTTTTAATCCCAAAATATCGATTCACATTCAAACTATTTTGAAAAATAATTTATATAAATATAAAATCCAAATAATTGTCCACGCATAAAAATCAATGGAATTTAAAATCTTGTAATGAAAAAAAATTGAAATTAATTCCCGGTTTGATGTGTTTTAAAAATATATAGCCCATTTCTGGGCAAACCGAATGAAACTCTCTTCGTCTTGAAAGATTTGCAGCCCAGCAGGGCTGATAAAGCAAGTAGGCCTCGTTTGGGTATTTCTTTAAGAAAATAGTACTGGGCTAGCCTTTTTCAGCAAGAAAAAAACACAACTGGGCTGATGATGTGGTAAACATAAATTAAATCCTGGCTAGACAGACCACTGCCCCCGTACAGCCCCGTTGTTACTATTTACTAGGGTGGATGGGCTGTTTTGTCTTGGGCCCAGAGAAACAATTACTACTAGTACAGTGGAGACACTCTACATCTACCCAGAAAAACAATTACTAATAGTACAGTGGATACAATACCGCTTCTGGCAACTCCTAGGTCATCGAAACGTCTCCCTCTACTGAATGTTATTATACTTTTGTTCACCGACATGCGGGCCATGCAACGCGCGGGCCCAAATGCCATCCACCAAATTAGAAGGCAGTATCCAGGTGGAGAGTCACCCCGGTCACAGCGCAGCAATAGCGAGCCGTCGTATCCCAAAACCTCACCTCCCTACGATGTAAGTTTGACGGACGAAGCAAGAGAAAAAAGAACTTTTGCAAAGCAGTAACCGATCCTCACTCTCTTTTTTGTTTCATTGTCATTGCGATTGTGTTTTCCTTTTAGTGGTCTCCTAGTATTCATCAGTTTCATGATGGAGCAAGGAGAACCAGGCAAAGATCTGCCGATATTAGAGCAGACGCGGGAGGCTGATCCCCACAAGACAGAGAGCTCCAAGAAGATGGAGGCAGCCACCGAGCCGACCCCAGTTACGCTCACGGCCACTACTGAGATGGTCAATGCCCCGTTTGAGGTTACAGCCCCCGTGGCACTACATGAGCAGTTTCCCCCCTTCGAGGATGTGCCCCCCCCCCGCTGAGCTGCCCAAGGTGATTTTCTTTTTTGCCGATCTTGATTGTGGTTTTTCATCAAAGTATATGGTGATGAATAATGCAAAATTTTATTAGCTTCGATGCCATGCTATACATAGTGGTTTAAATAACTTGTGTTTCTTATACTGGATAGTAATTCAGAATTTGTTTCTGTTTCTATTAGAGCCCTGATGCAGACAAGGATTGCGTGGTTGTACATGTCACTCGCTATGAGGTGGATGACCTGAATATACGCACTGGGAAAACATGGTTTTTAGGCTGTTGGATCCTGGAAGCCATTTGCACTTATACCAATGAAGAGTTGTATTCCAGCCTAACTGTTGTCAGGCGTGTTGTCCAGGGTGTACTAAAGCACAAGAAGTTCAAAGCTACTCCTTCGTTTGTGAGGCATACTATTCTTGTCAAGCTTACGTAGGAAGATGACGTGGCATGCCTCCACAAACAAGTTTATTAGTGGCAAGGCCACAAGGTTGTCTTCATGAAGGTTCACAGGATTGAGGCATGAAATATTTGCCCCAGCTAGTGTTTAATAGTAGTTTGGATTATGTCTAATTATCCGAACCTTGCATGTTATCGAGCCCTCTAGGGTTAGTACTCTATTTGAATCCGTCTATGGGAACTGCTGCTACTTTTGTGTGCCCTTGAATCATCGTAATTGTTGCCGAAACAGATGCGTCCTCACTAGTTTTATCATACGAGCAGTGTGTGTTTTGATGAAATAGAGTACTCGTTTGAGAACTGTCCGCCGACATATACATAAGTACTTGTAAACACTGTTGGTGCTACCCCACTTGTAATCAGTTGTGCAAAACACGGTACATTGGCTCAGCTCGCTTCAACACTAGGCTATCGACCAGCTAACAATCAACAATCTGCTGTCTGACATATAAGCAACCATGTATCTTTTTACAGTGGTTCATGCAGTTAACTGAGGCCACAATGTAAATTCCAAATGTTCACATGCTAGTCCAGCGTTCATGTGGAACACTCACATTAAACTCGGCTTCATAAAAAACTTGAAAAGCATAAGTTAAGCAATTGTATACATCTCAATGATTCATAGAACATAACAAACATATACAAGTTCACAACAAAATACAAACTTGTGAGAAGGTTTACAAATCAGGAAAAAACAAGCAAGGCTTCTGTGAGCAAAGGGCCTCCCGACATGCTTAAATTTCCTAGAGTTTACTCTGGTTTTTTTCTTGTTGCCACCATCCAGGGTTAGGTTCTCTCATTCCAGAATAACCAATCATAATTGTGTTCTCAGCTGGAATGCTAAACTGAACCTTGTAGTGTACTGACCAGCTGAAATTCTTGTGCATTCCACTAAATTTAAGCACCGCTATTTGCAGAAATAAGCAGACCACAATGCCTCTTGTCCGCGCACCTGTCCAAAAAACCGCCGTGCAGCCGTGCCAGCTAGTCCTTGGTCCATGGATGAACTAGTAGAAAGTGCATTCCGGACTAGGATGCAGTTGTTTTCGCTCGTCCCTACACTGCAATCAGGAAGTAAATCGTACGAATCAACTTCTTTTATATTGCGTTGGTCACTCTACCTAGTAACTACCAATGTAGGAATACCTAGAAGATGGGTGGTTAGAGGACGGCAACGAGGGATAGCCATCTCATTTTGCGCAGTTCTACTAAAACTGAGGTGTGTGCTTTTGATTGCGCGGATAGAAACGATATGGAGACAGACATCCCGAAACGATATGGAGATAGACATCCCTGTTTGCGCAAATACGAAATATGGTTATTTAAACAGTGACAGATATTTGCAATGGCGTATGATTAACAGCAGCATCTATTGTGTTATAATTGGCACTAGATTGACAGTATGAAAGTGTCCTTAAGTAAGTAGCATCACAACACATCAACAATGCCACTAGATTAACATGCAGATCAATAGCACTAGTATTACTATCATGAGAGTAGCACATGGTCAGTAAATGTGCAATCAAATTTGTGCAGTTCCACTGGGATGAAGCAATGTTAGCGGTGTGAGATTTAAGTGTAACTGCAAAAACACAATTCATGGGAAATAAAGCAAGACCAAAGCACTTCATAAGATGGTGGCGGCATTGCTTCAATTTATCGACGGCACTAGACCATTACTTATAGTGACATTAGGTGGCATTGCTTAATGTTTCATGTGATTTTACATTAACGGTAGTGATATGGGTGTAGGGACAGCAGAGGCATAAAGTGGTGAGGCAGATGTGGTTGCCGAGAGCGGCAAACACTCAGGCAGCATGTCTGCATTTGTCCCATTTTTTATCTCCTCGGCGACATTTTCCTATGTGAGCACAGGAAATCTAGACCTGCTCATTCACATTTGCGTTGTCCCCCAACACCCGTCATGTTCTTTCCTTTTTCAACCAAGAGATAGGTCCACTCCCCCCCCCCCACCCTTCGCCATCCACCATGCTTTCTTTGTCTTTTCAACCAAGAGACCGATTGGGTAGCCAGTATCTACTACTTTCCCCCGTTTCCTCTTAGAACCAAGTCCTAGATTCATGCTATAGCTTTCCCACTTTCTTCCCTATTTGTACCAACTCTTAGAGTCGATTGTATGAACTGGCTTTACCTCTAATAATAGTAAAAGTCTAGGTGGCTTTGGAACAGCAGATGAAAGTAGAAAAAGATCCA
Source organism: Secale cereale (assembly GCA_902687465.1). Lineage (NCBI taxonomy): Eukaryota > Viridiplantae > Streptophyta > Magnoliopsida > Poales > Poaceae > Secale > Secale cereale. The sequence goes on along the minus strand of LR738711.1, from coordinate 313,537,689 downwards.
CACGAAGCCAAGTGGGGAGCTGGGGCAGTAGAGCAAGGCAGGTTTCGAAGGAATATATACCTGAGGATCGTCGGCATGTGGCAAAGACGGCGTTGGGAGGCCGCATCTTGGCCGCAATACCGCAGGGAGGAAGAAGGGGTCAGAGGCCCTCCGGAGCCGGCGCTCTCTCGAAGAGAACGGCACGGCCGCCGATCGGGACGCGTGGGCAGCTGTTGGTCTCCTCCCTCGCCGCCGACGGCAGCGTGAACGATGCACCTACACCCCTGCCCCGTTCGAGGTTGTCCGGCCGGGCTTGTGACCAGCCGTGAGCTGAGAGAGAGTGTGGCCACCTATGTCTTGCTTAGATCTGGAGAGCATGAGAGAGTTTACGAGAGGAACCCTAGTAAAGCAAGCGCTAAGGCTCCTGCTTATATATATAGTGGAGTGATTTTGTTGTACCAGCTTAAAAAAATGCGCTCCTACGTGTACCCGCGAGTGGGTGTGAGAGAACTAGTGCATGCATGCACCGCTTCTCTTTGTGAGAGTACAATATACTATGCCCAAAGAATGTTCGCCACAAGAGTTATAGTATAAGTGTGTGACGTGTGAGCTAAAATAAAATGTGTGCGACATCTTTTGTTTTTTAGAAGTTCTGAGGGTAGGGTGTGAAGAGCACATATGTGTGTGACGTCTACCTGCAGATAGACGGTGGGTGTTAGAGGACTCGGGAGGGTGCATGTGTGTGAGAGAGAGGGGGCACATATCAATGCAATGCATGTGTCCGTAAATCATTATCAGACAAACATTTGCCATAAGCGTTTTCCTGAAAACGCCGTAAGAACCGTTAAATCGGCATCAGATAGTGTCAGTTTTGCCATGTCATTTAACAGAACAGCCACTCCTCCTACAAACAAATCTTCCACATGAGTGTAAGCAACTGCCGTATGCTCCCTCCGTTCCAAAATACAGTGCATATAGCTTTATTGAAAATTCGAACCTCACAAACTTTTACCGAGTTTTCGTATACCAGATTGCACATGTAGAATACCTTGTATATATCATTTCATTCATCTTCGAGAGGTAACTATAAAGATGGGGGACGAGTCTACAAAGAAAGACCATCGTATCATCTGCAGCAATTTTAACCATCCTTTGGTGTGGAGGAATATCATAGGAACTATATATGATATGATTTTTATAGGATTTTTTCCTTTAGAGCCAATTGGTTCATAGGAATAGATTCATATACTCCACATTTCAAAGGAAATAAACATGATATCATTTCTATAGCTTTAGAGACACTTGGTTCATATGAATGGATTCCTATACTCCCATAATTTGAAAGGAAAATAAACATTAGTGTATATTCAATAGAAAAGTTCCTATGATAAGAACCAAATTACATCCCTTTTCTAATCCCTCCTCATAGGAATTGAGATACATGTCATCTCTAGATTCAATAGGAAAGTTCCTATGATGTCAACCAAATGACATCTCTTTTCCAATCCCTACTCATAGGAATTGAGATACTCCATGTCATCTCTTTCCCTACAACTACCATGTATACATCTCCTATTCCTAAATAGGTAGTACAACCCACTAGTAGCTTTTTTCCAAGACATGCAACTACGGCACAAGAACTATATAGTGTGCGAATAACTTGAAAGATGGTCGCTGGAAGAAGCTAATCCGACAGTGGAGAGATGGCAAATCCGAGCACTACTGGCCATTGGATATCATCAACATTCCACCAGATCTGCCACATGTACAATTTAGAAGACTCCATGGTTGAACTTAAGTATAATGCACAAACCTCAAAACACAAGCACTTCTCCTTTGTTCTAGAATCCTCTGTATCATTATTGTTTTTTTCTAAATGAATTGCCATTATTTGTTTTTTACTTTATGCTTTACAATGCACAACTCCATGAATCTTAACATTTTTATAAAACTAATTGATTTTGAATGAGATGGTCTATAAGAACTAAACGAACATCTACATCACACATATATGACTCAAAGCTTTACATGCTATAGTGTGTATTTATTCATAAATTGGTTTCGAAATCTTATGCGTTCAATGCATGTGTACCTTACTAGTTTTGACTAGAGTAGAAAATTTCACGCGGCCCCGGGTATTTCAAAATGCAGGGCCCATGCGTCATTGCCTTTCGGTCGAACCTACGTCCACAATGTTTTGTATGTATTATATCTCCACTGGTCCCGAACTCAAAATGTTGCCTCCTTCCCCTAAAACCAAGCGGCCCACACATATTTAAGGCGTCGACTCGAACTCAATCCCTCTCCTGTTTACTATGATGTGGCCCCGCACGCCCTAATGGTACTCCTACAAACCCTACCATTGCATGAATCATTGGTTTTCTTCAAGAGGACGAGGGAGAAGCCGATTTGTAGTGGAGGCGCTTCAAAAAAATGATCTGTAGTGGAGACCCCTACCCTAGGGTGCCCTAGGTAGCTGCCGCACGCATCATTGGTTTTCTCTTTTCTTTATGCTCTTGCACCCTAGAGTGAAATGATGTTGCTTCGTTCGTCCAGCTTAATGCGGGAAAGGTGGTTTGACCCCTCATCGCTCATTTTCTACTACTGCGGCTCTACGACCGGGGTGCCTCCAATTCCATCCGCTGCTCCGAACTGTAATTTTGTGCATCGCACGTGGAACACGACGGTGGATGAGCCACATGTCGGCTAAAGGGGTCCTGTTAAGTGTGTCGCCATTTCGTGTGCGAACTGACCCTTCTTGAGTTGCTACGCCAACACGACAGGTGGAGCCTACCACTTGGTTTTGCTCCTTGGTGAATCCCAACTATACGTACTGAACTACCGTCTCTGTCTCGTTTTTTCGACGTCTCGGTTTATAGGGCGTGCACGTAGTTCTAGGTCATCCATTTGACTAACTAAATCTGAGTTATTATGTCACAAAAAGTATATCATTGGATTATTAAGCGGATGTAGTTTTTAAACATATACTGTTCATCACATATATAGCCAGTTAAATTCTCAACCTAGAATGACGTGCATGCCATGTAAACCGATACGGAGGAAGTATAGTAGTAAAAATGAGGTGATTTTACCGAGCGATCGGCGGGGGAGCATGGCCTGTCATGCGGTCCCACGTGTCATGATGTACCAAGGCGATGCGCGTGTCCCTCTTGAGGCAGAAGCAATACTACATGGTTTGAGATGATGGCGAACCAAAGTGTGAAATAATGGTTGCTTCGTCCATCTGGGAAGGTGCGGCATTGTGATTTGAAATCTCATTGCTCATTACTACTACTACTGGGGCGGCACGACTGGGGTGCGCTCCCTGCTATTCTGAACTGTTATTTGGTGCTTGACACGTCGACCCGGTTGCTATATGTCCCACATGTCGGCGACAGGAAGTACATAATTCATGAAAGCGAGCATCAACGGAGGGTACAAGACACGACTTGGGTTTTTGCTGCATCGTGCGATCCATCGATACAAACCCGGACTAAAAAAGGCGAGGACGGGTCTTTTCCTGCACGGTAGGCAGGGGAGTTTGGCATAATCTGTTCGAGGCAAGGAGGAAGGAAGGGAAACAAGCAAATAAAGGTTGAGCGACTTAGTTTTGGGAAAATCTGATTTTACGGAGTACGTACCCACTAGGGTTTATAGGTCTCATCTAAAAAACATTGGTTTTTCCGTTTTATAAGTCTCAATTCTACGACTAGTAGTACTACCATCACATGTTGGATTTCGAGGTGCGTTAGATCAACCGAAGCAAGCAGTGTCAAGAGAAATCTCTCTAACCAAGGTAGTAGGGACGAGGAGTAAACATAGGGAGTAGTAAAATTTTCTCTCTAACCAAGGTAGACTGACATGTATTTTTTTATAGTGGCCTTGTATAAGTAAATGGAGGGAGTACTAAAGGACATATATATTCCAAACAATATGATAATCTCTCTAACCAAGGTAGTAGGGACGAGGAGTAAAGAGAGGGAGTAGTCAAATTTTCTCCTCGTCCTGCGAGCCACCGCACGTGTTGGCGAGGGAGCGGGCGTAAGGCGTAGTAAGCAAGCTTCACCTCATCCTACGAGCCACCGCACCCGTGGGCGGGGGAGATGGCGTACTAAGCAAGCTTCTCCTCGTTCTGCGAGTTGACGGGACACATCAAAAGTACTCTAGTGTATAGAGCCTTGCCTCTAAGGTAGGCCCCACATGGTTTGCCTCTTTTTTAACATAACGCGTCAAGTCGCAATTTGTTTGTTGACCCGTGGTAGACGATCCTCCCTCCATCTAGTGGACAACCAGTACACATGTCAAGTTACCACGTGGGCTGCCTTTTCGTACAGAAATGAGCTCCACCGTGTACCCGCGCGAGTGTGGTTGGGAAAGAGACATGAGTACGTGCGCCGTGCGTGCACCTCTTCTCTACGTGCACGTCCCCCACCTACATGGGTGTGTGTGAGAGGGACTATAGAGATACAAACCTAGACATGATGCCCCGTCCATCCCCATGCCTCCGCCCAGTCCGACCACCAGTCACCACCACGCCCCACTCCTCCTCCCCTTATCTCTCATCTTTCTCCCTCCATTTTTATATACAAGGCCACTATCAAATTTACAATTTGCAGATATACAAGGCCACTAACACTAATCGATGCAATATTAATGGTGTTTGCCTCGTAGTACTACTAGCAAAGGAGGACATTAATTATCCCTTGCATGCATGCGGGAGTGTGAGCATTGGCTTGATGTGCATGAAAGAGAAGAATACACATTAATTTACATGACAAATAAGGAAACAAGGTTGCTTGCAACATTGAGTTAGAAGACATTAATTTTTGCCTCGGTACCTGTAATATGGGTTTGTGGCCTTGTATACAAAAATGGAGTCCGATAAAATTCTCGAGATACCATTTATCCGGTAAAATTCTCGAGCAATCATTAGTTTTGCAAAATGGGATTACTCCTGCATGGGTCAATCACAACAGGTGTTTTGTAAAAAAAATTGCATCTTGATGTTTCGTGAAATGCACGGGCATCTTGCTAGTCCATGAAAACAACACATGGCAAAATTCCACGGCGAACGAGGGATTTGAATCTGTTGGGAGGGGCTTTTTGGATCTTGCTCGGGGTAGCCAAAATATTGGCGACCCTTTTGTCCACCGGTGCCTTTGCCACCGATGAACGAGGAATGGCTCGGGTTCTCATGCATCCTCCAGCGCGCACGTTGGAGATGAGCTCGCATGAGCTGTGTTCTTTTTGTCCCACCACGCCGCCCGAGCCGCCCGCAGACCGACCGGTGACCCGCAAATTACGCCATCCAACCGTAGCCGCACATATTATGACAACAAGTCAACCAACCAGATGAAATTCACGCAAACATGACGATATTTCATATAAACAATTGCGGAAATCATATAAGATACCGAATTTTCATACAAACATGACGGATTTCATTACATTCAAATGAACTACGCGGTGCTAGTTCTAGACATTATAGGTATATAATACCTGGCCTAAATGGTCTCGCACCGATCAATTTGTGGTCCTCATGTCCGGCAGCACAATCACCGGACTACCGGGAGCCCCGGAGGTATATGCGGGGTCGACGAAGGTCCTCGCAACAAAAGGATCCGTCAAGACACCTGCTGTTTATGCCGGCATCACCTTTGTGGTGGCCTTCATGGGACCCAAGCGGCGGCGGCCTCCCGTGTTCTACTTTTCCTCGCTGATGGCGGCGGATGCCGAGGCACCGGCCACCGACATGTCGCTCCCCGCGCACCTGGCTTCTATCGCTGCTTGCATGGCGTGGCCGCTGGCATGGGAGTCTCGGCCACTGAAATGGGAGACGTGGTACTAGGCAGCGGTGTGGACGGCAGCAACGACGCTCGTGCACCGCTCCTAGTCGAGCTGGCCTGGAGCGGCGAGTTGCTGAACCACGTGCCGGCTATGGGCGGCAACTGACTCCGTCGGGCGAGGGAAGGGAGGTGGATTAGCGAGCTGCATAGCTCGTATCTGGCGGGCTAGGCGGGCCACCCAGCCAGCTTGGATGCGGAATAACAAATCTTCGTAAGCCATTGTAAGAGTGGACAAAATGGTAAAGGAGAAGATAGGGGAGCGGCGGAGGTGTGCGATTCTTGGCCGGCGTTTGGCCTCATTTAAATAGGAGATTAAATAGACAGCGGACGGGAGGAGCTCGGCCGGCGTTGCGTTTAATTCCGGCCCGGTCATGAATAGACGTGTGTCCAGAGTGGGTTTCTCGGCTTCCACACGAGCGGGTTTCATGGAGGCGTTTGAATGCGGCAAGGAGGCGCATTCAGCCGGGCGTGCAGCGAGTGGCGCCCTCGACTCTGACGTAGGACAGCGCGTCGTTCTTCGACTGACGTGTGGGCTCTTTGGGTACATGGTCTGCATGTTAGTGACCCAATGCAGGAAGCTCACAACAGAGGTACCTTTGCTAGGCCAGGGCGGTCAGAAGCGGGCATTTCATAAACTGATGATTGTTCATTGAGTGTGACGTCATCCTTTTCATGTTTATAACCCGTTCAATACGTTGTGATTCATAAAGACCGCTACAAACGTCAATGTTCTGCTTATCACAGATAAGATTGATTTATACCCATAACAATCCATGTCCTTAACAGAGGGTGCATGCATGTATAGGTTGAGCGTGTGTCTTGCGTCTTGTGTTGTGTGCAAGGGTACGTTTCAGTGTTGCGTGCGTGCAAGGGTACGTTTCAGTGTTGCATGCATGTGTGCGTACGTGCGTGTGTTCGTGAGGGCGTGTGTACGTGTCAGTGTTGCACGGCTGCATGCGTGCGTGCGTTTGTTATGTGTATGTGTCAGTGTTGCACGCCTGCATGCGTGCGTGTCTTGCGTGCATGCATGTGTACGTGCGGGGTCAGGCTACACGTCAGTCGACTGCCTTTTTCATCTCTGGTCACTAGATTTTCCAGCCGTTGTATACGAAATCAAGGGCATGTAGTTTATCATCAAATTCCACCCCCCTGACCTGTCATCCACCATCGGCCAAACCGCCAGCCCACACCGCCCGCGGCCGGCCCGTGCCGCCACGCCGCCCCGCCCGCCCTGAAACGACTCCTCACCGCCGGTCCACCACCGCACCGGCCATCCCTCTAGGCCCCCCCGCGCCGAGCTTTTTGTCCGGTGATCCCCACCCCACCACCCAATCAACGCGCCCCCATCGCCGGCGACTGCCAACAAGAGGTCTCACGACTTCGAGTACCCATCGACCACTAATTTATTACCATTTCTGTGCTTCATATACGCATTCACGGGTGGGCCCTATGGTAATGTGTGCTGCTGAATGTGGACGGTTTGACTGGCCAATTGATCGTGTCATCAACAAATAATGGAAGTGTATGCTGAGCCAGTGACCGTATGATCACCCTAAAATGTATTTTATTAACACAGTACAGACTCTAACTACCATTTCTTTCTTTCATATACGGGCTGACAGGTGGGCCCCACGGTTACGTGCTCCGATGGTGCAAAACAAGTTGCGCCACGTGGAACGTTTGACTAGTCAATTGATTGTGTCATCACCAAAATAGAGAGTTGTACGGGTGATCCAGTGACCGTGTAATCATGTGATGTATTTTTTTAACACGGTACAGATGCAAGGGCTCATATATACGCGCAGACACTCACCGCTATAAGCGCACACACGCATACCTGCTACCTCTTGAGCTTGTGTTGTATTCCCTCGAAGAGGAAAGGGAGATGCAGCACAGTAGCGTAAGTATTTCCCTCAGTTTTGAGAACCAATGTATCAATCTAGTAGGAGACCACGCGATAGTCCCTCGCACCTGCACAAACAAATAAGAACTTCGCAGCCAACACGATAAGGGGTTGTCAATCCCCTTACGGTCACTTACGATAGTGGGATCTGATAGAGATGATAATTATATTTTTGGTATTTTTGGTATAGAAACAGAAAGTAAAGAAAGCAAATAAACAACGTCAACAGAAATTGACAGGAAAGTAATATGATAAAGATAGACCCGGGGGCCATAGTTTTCTCTAGTGACTTCCCTCATGATAGCGATATTCTACGGGGGGTAAACAAATTACTGTCGAGCAATTGATAGAAAAGCAAATAATTATGAGACTATCTAGGCATGATCATTGTATATAGGCATCATGTCCGAGACAAGTAGACTGACTCATGCCTGCATCTACTACTATTACTCCACACATCGACCGCTAACCAGCATGCATCTAGTGTATTGAGTTCATACGAACAGAGTAACGCCTTATGCAAGATGACATGATGCAGAGGGATAAACTCAAGCTATATGATGAAAACCCCATCTTTTTATCCTCGATGGCAACAATACAATACGTGCGTTGCAGCCCCTACTGTCACTGGGAAAGGACACCGCAAGATTGAGCCCAAAGCCAAGCACTTCTCGCATTGCAAGAACTATAGATCTAGTAGGCCAAACCAAACCAATGATTCGGAGAGACTTGCAAGGATATTATGAGCACACATAAAAAGTTCAGAGAAGAACCAAATATCTTTCATAGATAACCTTGATCATAAACTCACAATTCGTCGGATCTCGACAAACACACCGCAAAAAGAGATTACATCGAATAGATCTCCTCGAAGACCGAGGAGAACTTTGTATTGAGATCCAGAGAGAGAGAGAGAAGAAGCCATCTAGATACTAGCTATGGACCCGAAGGTCTGTAGTAAGCTACTCACAACTCATGGTGAGGGCGATGATGATGATGATGAAGGCCTCCGTGATGGATCCCCTTCCCGGAACATGCTCCAAGATGGGATCTCCAGGGGCACAGTAGCTACGACGGAGGAATTAGGGTTTTCTCTCTGCGTATGGAGTTTCTAGGGTACGTAGGTATATATAGGAAGACGGGGGGCACCGGGGCCGTGTGGGTTGCCCTCGAGGCAGGGGGTGCGCCCTGGGATGAGGGGGGCGCCCCCCACCCTCGAGGGTGGCCCCTCTGTCCCCTGGCTTGGCCCTGAAGTCTTTCGTGCGTGATTTCCTCCAAAAATATCTCTCGCGAAGGTGTCATTCCATTTGGACTCCGTTTGATATTCCTTTTCTGCAAAACCCTGAAATAGGCAAAAAAAACAGCAATCTGGACTGGGCCTTTGGGTTAGTAGGTTAGTCGCAAAAATGATATAAAAGTGAATGATAAAGCCCATTAAACATCCAAGACTTCATAAATAATAGCAGAACAATCAAAAATTATAGATACGTTGGAGACGTATCAAGCATCCCCAAGCTTAATTCCTGCTCGTCCTCCAGTAGGTAAATGATAAAGAAAGAATTTTTGATGTGGAATGCTAACCAATATAGTTTTTCAATGTAATTCTTGTAATTGTGGCATGAATGTTCAGATCTGAAAGATTCTAGACAAAAGTCTATATTGACATAAGAAATAACAATACTTCAAGCAATACTAACAAAGCAATCATGTCTTCTCAAAATACTATGGCTAAAGAAAGTTATCCCTACAAAATCATATAGTGTTGGCTATGCTCTCTTATTATCAAACTAAATATTTATATCATGCACAACCCCGATTTCAGCCAAGCATTTGTTTTCATGCTCTATCTTTTCAAACCTTTCAAATTTCGCGCAATACATGAGCGTGAGCCATGTACATAGCACTAGGTGTGGAATATAGGTGGTTGTGGAGAAGACAAAAAAGAGGGAGATAGTCTCACATCGACGAGGCATATCAACGGGCTATGGAGATGCCCATCAATAGATATCAATGTGTGTGAGTAGGGATTGCCATGCAACGGATGCACTAGAGCTAAATATGAATGAAAGCTCAACAAAAGAAACTAGTGGGTGTGCATCCAACTTGCTTGCTCACGAAGACCTAGGGCATTTGAGGAAGGCCATCGTTGGAATATACAAGCCAAGTTCTATAACGAGAATTCCCACTAGTATATGAAAGTGACTAAGCATGAGACTCTCTACAATGAAGTACATGGTGCTACTTTGAAGCACAAGTGTGGAAAAAGATAGTAGCAATTGTCCCTTTTTCTTTTATTTTTTTTAATTTTTTTAATTTTTTTAATTTTTCCTTTTTTTTGGGCCTTTTTTTCGTTGGCCTTTTTTTTGCGGAGGGCTTTATAGATTCAGCCTTTCCTCCCTTGTGACAATGCTCTAAAAATGGTGATCATCGCACTTTCATTACAACACGAAATTACAACTCGAAACTACAATAACAAAGTATGACTCTATATGAACGCCTCCGGCGATGTACCGGTATGTGCAATGAAACAAGAGTGACATGTATGAAAAGATTATGCATGGTGGACTTGCCACGAATACGATGTCAACTACATGATCATGCATGGCAATATGACAATATGATGCGTGTCATATAAACGGAACGGTGGAAAGTTGCATGGCAATATATCTCGGAATGGCTATGGAAATGCCATGATAGGTAGGTATGGTGGCTGTTTTGAGGAACAATATGGTGGCTGTTTTGATGAAGGATATATAGTGGGTTTATGGCACCGGCGAAAGTTGTGCGGTACATGAGAGGCTAGCAATGGTGGAAGGGTGAGAGTGCGTATAATCCATGGACTCAACATTAGTCATAAGAACTCATATACTTATTGCAAAATTTTATGAGTCATCAAAACAAAGCAATCAATGCATGCCCCTAGGGGGGAGGTTGGTAGGAGTTAACCATATCGCGCCCCCGACCTCCACACAAAGGTTGACACTCTACAAATACCTCATGCTTTAACTTAGTCACACAACGGTTCACCATACGTGCATGCTACGGGAATCACTAACCTTAACACAAATATTTCTCAATTTCATAATCACTCCACTAGCATGACTTTAATATCACTATCCTCATGTCTCAAAACAATTATCAAGCATCCAACATCTCTTTCTATTCAATGCAGTTGATGTGATTTTTTTACTACATTGACATTGGATGTTTATCATGTGAAGACTAGTTTCTTTAGCCTAAACACTTTACCATGCTGTTTTAATAGACTCTCAAATAGATATAAGTGAAGCATGAGAGTTCAGCAATTTCTACAAAATATTACCACCACCATGCTCTAAAAGATATAAGTGAAGCACTAGAGCAAAAACTATTCAACTCAAAAGATATAAGTGAAGCACATAGAGTGTTATAACAATTCTAGGCCATATTTAACTCTCTCAAATAGGTGTGTCCAGCAAGGATGATTGTGGAAAACTAACAAGCTAAGACTCAAATTATACAAGACGCTCCAAGCAAAACACATAGCAAGTTGCGGATAAATATATAGCTCCAAGTATAGTTACCGATGGATGAAGACGAAAGAGGGGATGCCTTCCCGGGGCATCCCCAAGCTTAGGATTTTGATTATCTTGATTTTACTTGTGGTGCCATGGGCATCCCCAAGCTTAGGCCTTTGCTACTCCTTGTTCCATCGTCCATCAAAGCAATACTCAAAACTTGAAAACTTCACAACACAAAACTTAGACAAAAATTCTCGTGAGCTCCGTTAGTAAGAGAAAGCAAACCACCGCTCAAAGGTACAACAAGGAATTCATACTTTGTTTATATTGGTGTTAAACCTACTGTACTCCAAGTTCTCTATGATTCATATCCTCCAATACTACTCATAGATGCATTGGAATAAGCAAACAACACACGAAAAACAGAATGTGTCAAAAACTGAACAGTCTGTAGTAATCTACTGGGTTCGCCTACTTCTGGAACTCCAAAAAATTCAAAAGAAATTAGTAAATTTGCACAATTTGTCTACCAGTGAGCAGCAAAAAGAATGAACTAAAAAGCACGGTCCAGTAAAATCTGAAGTCTACTTTAGCGAGCGCTAACGATTCTGTTTTCCACAGCAAGATCATATAAACTTCACACAAGTCTTACCAAAGGTTCTACTTGGCACAAAGACTAAACAAAACATGAAACCATATCTAAAAAGAGGCTAGATGCAATATTTGTTCCCTAACAGCAACAAAAGCAAATAACATAAAATTGGGTTGCCTCCCAACAAGCGCTATCGTTTTACGCCCCTGGCTAGGCACGAGAATTCAATGATGCTCACATCAAAGATAAGAATTGAAGCACAAAGAGAGCATCATAAAACATGTGAAAAACACATCTAAGTCTAACATACTTCCTATGCATAGGCATTTTATATGCAAACAAATCATCATAGCAAGCAAGATCTAACGTATGCAAGGAAGAAGAAAGAAACAAGATCAATCTCAACATGAAGAGAGGTAATTTAGTAACATGAAGATTTCTACGACCATATTTCCCTCTCTCATAATAATTGCATGTAGGATCGTGATCATATTCAACAAAATAACTATCACATAACATATTCTCAACACAATCCACATGCATGCAAAGTTGACACTCTTCCAAAATAGTGGGATTAACATTAACTAAAGTCATGACCTCTCCAAACCCACTTTTATCAAAAGTTTCATAAGATTGAACATTCTCCAAGTATGTGGGATCTAAAGTTGACAATCTTCCAAACCCACTTTCAACATTATAGAAAACATTATTATCAATCTCATATTCATCATGGAGCTCAAATAAATTTTCAAGATCATAAGAAGAATCACCCCAATCATGATCATTGCAACAAGTAGTGGACATAGCAATACTAGCATCCCCAAGCTTAGGGTTTGCATATCATTAACACAATTTACATTAATAGAATTTACAATAACATCATTGCAATCATGCTTTTTATTTAACAAGATATCATGAGTTACTTGTTCTTTTTACAATTCCTCACAATTTTCAGATTCATGAATTTCAAGCAAAACCCCATAAAGATAATCTAGTGCACGCAGCTCACTAGTAATAGGTTCAACATAATTGGATCTCTTAAAGAGATTAGCAAGTGGATGAGGATTCATAATTTAGCAAGCGAAGATGCAAGCTAATTGAGGGCACATAGCAACACAAGCAAACAAGAGGTACGCGAACGGTAAACACACGGCATAAGAAGGGCAAATAAAACGGCAAGGGTGAAGTGGGGGAGAGGAAAACGAGAGGCAAAAAATGTAATGCGAAGGATAAGGGTTTGTGATAGGTACTTGGTATATGACTTTTGCGTAAGCCTCCCCGGCAACGGCACTCGAAATTGGCTAGTTGATGGGGTGGCAAATCTTGACTTGACTTGGCGTGAGTCTTCCCCGGCAACGGCGCCAGAAATTCTTCTTGCTACCTCTTGACCTTGCGTTGTATTCCCTCGAAGAGGAAAGGGAGATGCAGCATAGTAGCGTAAGTATTTCCCTCAGTTTTGAGAACCAAGGTGTCAATCCAGTAGGAGACCACGAGCCAGTCCCTCGCACCTGCACAAACAAATAAGAACTTCGCAGCCAACGCGATAACGGGTTGTCAATCCCATTACGGTCACTTACGATAGTGAGATCTGATAGAGATGATAATTATATTTGTGGTATTTTCGGTATAGAAACAGAAAGTAAAGAAAGCAAATAAACAACGGCAACAGAAATTGACAGGAAAGTAATTTGATAAAGATAGACCCGGGGGCCATAGTTTTCTATAGTGGCTTCTCTCATGATAGCGATATTCTACGACGGGTAGACAAATTACTATCGAGCAATTGATAGAAAAGCGAATAATTATGAGACTATCTAGGCATGATCATTGTATATAGGCATCACGTCCGAGACAAGTAGACCGACTCCTGCCTGCATCTACTACTGTTACTCCACACATCGACCGCTATCCAGCATGCATCTACTGTATTGAGTTCATACGAACAGAGTAACGCCTTAAGCAAGATGACATGATGTAGAGGGATAAACTCAAGCAATATGATGAAAACCCCATCTTTTTATCCTCCATGGTAACAATACAATACATGCCTTGCTGCCCCTATTGTCAGTGGGAAAGGACCCCGCAAGATTGAACCCAAAGCCAAGCACTTCTCCCATTGCAAGAACTATAGATCAAGTAGGCCAAAGCAAACCAATATTTCGAAGTGACTTGCAAGGATATTATGAGCACACATAAAAAGTTCAGAGAAGAACCAAATATCTTTCATAGATAACCTTGATCATAAACTTACAATTCATCGGATTTCGACAAACACACCGCAAAAAGAGTACACATCGAATAGATCTCCTCGAGGACCGAGGAGAACTTTGTATTGAGATCCATAGAGAGAGAAGAAGCCATCTAGATACTAGCTATGGACCCGAAGGTCTATGGTAAACTACTCACAACTCATGGTGAGGGCGATGATGATGATCATGAAGGCCTCCGTGATGGATCCCCCTCCCGGAACAGGCTCCAAGATGGGATGTCCACGGGAACAGCAGCTACGGCGGTGTAATTAGTGTTTTCTATCTGCGTATGGAGTTTCTGGGGTACGTAGGTATATATAGGAAGAAGGGGGGCACCGGGGGCTGTGTGGGCTGCCCTCGAGGTAGGGGGCGCGCCCTGGGAAGGGGGGCGCGCCCCCCACCCTCGAGGGTGGCCCCTCTGTCCCCTAGCTTGGCCCTGAAGTCTTTCATGCGTGATTTCCTCCAAAAATATCTCTCGCAAAGGTTTCATTCCATTTGGACTCCGTTTGATATTCCTTTTCTGCAAAACCCTGAAATAGGCAAAAAACAACAATCTGGACTGGGCCTTTGGGTTAGTAGGTTAGTCCCAAAAATGATATAAAAGTGAATGATAAAGCTCATTAAACATCCAAGACTTCATAAATAATAGCATGGAACAATAAAAAATTATAGATACGTTGGAGACGTATCAATACCCTACCCCTATGAGCACCTTCGAGAGAGTGGGCCAGCATATGATCTTGAGATTTTACGAAGTCACCATAGGTGCCTCGTAGTCGAGTGGAACGTCTCCTACCACTGAACGCACATCACCGGAAAATACTGAAATTAACCGAGGATAAATGCGAGCACCGGGACTTTAATCCTGGTGGGCTCGAGAAACCACTGTCCTCCTAACCATCCAACCACATGTTGGTTAGCACGACAAAATTTATGTGGTGACCGTGATGAGCTTATTCTGAAGTCCAGTGACCATATTGTGCTTTCGCTTCAAATACAATGACCGTAAGTGTCGTCAACAAAATACGGAGCACGCATCAAATGCGAAGTCCGTCAGTGTCATCAAGAAAATACGGAGACGTATCGGGAGCTAGATACCGTATGATCACCACGAGAATGTATACGGTGACCGTAATGAGCATATTCTGAACTCCAGTGACCGTATAGTGCTTTAGCTTGAAATACAGTGACTGTCATGCGTGAATGTGTCATGGGCATGCATACTTTTAGAGGGCCGAGAGATAGTTTGTGTGCGTACATGAAAGTGGTGTAGAAAGAGGGGATGTCCGGTGGAGACAAGGAGAGATATTCCCTTCGTTTCTCTTTCCCGTGACTAATATTTTAGGAGATTATATAAACATTCAAATGCAGAACAAATATTTTTGGATGCACCATGTAATTAACTTTCATGTATAACATTGTACTATTATATGCTTATTTTCTTAGTGGCCGATTGCGTGTGTGGTGTGGTGGGCACATCATTTCTAGTTGTGGTGGGTCAACATGAGGACTCGTGGGCCGGTTCCATCCTGCGCCACATAGGTTGGATCGAGACGCGTTATACGAAGACCCATGTGGAGGACTCGGCATACAACACGAAGCTAGCTACCAGAGTCGCGGAGGACTCTATCCCCATTGGTGATAAGCCGACTATATATGATTTGAAACCCTAGGCCCCCAGTATGTTATAGAAGCTTGGGGGCTAGTTCGTCGATAGTATACACACACGCACAATGCCTAGTATTCACGTGTACTTTGTACACACCCCTATCACTAATATACAGTACCAGGAGTAGGCTTTTTCCTCAACTTCAAGGGTCCTAACTAGGGTAAAACTTTGCCTTGTATTACCATCCATCCTAATAGTCAGGGATATCCTATCGAATGATATGATGAAATCATATCTGCCAACTACTAAGAGAGAGGTGTGTCTGGGGGGCAATGTGTGCGAGAGAGGCCTAAAGATAATGTGCGTGCGGGAGACACGTGGGCACATATATGTGTGTATAGAGGCCTAGTAGAGACCGTGCATGTGTATATATGCATGTGAGAGAAATAGTGTTTTCCAACTAAGATTAGTGAAAAGAGTGGTACATAGTAGTCAGAAAGAGAGAGAGAGCATGTGCGTGAGACTCCCCGACACCCCGACATAGATTGTGAGCATGTGTGAAAGAGAAATGCTGATGCATATAAAGTGTGTGCACTTATGCGGTAGATAGAGAGATATATAGCGTGTTCGTGAGAATGGGCCAAGGCATAGTGCATCTACGTGTAAAAGGCGGTTATACGCATTAAATTAAAATATAAATGTCATTATCATTTTTGGATGAGATCATGAATTTTGCAAATTGCGTATGGACGAAAATCGGTCTATCAGACACCCATACTCTATTGAATTCTAGCATGTGCATGTGTTTATTTCATATTATCGATCCATAGAGTGAGAGCGGTTGATATACAGGCAGTGGATGCTTTTGCAATTCATATATAAACATTAATTACTGCACTCCGTGTTGTTAGTGTGAAGCACTTTATACATTTGTCACTTGCATGGATACCTTCCAAATTGCTAGCTATGAAATAGAATACATGTTGAATTCAACATAAAGGGGGTTTCAAAGATTCGAATTCATAGGAAGTGCATTAATCTATTTGAACCCTAGATAATGGCATTTGTAAATCAGATGTAAAAGGGGGGCATCAATCTTTGTTGTGTGTTTGAACATGCTATATATATATATATATTCATACACATGTCTAACTTTTTTTTGCAACCAAGGAGATTATATCTGGAACCATGCATGAACTGAGGTATGTTTCATATTTTTTAATATATACTCGTGTACAATGTATATTCAAATGTACCACCTCCATTCCAAAATAATCGTAGCTTTAGGATTTTCAAGAGTAAATATTTTTGAAGTTTGACAAATCCTAATTGTTCAATTCAAAAGAACCGAAAACGTTAATGCTTCTGCTCCCAAATATTGACTGAAGCGCCAAATAGGCCTCTGGTCACCCGAAACCACGCGAGACTAATGTTTGGTGGTAGGAAATTAATGTCCTGACTCTGTCCCTTGTAGCCTATCAGCCCGATGTCCAAAGGTCTAAACCAGGGTAGGTTTGTAACTTCACCAAGACGCCAGTCTCAACCG
Organism: Secale cereale; assembly: GCA_902687465.1. Lineage (NCBI taxonomy): Eukaryota > Viridiplantae > Streptophyta > Magnoliopsida > Poales > Poaceae > Secale > Secale cereale. The sequence continues at coordinate 313,520,465 of LR738711.1, read as the reverse complement.
ACTCTGAGAAATATTCTTAGTCCGTGGGCGCCTAAACACCCATGCGCTCGGCTGAAATCTATCCTGCCCACATTTGGGACACCTGAGATTACTGTCCTACCCCCAACCAACAATATGTACAAAATTTTAGATGGGGGCAAAGTTTGTAATTTTCCCCAAATTTCAAACAAGTGCTTCCCAAACCGGAACATTGTTCCCCCTCAGTTCCCCGCCTCCCTCCGTTTCCCCAGTCATACTCCATGGGCGACAAAACGCCCTCTCCACCAGCCGCGAAACCCCAGCCTCCTCCATCCTCCACCCCATAGCGCCCAATCCACCGCCGCCCAACTCCATCAAGCCGGAGCCGGTACCCCAACGTCGTCGTCCAACGCAACCGCAACCGCAACGCCATCAAGGACTTAGCAGCTGAAGCCGAGGTAAAGCTTCCTCCACGACACCGACACCGACATGCGCCGTCCCAGAACCACTCCGACCACGCCATCCTGCGCCTCACTGTTGCCGCTCCACTGTTGCAACCGTCCACCGCACCGGAGCTGTTGCCGCTACGCTGTCGTTCGCCGCCTCGGATCTACTTCCCCGCCACCGAGAGACGGCCACCGCACCACACTTAACAACTTGGCCATGGGTTCGTCCAAGGCTGTACCGCCCTCCACAACTTCTCGTTTCCAGCAAACAACAAGAAGATCGTTGGAAAAACAGAAGGAGGACATAGGACTGCCAGCAGAAAGAGGTACTCCTCTTCCCTTATTCATGCAAACCTTACGTCTCTGATCACATCGTATTAATCCCACGAAATAAACTAGTTGAGCGCTTCTTACTGCATCTTCTTCGTGATACTAAACGCACAAGGTTTCCTCTCTTTACTATTTCATCTTTGCTAGAGGTCAGTAGCCCCCCTGGATTTCAATTCAGGGTTAGTCGAACCGCAATTAATAGAAGCAGAACCCTCTTAGGCGCACGAAGCACCTAGTCCGCCTGTTCACCGGGGAAGCTGCGCATCGATGTCTATCATAGGGGTGTGGGGCGCAAGAGCTGCTTGCGCCCGATCTGGAGGTCGGCGGGGCTTGAATGGATTGCCGGCGGGCGGTGCCAAGCACGGCGGTGAGGCGAGGTCGAAGGGAGGACGTAGGCAGGGGACTGTGCCAGTGGTCACTGCTGTTTCGAGGAAGATCGTCAACACTGATTGGCTGGAGGTAGATGAAGGCTATCTGCCCGTTCTTTGTACATCGGACGGTGCAGAAAAAATGGACTGACCTATTTGTTTTCCGTTGAATGTTATTTTCATAGAGTCTTGTAGTAATTTAGTGTGCCATGCATGTTGTAGAGCTATCATATGTCTCCCGTCATTTATTTCTCACCGACCTGCTATCTGCTACCTTTACACTGTACTAATTGTGCACACACTTCACCCATACTCACACTATTGTTTTTTATGCATGGGTATTTCAGACTCTGACACAGTGTTGATGAATGCTGAAAAGAAAAGACAGAATCCGCTCAAGTGTAATTCGAAGATAAGCACTAAGCATTTCAGCGCTCTAAAGGATGCAGTGTCAGCAGTTGGAGACAGTAAACATAGATCTGCAATTGATGATCTCAATTGCCACACACAACCATCCCAGGTGCTTGCTTTAACTTCGCGCTATCAAATGTGGTTGCATGTTGCATATGGTGTCTAGCTTGTATGGCTTCCAATTTGGTTAAATTGCATCTGCTTACTTTACACATTATACCTTTGATAATGACATGCCTTCCTGTTTTTGATACATACTACATATGTCTATTAACCATGTTCGTACATCAAACTAATGCCCTTTTGTATCCCTCGTCAATCACTTATGATGAGACAGTCACCCGGGTGGGTTACTGTGAGACGCCATACTCGTTTAAAGAATGCAGTGTCATCCTCCCCACATGATTCTCTAGAAACAGCAAGGCTAAATGAAGATAGTCAACGTAGCTCTCTAGTTGATGACCGCAATTCCCCCACACCACCATCACAGGTGATTGCTCTAACTTCGCAGTGTGATATGTGGTTGCATGTTGCATAAGGTGTCTAGCTTGTAATGCTTCTAATTAGGGTAAATTGCATCTGCTTAGTTTACACATTATACCTGTGAATATGACATGCCTTCCTATTTTTGATACACACTACATCTATGTGTTAACCTTGTTCTTACATGAAACTACCACTCTTCTGTATCCTGCATCAATCACTTACGATGAGTCACCTTTATTCGTTGCATATTGCATATTATTTGTAGCCTGTTGCCACATATTGCTTCTAATTTGGTAAAATACATTTGTTAGGGCACCCTTTTAATTTGGCAGAGTGATATTGGTTTCATCTTTCATATGGTTTCTAGCTTGCATTGATTCTAACAAGTTCAAGCACCTTGTGCTTAGTTTACACTTTATACATCATACACGTCAATATGTCACGCCGTCTAGTTTTTCATACATATTCCATCCTCCTATCATGCGGCTGCCTTACATGAAAGTATTGTTCGTCAGTATCATGCATCAATGAGTTCTGAAGAGCAAATTTTATTCCTTTTTCTTGTGGGTTTGACTTGACAAGGAAAAATCAAGAAAGAGGAAGGAAAAGAGTAAGGAAGGCGATGATGGTGGTCCTCTATAGCAACGTAAACGGAGCATCTGTACCGATTCTCCTTGTACTGATAGTGCATTACAAGGTCCAAGTCTCCGCTCCCCTACTCCACCATCCAAGGTGCTTGCTCTAACTTGGCAGTGTGATATTTGGTTGCATGTTTCATATGGTATCTAGCTTGTATTGCTCCTAATTAGTGTAAACTGCATCTACTTAGCTTACACATGATACGTGTGAATATGACATGCTTTCCTGTTTTTGGTACATACTATATCTGTCTATCACACCATGTTCTTACATGGAACTACTCTTCTTGAGTATCCTGCATCAGTCACTTATGATGGAACACATTTAAGTTGGCAGTGTGATATTGGTTTGCGTCTTGAATATGATTTCTAGCATGTATTGCTTCTAGTTTGATGAACACCACCTATGACGAGACAGTTTTAACTTGGCAGAGTGATATTGATTGCACCTTTCATATGGTGTCTAGTTTGTAGTGCTTCTTATTTGTTGAAGTGCCTTCTCCTTAGTTACCACATCATAGGTGTGAATATGTCAAGCCGTCCATTTTTTCGTACATATTCCATCCCCGTATCATGACTTTGCCTTTCATCAGAGTAGAGTTCGTCAGTATCATGCATGAATGAGTTCTGAAGAGCAACTTATATTCCTTTTTCTTGTCGGTTTGACCTCACAATGCAAAATCAATAAAGCTGAAGGAAGTTGGCAAATAATTGGATGATGGCGGTCCTTCTGAGCAACTAAAACGGAGGTTATCTACATATTCTACTCCGCCATCCTCCCAACAAGATTCGCAAGACAACGCAAGGCTAGATAGTCAACGCAGTTGTGTAGATGATGAGCACATCTCCCCTACTCCACCATCACAGGTGCTTGCTCTAACTTGGAACTGTTATATGTGGTTGTGTTTTCCGTATGATTTCTAGTTTGTATTGCTTATGATTATTTTAAATTGCATCTGAGTAGCTTACAACTTATACCTGCAACGATCACTTACCCGTAAGACACATTTAACTTGGGATTGTGATGTAGGTTGCATCTTGCATTGTCTTCTAGCTTGTACCGCTTCTAATTTCTTGAAATGGCACATACGCCGAGACACTTTTTACCTGATAGAGTGATATTGGTTGCATGTTCATATGCTGCCTAGCTTTCATTTCTTCTAATTTTGTTGAAATGCCTTCCGCTTACTATTTTTCATACATATTCCATCCTCCTATCATACGTGTGAATATGAAATGTTGTCTTTTTTGTATATATTCCATCCTCCTATCCTGCGCTTGCCTTACATCAAAGTAGTGTTCGTCTGTCTCATGCATCAACCAGTTATGCAGAGCTAATTTTATTCATCTTCTTGTGGTTTCGACTTCATAAGGCAATATCAGGAAATAGGAAGGAAAAGAGTAAGTTAGGAGATGTTGGTAGTCCTCCGCACCAACGCAAACAGAGACTCTCTAGATTTGTCACTACTACTGCTAATGAAGTTGAAGTCCCAAGTCTACATGATGAGTTCATCTCCCGTACTCCACCATCGCACGTGCTTGCTCTGAGTTGACAGCGTGATAATTGGTTTCATGTTGCATATGTTGTCTAGCTTGTATTTCTTCTATTTTGATTAAATTGCACCTTCTAAGTTCATACGTTATACATGTGCATATGACATGGCATTCTGTGTCTAGAATACACTGCATCTATCTATCATACCATGTTCTTACATCAAAGTACTGATATTGTGTATCCCGCATCAGTCACTCATGATTGGACACTTTTAACACGGCAGTTTGATAGTGGTTGCATCTTGCATTGATTTCTACGTTGTACCGCGTCTAATTTTTCAAATTACCACTTATTACAAGACACTTTTAACTTGGCAGAGTAATATTGGTTGCATCTTTCATATGGTGTCTAGCTTGCATTACTTCTATTTTCTTCAAAATCCTTCTGCTTAGTTTGCACATCTTAGCTGTGAATATGTCATGCCGTCCTGTTTTTCTTACATATTCCATCCTCATACGGTTGTCTTACATCAAAGTATTGCTTGTCTGTATCATGCATCAATGAGTTCTGAAGAGCGATTTTATTCTTTTGTGTTGTGGGTACGGCTTGACATGGCAAAGTCAAAAAAGAGCAAGGAAAATAATATAGTAGGGTTTGGTGTTACTCGTCGGGTGAAACGGAAAAGGATGTGCCGCCCAGATTCTGCTGGTACTTATAGTGCATTTGAAGGTCCAAGTCCACCGGCTAAATCTACAAACACAGTATCACTTGCTCCACCAGCTGCAGCATCAGTTTCAACTATACCAGCATCTCAACGAGTTACTCGTTCGTTTGCTCCGGAACTGGCCAGTTCCCAAGCTGCCTTCACACCTAACACTACTTCCGAAGCACTGCTGACACTACATGACTTGGCAAGATCAGATGAACCTCATGAGCATCAACACCAAGATGGTACCTGACCGAGTCAAGTTGCAGTTGCATGCTCCTTTATATGTACTCTCACAGTTTGATGTACACTAACACTTTCCATATTCGTTGTTGAACTAGCACCACGACGCAAGCGGAAACAGACATCAGGGATAATGCTTGACAGATTAACAAAATCTAAAGGAGGAAGAATGGAGATCCATTTTGTGGCAGGTTTAAAAAGGCCACGTGATGCTACAGAGTCAGCCAAGTTAGTATCATAGGTAGCCGTTGTCGTTAGGTGTCATGCACGTATCCTCCCAATGTGGATCCAGTAGAGGAATGAGAAAGACAGTACCCAGTTTAACACCTTCCTTGACCATTTATCCGTAAGTATGTTATTCGCCGCAATTAGTAATATTGTCTTGCTCTCTCCCATACTTTCTAGCTTCCTCCTAATAAGACTAACAATCTATTTTCAACAGATGAGGTTCAAGTTGGATCCAAAAGATGATTCAACTAAACAAGCATGCACTCATGTTTTTCAGTCTGCTCTGTGATAGTATCGGTACCACCTTAGAAAATCTCACTTTGAAGGCAAGGCTAACAATGAAATAACCCAAACATCTCAAGTGGAATATATTACAGATGAAGACTGGACAGCCCTCGTTAAACACTGGTCTGATCCAAAGTATCAGGTAGGCTATATGTATTTGATCAGGCCACATATTGAACTTGTATTTATGTATGTGCCTTACAAGTGTATCTTCTTCTAGGCCAACAGTTTGAAGAACAAGAATAATCGTTCTAAAGTGAAATTCCAACAGACAACAGGATCTCGTAGCTATATTGCACACTTCGAGGCTCTTGTAAATAGCTGCTACTTCCTTCTTTTTCTATGGCATATTATCGTATCTATATTGACTTGTTCCAAATACAGAGGAAAGCCTGTGCAGACCAAAAGGAACCTAAACCGAATGCAGTGCAAATCTTCAAGGATTGCCACACCACCAAGATGAAGGGCATGAGCACACCAATTCATGTCATTGTCATAAGTCCTTACTCCTCCTGCCTTTGAACTGATTGGTACTATGATGGGTTAATTTAACTACTTGGTTTGCAGCCAATGTCAGTTACTCTGTTCACTTTTATACACAGTTGTCTTATCGTATCATTTCACCTTACATGGTTTAAAAGAGATGAAGGATATTCTTTTGGTCTTGATCTGTATTCTAGTTGTTATGTTCACGTGCGCACACAATGATAAAATGGCATGTTTGATTTATATCTTTTTGCCCATGATATGAATGATGTCATACTATGTTCATCCTACTTTAAACCATGTCTCTTTATCCTTAGATGTCAACGAATGTGAGGAAATAGACAATACAGTAGGTATGCTACATGGACATATGTTCCAAAAGTGATTTTATTATGTAGTTGGCACTACAATACATGCTAATGTATTACAGTAGTTCACCAAAATAAGTTATTATAAATGAAACCTACTTTGTTTGTTTTTGTCTCATTAGTAACTTATCTGGTACACTAATCTACAAGTTCAAACTTTTAGAAAGCTATGGAAAAAATGATTGAACAGCCGCAACCACCTAAAGGTGGCGAGGCTACCACAGGCACAAAGTCACATCTTGCTGCAGTGCGTCAGTATCTCTCCACAAATAGTGTAAAAAGCACCTTCCTGCGTAATTCTGGGTTGGTTGTCAAGGTAACCTCGTCCAAATTGCCTACTGAACAAAATCTTCCTGCTAGACAGAGTGATATATCTGTGCTCCAGACACAAGTCCAATCCCTAATGGACGTCGTTTTGGAAACAAGAATAGAGGCTGACAAATGTCATCAAGATATGGATGGTTTTGAAACCAGACTATCAGACATTCGCTTCGTTGTTCAAGAGCAATGGCGGAAAAAGGAGAAGATCGTGCTGCTCCATCAAATTCTACAGCCTGAAACATTAGCACTCAGGTCAAATGATCTGTGCTTCTATTCATCTGATGGTGCTTTTATCTGCAAGGACTGTAAACTTTATGCCAACAAGCCTTTTGCTGTGATACAACATTTATGATGCTATCAAAGGCTGCAATAATTACGACGCTATTATTGTATAGTGTAAGTTTATCTTAGTAATGTATTCGGCCGAAAGCTTCGTACGAGCCCAACATGCCAACATTCGTCGGTCCCATTCCAATTGGGCGAAAAACAATTATGGGCCAAAATTTGCATGTAGCCCACTAAAAATATCTGGGCCTAAATCAACATAAGATTTCATATTTTTCTGGTAGGCATGTGCTCATAGTGGGCCTTTAATAGGCCTAAACATAATTTGGGCCCTCCATAAAATAGGCCATTTACAGGTGTAAATATCTCGAGCCCATAAAAAACATGGGCCTTTAAAAGACCGAAAGTGAGATTGGGCCCATTTATGATGCAGATCTTTCACACGCCAAAATTCAGACGGGCCGTAAATGTGTCTACCTAATGCACGGGCCTTTAACAGGCCGGAAGTTCGGCCGGGCTAGATTGTCGTCATTTTTATATGGGCCGTTAATGGGACCGATGTGACGTTGGGCCACATATGGCCCATGGATTTCGCCAGACGTTAACAAGACGAAAATTACAACAGGCCGAAAGTGGCCCAACTCTATAGTGGGCCTGTAACAGGCCGAATGTCAGAGATGGCCGAATATGACCCAAATCCTTCATAGTCGTTTATGGGCCGAAAGTTTCAATGGCATGTAAATGGGCCCAAATGAAGTAGGACCTGTAACAGGCCGGAAATACACCGGGCCGTAATTCGGCACATATACTTAGCGGATTGTTAATGGGCCAGAAGTGACCATGGGCCGCGATGATGACAAGTTTATAGGCCGATTTGACACTAGCAGTACGGGCCTTAAATGAGAATATTGGGCCTTTAGCTGGGCTGGCCCATTATGGTCCGCAAAATCTCGTGGGCCTTTAGCTGGGCCGGCCCATTATGGCCCGCAAAATCTTGTGGGCCTTTCCCTGGGCCGGCCCATTATGATATGCAAAATCTCATGGGCCTTTTGCTGGGCCGTCCCATTATGGACCGCAAAATCTCGTGGGACTTTTGCTGGGCAGGCCCATTATGGACCGCAAAATCTTGTGGGCCTTTAGTTGGGCCGGCGCATTTAAACTTTATGGGCCACTTTTGGGCCGGTCCATGTGTCAACATATCATAGGCGCATCTCGCCAATTGGATGAGTGACATCTGTGCCAACGCGGAGCTGACACGTGTTTCCGTCAGCCAATCAGAATTTTACACATGGAAAATCCCCATTGGTCCAGGTTGTTAACGGGTTATCAGATCCAAAACCGGACCCAATAGCTTAACGGCGTTCCGTTACGGTGGATGCCACGTGACGGCCACCCTTGAGGAAAGCACTTCTGTGACGCGCGATTTATCGTCATGGAAGTGGACACTTCTGTGATGATAATTTTGGTAATGTCATGGAACACTCCTACGACAACTCAGGTATGACTATCTTCATTCCGTCATAAATTTATCATGGATTTACATGCATGACAGAAAACATGACCTACTTTGACAAACACGTATCATCACGGAAGTGTTTTTTTGTAGTGTTCTTTCTTTGCTTCTATTCTTGTAGAACTTGTTGAAGTTCTTCACCATTAAGCTCAATTCTTCATTGAAGACTTGTTTCTCACTTGATGATGTAGGAGCATCACATGAGGATTTGTAAGGACCACTAGACTTGTTGTGAAGCTCTTCTTTATCTGTAAGTGACATCTCATGAGTAACAATTCTTCAAATGACTTCCGTTGGCTTGAGATCTTTGTAATTGGGCATCATTTGGATTAATGTGCACATGGTATCATATTTTCCATCCAAGGCTCTTAGGATCTTCTTGATGATGAATCCGTCGGCAATCTCTTCGCTTCCTAAGCTGGCAATCTCATTTGTGATGAGAGCAAGTCTAGAGTACATTTCAGCGACACCTTCACCATCCTTCATCTTGAACTTGTCAAGTTGACTTTGAAGCACATCCTACTTGGATTCCTTGAAGGATTTGGTACCTTCGTGCATATCAATCAAAGTATCCCAAATTTCCATTGCATTTTCAAGACGGCTGATATTGTTGAATTCTTCGGGGCACAATCCGTTGAAGAGGATATCGCAAGCTTGAGCATTGTATTGCAACATCTTCAACTCTTCCGCAGTATCTTCACGATTCGGTTCCTTCCCATCGAAGAATTCACCTTGCAAACCAATACACACAATAGCCCAAATGGCGGGGTTATGTCCAAGAATATGCATTTTCATCTTATGCTTCCAACTAGCAAAATTTGTACCCTCAAAGTAAGGACTTCTACGGTGGTAACTTACCTCGCTAGATGCCATACTATCCTAGGTTGTCAAACCAAGGCTATGATCACCAAAGCTATGGAAATCAAGGCAAAAGGAGACCAAAGCTCTGAGACCACTTGTAGGATCGAAAGTATGTCTAGAGGGGGTGATTAGACTACTTGACCAAATAAAAATCTAGCATTTTCCCAATTTTAGTTCTTGGCAGATTTTAGCAACTTAGCACAAGTCAAGCAATGAACATGTACACGGAATTTTGAGAGTATAGCAGCGGAATGTAAAACAATCGCATATGAAGGTAAAGGGAGGAGTTTGAGGGAGCAAACACAATGTAGACACGGAGATTTTTTACGCGTGGTTCCGATAGGTGGTGCTATCGTACATCCACGTTGATGGAGACTTCAACCCATGAAGGATAACGGATGCGAGAGTCCACGGAGGGCTCCACCCACGAAGGGTCCACGAAGAAGCAACCTTGTCTATCCCACCATGGCCATCGCCCATGAAGGACTTGCCTCACTAGGGTAGATCTTCACGAAGTAGGCGATCTCCTTGCCTGTAGAAACTCCTTGGTTCAACTCCACAATCTTGTCCGAGGCTCCCAAGTGACACCTAACCAATCTAGGAGACACCACTCTCCAAAAGGTAATACGTGTGTTGATGATACACTCCTTGCTCTTGTGCTTCAAATGATAGTCTCCCCAACACTCAACTCTCTCTCACAGATTTGGATTTGGTGGAAAGATGATTTTAGTGGAAAGCAACTTGGGGAAGGGTAGAGATCAAGATTCATATGGTAGGAATGGAATATCTTGGTCTCAACACATGAGTAGGTGGTTTTCTCTTAGAACAATGGGTAATGGAAGTGTAGGTATGTTCTGATGGATCTCTCCATGAATGAAGAGTGGGTGGATGTCACACCCTGCATTTTGTAACATGTTATTTGTACCTTTGAAGCATGAAAATTTGGACCAGCAAAATTTTTTAGCATCATTTGGCTTTTATTTGAAATTGAGTTTTCTTCATGTGCTTTTTCTTGTGCTCATTAAAGTCAACTATGACCTCTTGTAGAATTCATCTCCATACCCAAAACTTCTGCCCAATGATCATGCCAAGTGTTATATAACAGTATAGTATTTTCTTACAAAAATAATTTGGCCAAAATGTATTTTATAAATTTAGTTTTCCAAAAACCCCTGAATTGAGATTTGCACTGCAAGTACTTGATTTAGGGTGAGAAAATTATTTCAAAAAGGTTTATTTGGGACCTAGTAGTCATAGGACTCCCAGAAACCACAAAGGTATAATTTTAAAAGTTATTTTCCTATTTTATTTAAAGGCTTTTTCTTAAGGCCAGAAATGGTCTTTAATAGGGAAAAAATATTTAACTATTTCAAAAATATTTGCCAAAATTCAGGGAGACTCAGAGGACATATATTGTCCATATATAAGAGTTTCAACACTTGGTCATGTTCAAAATAATGGGCTAAATCCTCTAAAACCCTTTCTGGATATTTCAAGCTTTTGAAATATTTACAAAGGAAATATTCTCCAAAAATTCCAGGGAAATTCTGTCATGTCTTATATGACATATTTGATGATCTTGCCAAGTCCCATGCCTTGGGAAGCAAGAAAACATCCTCAAACCCCTTCATAACCATTCTGTCCATATTTGAAGTTTGAGCAACTTTACATTGCCAAACTGGTCCAAATGCTCTCAAACTTGGTGCACATGCTAGAATGGCCTAATAAGGCATCTAGACCAAATGGCACAAGATTTGGAATAGAGCAACTTGATCAGATCACATCAAAACCCTTTCTGTTCAAATGCAAATTTGAACAACTTTACATTACCAACTTCTTATCTGGAGCTTCAAACTTTGTGGGCATGATCAATACCCCAAATGATGATGCTACACCAAGTGGTGCCTCAAGGGGAGATGATTAGCTTGACTCAAACAAGATGAAGCTGTTTCTGTTTATTTCTAGGGTTCACCATAGTTACATTGGCTAGTTTCTTCAAATGAGCCCAAATTTGGTGAAGCACCCTATTTTCTCATGTCTTACAATCCTGTTAAGTGCCATGTCAAGTGGAGGTCATTTGCTTGACCAAACACTGATCAAACACCTTCTGGCTTTTTACTAAAACCCTCATCTTGATCATTTTTACTCTTCTCCATGGCCTCAACTTGTTACCACATGATCATTCAGTTACTGGCTACCCCCAGTAACTTCCCCAGCACCCCAGCTCCATGATTGAGGGGTAAGAACCCAAGTTTACCTTGCTGGACAACAAATTTTCACCAAGTCACCAGCATCCTCTTTCTCTCTCAGCATCTCCAGGGCATCCAAGGCCTCAGCCCAATTCTTTACTCCTCCCCTGACCTTCTAGACACTCTTGGGCACGTTGGTTTTGACCTGAGCGGCGAGGGCACGAAGGTGCCAGCCATACGCGCGCTCTGGAGCACGCAACAGTGCGGACACGCACTGTAGCTCCAGCCAATCAGCCAACCCCGACAGCCTCGGGCCACTCCCTCGCGCGAGTCGATGCTCCTCGACGTCCGCGACCGCCCCGGCGCTGTCCCCCCTCCTCCTGCGCCCTCCAGTGATCATCGTCGCACGCGCACCGGCCGCCCGCAACGGCCACTCTTCTGCCTCGCATGCGCGCGCGCTCCAGAAGCTCCCCCGCTCCTCCTCTCACCTCAGCTGGACGTGGAGCTCGTCCAGCAACTCCGTGGACTCATTCCCCTCGCCCCCTATGCACTGTAGCTTCAAGCCAGAGCTCGCCGGCGCACTGGACCTCGGGCCTCCGTC